>CM037838.1:5446005-6046005 GCA_021234535.1 Stichopus chloronotus | reverse complement strand
TAATCCTGTTAAGTTTACCCAGAACAATTCTCAGTTCTGTGCATAAGGTTCCAATCTAATGAGCTCCACGAAGCTGAAGCTAAGCTGAAGCATTGTTGTTGCCAGATAGATAACTGACGACAACCACTATTACTTAGAAATCGGAAGATGACCCCCAAACAACACCATTGTGTCTCAGATGGTGCAATGTCCATTATAATGTAGCCACAGAGTCTGATACAAATTAAAAGAATGTTTACTTGATATGTTATCTTTTGATTTAGCAATCATCAGCCTACCACATTTCAAGGTTAACTTCAACTATGGCTACTCGACAGTATGCTTGAATTAAGTGTTTTGATATCTGCTGAAAAGTAATCTGGGAGACGAAATGTAACAGAGAACATATTGAAGGTGGAACATGGAACATGAGACTGATGTTCATTATTCATGATGGGTTGTGTACTACGGGCTGCTGGGGCAGACGTGTTTCGACAGATGTGCCATTCCACATCATGTGCAGAATGGTTGAAGGCAATAATGACACTTGGCCTTGAACGAGCTAAGATGAGACTGAGCAAAGTCTGGTGTTGCAACTGGGCAGTGATGATTGTGATATGATGCGTGTAGCCACCAACATGGGGTACCAGTGGCTAATGGTGACATGTTGTACATAGCAACCAATATGGTGTACCAGTGGGTACTGGTGACATGTTGCACCTAGCCACCAATATGGTGTACTAGTGGTTACTGGTGTTATGTTGCATGTAGCCACCAATATGGTGTACCAGTGGGTACTGGTGACATGTTGCACCTAGCCACCAATATGGTGTACTAGTGGCTATAAGCGACATGTTGCACATAGCCACCAATATGGTGTACCAGTGGGTACTGGTGACATGTTGCACCTAGCCACCAATATGGTGTACTAGTGGCTATAAGCGACATGTTGCACATAGACACCAACATGGTGTACCAGTGGTTACTGGTGTCATGTTGCACATAGCCACCAACATGGTGTACCAGTGGGTACTGGTGACATGTTGTACATAGCCATCAATATGGTGTACTAGTGGCTATAAGCGACATGTTGCACATAGACACCAACATGGTGTACCAGTGGTTACTGGTGTCATGTTGCACATAGCCACCAACATGGTGTACCAGTGGGTACTGGTGACATGTTGTACATAGCCATCAATATGGTGTACTAGTGGCTATAAGCGACATGTTGCACATAGACACCAATATGGTGTACTAGTGGCTACTTGTAACAATCTACACCTTTTTGCCCTGTGTGTGTTAGGGTGCCCTGTGTGTGTTAAGGTGTTGGTAGTGGATGGTAATGAGTTCTTATTTTTTGCCAGTTATTCGAAGTGTGAGTAAGTGAGGTCACAAGCAACTATTCACCTTGTGATTCTAGACAAAGATTCATTACTCAAATCCCATTGGGCCAGATCAAAATTCTGTGCTTGATAACTCTGACCTCATTGATAATTGAGCCTTTAGTCACGACACTGAAAGAGCAGTCATTAAATCATGAGCATACGTTCTGCTGTAGTTACAATTAAAGACTAAATTAACCCGCACGGCTGGACACCATCCTTGTGGAGTGGAGCACTACTTGTCAACAAAACAAGCACATTGTCAATGAGTATACCAAATAGTTGGTGAAAGATAATGGTACACTAAACACTTTCATGTATTTCATAAAGAGTACATCTCACCGATGTATTATTGAACACTTTCGTATTTGGTGATAGTTTTGCTTTAGTTGGAGCAAACATAAGAGAAATTCTTATCTCACCTGGTCCTAAACTTGAGACTTATCACTGATCTAGTGCCTGGGATGAAATTATGATTCACGCTGAAGAAGGCTTGACTTGATTGAACAGTGATAACTGTTGGAGAAGAACAGAAATCATCTGGACAGCCATCCCTAACATCACCTCCTTGCTCCGAAGCACTGCTAACATTCAATGTGGTGAGATAAGTGCGAATGTAATCGATGCAAGTAATGAGGTAACCGTTGAGTCTGTCCGTTGCGACCTAAATTATAACAAGAAAGAAGCAAAACACTTTTAAAGAGAAATATTGCACTTAGAATGCACCAACGTGGCATAAAAAGAAAATAGCTTAAATCTTTATGAAACTATTCAGACTCATCAATAAGCATCAACATGAGCTCCATTTCATCAAAACATTTTGCAGACGATGAATTACAGACAATGCATAATTTGAATTTTTAAACAAATTATTCTTGGGCAACAAATAACAGAATTTCTATCTGTGATAAACATAAGTCTTGAAAAGAATACAACCGCTCATCCTTATTTTGAATAATCTACTATACTGTGTTCACAAATATCAGTTTAAAAAACGTCCTTTTCTTCTGTAAAACAAACACCTTGTTTTCCCTTGAAAGGAAACAATTAAAGAAAAAATGCTCTGGCTGATGTGTCAAAAATAAACATATACAGTCAAGATAAACACACACAACTGGTCCAACAACACAGAGGCAACATACAGTAATCATACATATGCAAGATCAGATATGTATTAAAATATGAAACATGTACTGAAGTTGCAGAAAGTCAAATGCAACTTTGATCATTATGAAATGTCCAAGACCTTTGTCTTAAGTTTTCACATTCTACTTCTTGACTTGAACATCTGCATATTGCAAAGTACATTGAGTCTGATACTAATATTGTATGCTACATGTGACATCATCAATTACCTACATGGGCTTGACATTCCACACACATGATGTACTAATGGCCATTGCTTAATGAATGATTCTGTGGTTAGGTACCATGCTGGGGTGGTATCATCAATATTACTGATAATTCCAATGCTTCACATTCCAACATTGTTGTACAATGATCACTATGATCTGTACTTGCAGCATAAATTACTGTACACAGACACATTGACACTGAATACGCTGTTACCGTATGTGTGAAACAGTGTGCTGGTGTTATCTGTGACCATTGTAAACATGACCTGCATCATAATGTTTTCTAGATGACTTCAAAGCCAGTGAAACCATTTAATTAAAATGCCAATGAAACTGACAACTGCCAATCATCACACTTCAAAGGGGACTCTCTTTCATTACCAAACACACAGAAACAGCCCATACAAGGCCTAGTTCCAGACTTTAAATCATGTGAAAGAACTTGCCCTGTAGGTCTATATCGCCTGAAATCATTTTTTTATACTTCGTGAATAGGGGCAAAGTTCAAGTCATTGGAAATGAAAGTATCATGTTTTATCTTTTCTTCCTTGTCCCCTTAATTTTTCAACTTACACAAATTGATATGTCTCAATATATATTAGACCACTACAAAGCAAATTGCAATTTGCAGGAGTATCACACAATATGCAATATCACACAATATGCAGAATATCAAACAATATGCAGGAATATCACACAATATGCATACATTAACAACACTTGAGAGCAAAGCACATATGTTATACAATGGACATATTACACACAACCTAAGAGCAAACTGTCAGTCGCAATAATTGGTGTGTGCACTGGATCCAAAATTCAGACACGGGTATACAAGACCCATAGCCGGTTTGGTACCCAGGTATTAAACGAAAAATGCAACTTCTATTGGGCTATGAATTCTCTGTGAAACCTGAATACCACATTTTGCTTTGCATGTTAACGTCACTGTGTATCGTGCATGACGATGAAGTGTTGTTAGTCTCAACAAAAAGTAACATTTACTTTTTCGGTCACACGTACAATGTATGTAAGTGAAAGGTTTGGATCGGGATTGCCATTTCGGTACCAGGTCCTGACACCGTTGGTTGGGTAAACAGGTACCAAATGCAAAGACTAGTTATGACATTACACAATGTACACGGTGACAACCAAAGGATAATTCAATAATCATCTGGTATGCAATGAAACATTACCCGTAAATCATTAATATCTTGATATCCACCGATGAAGAGATCTCCATTTAGTTTAGTCATATCTAAAGCACCATTAGACTGTGGTGTCAGGTACTCCACTGACACCGGTTCGGCATCTATAGTTGCAAACGTCCTCTCCCTGAAGGTGCTGCCCAGATTGGAAACGACTACTTTATGCGTGGCGTTAGTGGCGAGGGTCTTGTTTCCCACAAAAACCTGCAAATGGCAACAGAATGACAAAACAGAAAAAAAAAATCATATCCAAAATTACTTTCCATCAACTAAACTAATATACAGTTTGTGGTGAATTTCAACTGGAAAGAGTATTTTTTAAAATTGTGCATGTCGTAAACACAGTCTTCACTACCTCCTGGACATTAATGTAAGTCAATTAAAATATCACATTTTGAGGAAACCTTCAGTCAACGTCTATTAATTCTGAAATAACGACACGGGGGCACTCTGAAGGCAAACATTTGAACTATTTTTTTTTTTTTTACCTTGCTGAGGATGAGGACGGCTGCGAATCTTACGATGAGATGAAAACTAAACAGACTTGTATAAAATAAAATAGATGAAGCAGTAATCTGTTTAAATATGTCATTCTTGAATGGAGCTGACATTTATTCATCTTCCTCCACCAGATACGACCTGAGCATGGAAGAATTCTCACTGACATGACTGGTAGAGATATTCCATGAAAGCATACTGACTGTAACTACAAATACATGATGAACTGGGTAACAACAATTTTAAAGTTCTGGTGTTGTCCCCACAGGAAGGCACTAGATCGTATTAATACAGTATAAGGTAAGTGACAATGCTCACAGTTGATAGAATTTTTCAAAATAGCCTACAGTATCTAATGTTATGTGAAAAGTGAAAAGAACCAAATACTTTTGTCAAGGTCATGTGTGGAAGAGCATCACCTTTTTAATATCACATTCCTAGAGCACATAATAGGACTACTAGATGAATTGAGTGTAGTTCTTTCAGACAAATCCTAGGGCAATTTGTCTTCCACTTTCAATATCATTTTTACTGACTACTTTTTTTTTGCAAAAGATCAATTCTATAATTGGAAATGGTTCACTCTCTATGGTACTTGATGCTATGCATTATGTGGAAGTACCTGGTTCAAATTCAGTGAGTGATCAAACCTTCTCTGGTTTCTGCCTATTCTTGACTGACCACTCAGTTTCGAGTCTGAGCGCTTTATCAAAGCAAAGAATCCCAAAGATCATTCGCTTTGGCAACAAAAGGCTGCTTCTCTCTCCAAGATACTACAGTTGGAATACAATGTGTAAAGTTAAATCTAAACTTGCTAAAAGCAGGGAACTCCTATCTCTCCCCACCCCCCACACCCCTTCCTTTTTTCTTTCTTTCGGTCCCTTTTTACAATAATTGGTCTAATTAAAGTCCCTACTAGTAGATTCCCATCTAATAGTAACTTTTACCCTAGGGAATGCCAAAAGGGCAAAGCAACTCGGTAGCGGCACGATTTTAAGTGGTAGCAGCGAACAATGAAGTAGTAGGGATGTGAAGTGAAGCAGTATCCATGTAAAACGAAGTAGTTGCCATGTAAAATGAAGTAGAAGCAATGTAAAATGAAAAAGTAGCCAAGTACAATGAAGTGATAGCAATGTGAAATGAAGCAGTAGCAATGCGAAATAAAACAGTAGCAATGTAAAATGAAATAGAAGCAATGTCAAATGAAGTAGTAGCAGCGTAATTTCAAATGGTAGCATGATTTGAGGTAGTAGTAGCATGATTTCAAATGGTAGCGTGATTTGAAGTAGCAGCAGCGTGAGTTGCAACGGTAGCAGAGTGTTTTGAAACAGCCAGGTAAAATAAAGCAGTGGCGACGTGATTACAATTGGCGCTCTTCCAAAACCTTAGAGGCATGTTTATGTTGCCAAACTTGATTACACCTCATGGGTGCCTAGGCTACTTGGTCTAACGTATAGATCTTAGGCCCATGGGCCTAGGTTAAGTATGGCCAGCCAAAAGTTAAGCTTAATTGAGCATTGTTTTGTTCTTAATTGAGAAATCACCTTTCGTTGAAAAGCAGTAAATGTTTAAGTGGGTAAAGCAATTTTCTTATCGTCGATTCAGTATAGACATATGGAGGCCTGGTAAGTAAAGAAGTCCTACACGTGGATATTTAATAGCATGTGAAATACCTTTCGTTCTAGTTGTAATTTTAGACATAGGCCCAACTTAGGCCCTGTTAGGGTTTAGACTAAAGTTACTCACATGTATATAAGTACAAATGAATTAGGTCTAGGCTGATAAAGCTAAGTTTCAATATTGATATTAAAATATAATTATAATATTATAATATAGTTATTATAATACTATTTAATATTAATATTGGTATTAATAGTGTAACTAGCAAGAAAATCAACGTTCGTTACCTAGGCCACGCCCAACAACTTTGTGAAGAGCGCCATTGATTGAAATCAGGCTACCAATGTACATTACAAGACTACTGTCGCAAATCACGCCACTACTTGTTCAAATCATGCTACCGTTTGAAATCACGCTGCTACTGCCTTACTTTACATTGCCACTACTTCATTTTACATCACCATTACTTCATTTTACATAACTACTACTTCACTTTACAGGGCTGCTACTTAGTTCTACATGGCTCCTGTGCCATTTCACATCACTACTACTTCATTGTACACAGCTACCACTTCAAATCACGCCGCTACCGACTCGTTTTGTCCTTTTGGCATTCCATACAACCCTGATTAAAGGAGTACTTGTAACTTATAACAGTTCATGCTAGCAGAAGTAATGAAGTAAGTCTGTGATAACCTTTGGACTTTCCTTGAGCCCATTCATAATAACATTTAAATTTTACCAAATCTGTGAAAGACAGCCCCAGGGAGGTTGACAAATAACAAATTTATCCTTGTCAGTCTGTTAATACAGCCTATTTTGTCACATGTGGGATTTTGCTCTTCATTCAGTGCCACTGCTAGAAAAGACTTGTTATGAGCTCTACCAGTGACTACCAACGTTAGAAAACCAGAAAAATGAATGGTGTCAGTCATTCATCTTATCATTGGTCACAAACACCTTCGTATGATACGTATGATGAACACTGGTTTATTACTACAACAGGCTACTTTAGTAGCCTTTTGGTCCAGATCGATGTAAGAGTGAACTCGAGAGCTCATTAGGGTCACAGTCGTAGCAGAGGCGAAACGCACGCTTGTAACAATGCTTATCCAGTCTGTTCTTAAAAGTATTTAGGTTCTTAGCTTCCACAAAAGTATTAGGTAAAGAGTTCCAAATCTTGCAAATGTGGACTGTAAGAGAAGTCATGGCGCACGCCTGTATGACAGAAGGGTTGGAGGAATTTCTTTGATTTTGAGCCTCTGGTAATTGTGTTTACCCTCTGGTAATTGTGTTTACTCTGAAGTTGAAAGCTTGGAAAAACTAATGTCTTTGTAATATCATCATGACACAACACAAACTCACTCATTTGACACCACTGCCAAACAATTATCCACTGTCATTCTATACCCATGAATCTACCATAAACATTGCTCTCATATCACTTTTGATCATTTATCTAACGACACTGCCATATTGCACCCATCCATGCATGCGACGTCACTGTCATATTACACACGTTAATTTATCTAACACCACTGTCATTTACTATCCATAATTTTTCCTGGTACCGCTGTCAACGCCACTGCCATACTGTGCCAGTGCACCCATTCATTTATTTCACCCATGTCATGCTGTGCACATTGATAAATCAGACATTGATGTCATACTGTAAGGATAATCATCTAACACCACTGTTGTTGTAGTACCTATCCATTAACGTTACACCAAATGTTGCCATACTGTACCCAATGATTCAGCTAACACCACTGTCACCACTGTCACACTGCACCCATCCATTCACTTTACCAACACTGTCACACTGTATTGATTAATTCATCTAACACTACTGCCATATTGTAAACATTAACTTATCTAACACTACTGCCATATTGTACCCATTTATGCATCTAACACTACTGAAATATTGTAAACATTAACTTATCTAACACTTCTGCCATATTGTGACCATTCATGCATCTAATGCTACTGCCATATTATAAGCAGAAACGTATCTAGCACTTCTGCCATATTGTAAACATTAACTCATCTAACACTACTGTCTTATTGTATCCATAATGCACCTAACACTACTGCCATATTGTAAACATGAACTTATCTAACGCTACTGCCATATTGTACCCATCCATGCACTACTGCCATATTATAAACATGAACTTATCGAACACTTCTGCCATATTGTACCCATTCATGCATCTAACATATTTAATTCATCAAACATCACTGTCATTCAGTAACCATGAATTTACCTGATATCTCTGTCACACTGTACCTATAAAATTCATCAAACAACTGTGACCTGCTATAAAATTCATCATTGTCATACTGTACCCATGCATTTATCTAACCCTACTGCCATAGTGTACCCATTCACTTGTCTCACACTACTCTCATATTGTACCCATTACTTCATCCAATGCCTCTGCCATACTGTACCCATACATCTAATACCACTGTCCTATTGCACCCACTAATTGATCAAACTCCACTGGTGAATTAGACCCTACATCTCCTATGGTACTGTGCATCTTGACTTTCTCCTATAGCCCTCCCAATATTCATCCACAGTATTCCCCTTCATCCACTACAATTTATTTTCCCACAACCACTGCTATACATCACTGTCTCATCTCAGGTATGGATGCAGTATTGTATATAAACAAACTTTAACTGGGTATTCCCACCAAGACCAACCCTCTCTCAGGAGTGAAGCAACCTTTATTATTCTGTGAAGGTCTAGGTCATTCAAACACTTTAAACTATTTTTTTTAAATTATGAGTAATTTGACCTCAGGTGTCTTGTAAATACTTTCCACCTTACTGTCAAGAAAAAGATCACCAGTATTAAAGGAGGAATTACTGGGGACTTCTGAAACATAAAAACAAAACAAAGATCATACTGTTCACCCCTGGAGTGAATTTCTGCCCAGATTTTTCAAATTGAATTTAAGGTACCTTTCACTACAAACGAAATTTGGTTCAGTATTATTACAGGCCGGTTTACATTCTACAGTATCCTTGAATGATATAAAGATCCGGGAGCAGTCCAAACTCTCAACTTAATAAAATGAATTATTATCTTATTGTTCTAAATACTGCTTCAAAAAGATATGATTGATTGTAAAGGTTGTGCATATGTCAATGTACACAGACTGATAAATGATGTTAACCATTTCAAGTGTACCCCATTGTTGAGGCACGGCTCTAAGGGGGGTAGATACACTGAGAACTAAATTCTTTTCCACTGCTTTGTAGCATCTCAAAATTTACCAGCAGGGACAATGGCCAACCCTACACCATGCAATTCAGTAATGCTAGATCTGACCACTCATGTTTCAAGTACCCCAGGACCATGGTCAATTGAGTACTGAAATCCTACAATGTCTGTCCTACCATTCATTTGTCAAGCACCCCTGGACCATGGTTGATTTGAACAATGCAATCTACAACGTCTGGCTAACGGTTCATCTCTCAAGAACCTGATGACCATGACTGACTTGCATGCTTAGAATTCTACAATGCCTGGCAAATTGTCCCATTCTCAAGTACCCCAATTCCACACTACAATTCTACAATGCATGGAAGAAACCGTTCAACAGCTCTCAAGAACAGCTGATTCGTGGTGACACGCTGCGATTTTTGCCAAAACCACCTTTTACCTCGATCAAAGCACCAGCAGTTACACGCCATTCAATGTATATCCTTCCTGAGTTGATGCCCAGTGTGAAGAAATGCCCCTGCTGCTCCGGACTGTCGTCACCCGACTGGTAGATCAACATGCCCTGGTCCGAACAGAAACGAAACTGGAACTCCAGTACATCTTCAGCACCTCTTAGAGGGTTGCTTGCACTGTCACTCTGTGCTGGAAACTTGATGTAGGAGTTAATGTCCACAAATTTATTCAGGGATTGGCACTGAACTGGCATGAGAAAGGCTGGAAAAACAGAAGAGAAATTTAATGTTCAAAATTGGCTGAGTTTTATTGAATTGGCTTGAAATTACTGCAATTATGAGTGCATTCACAAAGGTTGGTTTATTGAAAAAAATATTTGGTTTATTACAAAGTTCATGCAGCCTACATGGTATCCTGAACACACTGAGATCATGAAAGATGGTCATTATCTAAAAGCTTCTAGCACATAAGGATGGCAGAATGGGAAGTAGACGTCCGGTATTAGACCAGATGGCACCAAAGGAGGTGTTAAAAGGTAATACCATTATTCCTCGAACAGTAAATGGGAGTGTGTCTGTTGTGCAGTCTGAATCTTTTTATGGAAACAGATTGATTACTGATTCTGCCCTCATAAACATGCAAGCATGATTGCACAAATACATCAATACCACAAAACAACAAAAGATTTTTGAAGACTGACGATATAGGTTTTTCAACATTTCATGTTAGTTCCAAGGATAGTAGTTTACCACATACACAAGTAGTGCATTATTTCTGCACTGCTGAGGGTAGAAATCGCTGCTGGTGTATTGCTAATAGCATGAAATGTAGTTAAAATTCATTCACTTTATTGATGTTCAGAAACCTTTTAGTGTAAAACCAAAGATGAAATGACATACATGCACAGACACTTACCAAGGATAAATGAAAGACTGCATATCCATACAACAGAATTTAAAGGGTTTGTGATTGGTCCAAGCAAGGTCCCCTGGCTACCAGCGCCAGAGGTCACCTGTGTATCTCTCTTTCTCCTCATCTTAATCTTTGTTTCTCCTCATTTAGATCTGGTGAATTTCTCCGAGGATCTATCCTGTCGCTAGCGTCTAACATCGTCCTCAAGTCAATGTATTCTGTATCGGGGTCACTAAAACCCCTTCTTTGTTTTTTTTTTCCTAAATCCTCTTTCCAAATCTATCTCCAAGTACGTTCCTCTTTGTGATGTTATGTTTTAAAGTTTACAAATCGAACACTGCAAAGGAAAGAAAACAGACAAGTATTAAATTACTAATCAAAAGCAAGCAAAAATACAGGCTAAAATGAATCTCAAGCAGTATGCAATTTGGGACATCAGTAGAATTGTGAAATATCTGCACAATCACATTTCACTCGTAAATTTAGACCAGACAATAATAAACACCAAATTACAAAACATACACTCACACTGAAGGAGTATACATGTCTCTGAGGATATTGGTGCGTAATTTACACTGTAAAGAGAACCAAATGGACAGGTCAACTTGACAACAAAAAGTGCCCATCATTTCTGGTGAATGTCAAACTTCATTTGTGTTAAAGGTTAGTGGTAATTTCTGGCATAGCAGTGGGACATGCAATAGTTGTGTGGGGACAGGTAACTAAAGAGCAGAGTAAAATTTCATTTGTGATCAACAATACTGAAATCCCTACAGGATTACAAGAATGACAGTTTGTAAAAGGAAGAAGGCGTATAGACAGACCGACATTGCACCTTGGTGCAGCATCCCTTATCTTTTCTCTAGACAACATTTCACAATCAAGTGTGAGGTCAATGGGCAAGAAATATGATTTATGTAAGACCATATGTATTGACAGGTGTGAAGGGCAAGACATTGCTCTAATTTACAAAAGGTCTTTTAAGAAAACCAGATAAAACACAAAAGGAAAAGGATTCAAACAGTAAGACTTCCTCTGACACTTTTGACATAAAGAGAAGAAGGAGATAAAACAGGTCACTATTAAATGGCACACTATGGTAAATGCAACAGGTGAGATGATAATAATGCGCCCTCATGAGGATAGGTCATGTCTAGGCTGAACACATGATTTTACTTGACTGATGGTTCTTGTAATAACTCACAGTTGAAAAGCACTTCACACTCACAACTTACATGCAGATTCTGTGTGTGCACTTTCCAAACAATGGAGTCTTAAGTATGGGAATTACTGGGTAATTAAACTCAGTGTACAGTACATGGTTAAAGGGACGTATACATTCAATAAATATCAAGTCCCACAGTGTGATTTATTGCAAGTTAAAGTCTACACATAATTCTGAAAATAGTTTGTTGGTATCTAAACATCTATACCTTAGTCTTGATAGTCCATCTCCTATTTTACAGTCAATTACTTGTGCAGCTCTTCTTGCAATTAATGAAGCCAATTGACTAAAGTCAAAACATCAGTTACTGCATTGTTGTAAACAAAAAAGCTTCAAAGGAAAATCCCAAAACTCTTCTGGTTTGCTTATTTACAAGCGACTCACTTACTTGTCTCAGTATAACAAATGCACTATCATCTACTGCCGGTAGCGGTGTTAAAGGTTGCCAGCACTCTAGGCACAGTAGGTAGACAAGAGTGCACTTGTTATGCCGAGACAGGTAAGTGAGGAGCAAAGTAAATATTGCATAGTACTGTAAGCTTGCACTGGAATAGTAATACAAACTTTAAAAGTAGCATACATGTGCTCTAGTACAGTGGACTAAAACACTGTGGTTGGAAGCAAAACAGTAAGGTGGAAAATATTTACAAGACACCTTGGGGTCAAATTACTCAAAATTTCAGAAAATAGTGTAAAGTGTTTGAATGACCTAGACCCTCACAGAAATAATAAAGGTTGCTGCACTGCTGCAGATTGATGTACATGTAGAAAAACAATTGGAACTTTGTAAGAAATTTCAGGATCAGCAATAGTTTAACTGATAAACAAATTGGTTCCATGTTAACTTTTTGCACTCCAAAAGTTACAGTTTAGATTTTGAGTGTGATGAATTGGACTTGTTGCAGAAGCTACCCTGAGATAACTGCCGAGTACAGTGCTCGATTACGACTATCAGCACAAATCTATACTACACATTAAGTCAGGGTGTCTTCCAGTTTCCAGAACAAGACAAGTGTGATTTCCCAGCAAAGAAGGCATGGTATACATACTGTAACCTGAGTCAAGGCAACACATAATTAGTGAAAGCAACTTATTTATGACAGTGATGTGTGTGGGAGGGAGAGAGGGGACCCATTCAGTCCCATTATCCCAGAACATTATTCTCTTGAGTGATGTCTATGTTTATCTTGTTAATATGGCTACAGTGCTGTAGGCATGGATGAATATTGAACATAACTTACAAGACATGAGTGGGTGCTACACAATGATAACAAAGCTCTAAATGAAGGAAGAATCTTAAAGAGCCCTCTATGTACTCAAGATTGAGGTAGGCATAACCAAGGCAATGCACACTTACTGTACAGCATTTATAGACGTGCAAAACAGTACCATAAATGATGGGATAGTTTGAAACCAAAAAATGTGATAAGCTGAGGGGTACAGTGCTGTTATTCACTTTCCATGACAGTTCAAACTCAAGATATGGACACTGATACAATATTAGTATTCATCATCTCAAGTAAATAGATCATGTAGCAAAGGAGAAAAGAAGGAGATGGTCAGATGGAGGATGAACACAGCGATAAACTCGAGCAGAAACTTTTTCGAACATCAGGATAGCAGAATGGAAAGGAGGCAGTAGTGCAGTATATAACCTAGAGTGCACTCCTTTTGGAGGGTAGATGGGAGTGCGTTTGTTATGTTAGGACAGGTATACATGTGAAGAGTGAATCGAACTAATATGGGCCTTTATACCATTAAATCTCCTCATATCTACAGCTTATGAAAAATAGCATTTAACTTAAGTACAGTAGCCATTCAACATAGATTCAGCTTACACAGATTATACATGGGCAATAACACCGTTTGATCGACAACTCCCTGGTTTAATGTATTCCCAGCATACAGTATGTATTGTACAGGTAATGTATCATTAACGAGTAGCATAGATGGTACTGGTACCAGTCAATGTATCACATCATAGATTATGTAGCATATGGCATTGATGCCATTTAATGTACCCCCTTAGATGTTATGTAATATGTAGCATAAGCTAATATAGCATGGACAACATTTGATGTATGCTTTATGAATGTAGATTGCATATGGTAATGGTAGCATTCACTAATATGGTATTGGTATCATTCAATGTATCCCGCTAACACAGTACTCCATGGCATACATGACAATGGTATATAATCCTTCAATTTATAAGGCTCCTGCACCGTACATGTGTTACAGAGTAAATGAGCAAGCTACCAATTATCTGCAATCTAGTACTGAATCAATTCCATGATCTCTCTAAGTTGTATGTAAACTCCAAAGATATTAAGCCCTTCCACATATTGCAGCTTACATGCAGAGAACACGGTAACAATAGAAAAGCTCTCAATTAAGTCCAAGCTGTGAGAAGCTGCCAAACAAAAGTCCCGTTGTGCACGCACAGAAGGTGCCCGAGTATGAGTCAGAGAGTACGTAGTTAGAAGAGAAAAATCAATACCAAAGGATATGAACAGCACAACAGACGACTACAAGGGTGTGTTCATGTAACATTGGTAGTACATACATCAGTATCAATAACAAATTTTTTCCACTTCAGAAATGCCATGATACAGCCATGAAGTTTAGTGATATTCTTCAGAGACTGAAGAGGCCAAAACCTTTACAGGGTGACTTATTTTTGTTACAAGGTTATCCGTCAGACACTCAAATCCAGTAAACGCTTGAATCAGACTACAGTTTTACCTCCAATATCTTAAATGAAGAATTTGCTAACAGCAAAATGAAAGTGTGTTCACAGTACAAGAACCAAGTTCGTCATGACATGACAGGATTACTAACTTTTCAGTTAAAGGGGCTCATTGAGTTGATATCAGTAAAGATTGCGGTGATTTTGAAGTATACAAACACACGACAATACTCACAATTAGCATAATTAATCAAGTTTCACATCCAATAGTTATATGAAAACTGTCAATTTTTTCGAATTTTTGACCGTTACTTGCTCTGATTGTGTGCATGTGAATGTACTAATGTGAAAATGTCTGGTCACAAAGTTTCAAAAACCAAATTTAATCGTTGGTTACTCACTCATTAATGTTCCAACGTATGTAAAACTTTGGGATCCTTTTAGTTTGACTGTTTGTCATTAGTACGTGAAGGAAACTTGACCAGTTTAGAAAAATTGAGTAAATTTCACAAAACAACTCAGTGAGCCTCTTTAACAGAAGACCACATTTTACTCATTAGCAATACCTTCGAATGACAGATGAAAGTGCTAAAATGTTAATACTGTTAACAATTAAGCAGCTAGATTATGAATTTGAGTGGGGCAGCTCCCACTTCCCACATCACCACATGCCCACTTTACAAGAGTATAACAGGTTCGCCTTAGAAACAATATCACCCAGGTTGTGGTTGCCATATTACTAGACTGCCACATACAACTCCATGTCATCCCTAAATTCTCCTAGTTTGGTTTGGATATATCTGAAAATGTGTAAAAACATATAAGAAGCTAACTTCTGCAACTAAAACTTCCGGAGAAGACTGCTCTTGCAGTGAACCACCTGGACATGGCAGCTGGTGCTTTTGGCAAAATATGCTGTTTGTTAGAGATACATCAACGAATCCATCGGGGAATCCTTTTTTCACACTGAATGAATTCTGTTTGTGATAAATGAGCTGTGACAGTATGTTCTGCCTCTTTTGGGCAAGACAAAAGCCACAGTGAGATATCCACAGTCATTACTTTATGTTAACATTAACCATACATACACTAACAGTGATGTAGCACTTTTGGCTCTACAGATTATCTCATCAGTTCACAATGGGAGTCTTTCACTCCCTGCTTTCACACAGTAGAAAAGTCAATTACTGAAATCATACTGATATATTGACCTTTTAACAAAAAAAAACATTAAGGGCAGCTGACAATCTCACATCAGAAGAAAACTGTCAGTTTCTAACCTTGAATGTTTCTGTAAGAGTACTCCTGTGCCCAGATGCATTGAATGTAACTGTGTAGCATCCCATGAACAGGATTTTACGATATATCTAACAGTATCACACCACTCCAGGAAAAGCAATGATGTTACTGACATATAAAGATAATAATAAGTGTACAAAATGCACTCACTGATGGCATAGATTTTGCTTCCCTCTCAAATCATGTATATGCAGTACAATACTGCATCATTTTGAAGACAACGAATCATCTCATGAATAACATAAACGCAACAGCGACATTGAGGGTAGCGTCATGCTGTATGCATCGTGTAGTTACACGAACTGCATGCACGTTGCTCGCGTGTGCAAGTCCAACTGTTGGCGACAACTTCACTGATCGACAGTGACCAATACCGTAAACTAAAGTGTGGAAATGACATGTATGACAAATTCGCTTGATTCATGAGATGATCTGTTGTCTCTAATTATGAACTGGGGAGCATAAGGTAAGTGAGAAACTCACATTAATAAACCACTTCAGGGAGGGAAGTGATGTTACTGACGTAAAGATGATTATAGGTGTACAAAACAAACTGACGGCACAGATTTTGTTTCACTCTTAACTAATGTTAGTTGATTCTGAGTTTAATTTAGTGTAATTATATTTTGCAGACTTAAAATGTTGGGGGAATGTTGTACACCCTCCGTGTACTTCAAATTAGTTTTCACGAAAAAGTACCAACAGAGTTGAAAATCTGATAACTGTACCAGGTATAATTTTTGGACGAGTACCAGGTGAAATGCACAAGGGCCAGGAAGTAACAAGGCATGGGCACATCCTAGGTGAGAGGTTGCCTGCTAATCTTTTCATACATGGGGAACTTTTTGTGTCTGGAGGGGCCAATTTGTGACATTTGGTACAGCTTTCTACATAAGAAATTTGTTATGTTAGACCCAAGATTTCAAGCTATATCACATGCCCATGAAATGTAACCATTAGGAACTGAAAATTTCTAAAAACCAAAGAACCAGGTGACTCATAACTAAAAACAACATTTTATCACTTTTCAGTGCTGATTTTCTATTTTCTATTTTGCAAGGCAAAGCTAATAGAGTACAGTACCTGCATTGCACTGTTTTGAAAGGCGAATTCAATGCAAAATTCTATTGTTTTGCTTTTTTGATATTAAAAATTAAAATCTGAGTTTAGATTTTCAAGCACCAGAGTAATATGGTCATCTGCACAACCTTGTCAGTAACTTTGGTTATGTTAGGTCTCTTGGATATTGAGATTACCTGTTTTATACACTACTGATAAGACACCTTTGCGATTCACCATCACAATATCACAGAAGTACAATAAGTCAATCAGTAGGCCTAAGTATTTATGTTACAAGATTATAATACAATTTACTACAGTACAGTACCGTTATTAAACGGTTCAAAATGTGTAAACTTTTCATGCAGATAGTTGACAATTGCCACCCATTCCAGTGACTAGGCGTGTGTTCTTACATGACATTTTGGCTGAATTTACAGTGAGTTACACAATGCAGGAAAAAACTAATAAACAAAGCCTGGGAATTGCTGTGTGTTTACATATCGTAACAAGCAGATGTATACTGGCCTCTGACAGGGATTCCATCTTTCAAATGTCAAAACAGTCTCGTTACATAAACAGATACATGTGAGCTGTAATCATTCTGGTCCAACGTGTTTTGCACTCCCTTCTCACTTCCACGAAAATACAAATTTAGAAGAACAAGGCCAAACTTTGACAAAATGTTGGTATGATTGTGACTTTAAGCTTACCCATTAGCAATTGCAGTAAGGTTCACATCAAAAAAGTCGTTCACATCATTTTGAGGGAATTGGTGGTGGCACTCAGGGTTGTCACCAGACCATTTTGAGAGCTGGGTAATTTGTGATCGCCGTCCTGGAGGGTCTAAGGGGACCTCCCCTTTGAAAAATTTTTGTGGGTTGAAGAGTGCTTGGATGTAAAATGGTGCACTCTAGATTATAAATTATGAATTCGGTACTTTGGTTTCGACCAGTGCAGAAATGTTTAAGCTTACTTGGCCGTTTTGTGGTAAAAAAAGGATAATCATTCAGAATTCTAAAGAAATCTAACAATTTTATTCAGTTAAGTAACGAAATTTGTGCCGGGTGGTGATGCTGAAATTGACGGCGAGTGCCGAGCGGAGATTTTGAGAGCTGGGTAGCACCGCCCGGCACCGCCCGGCGTGGTAACAACCCTGGTGGCACTGGTTGATGTGTGAGTTAAATTATCAATGAGTGTGAATGATCACTGTAAGCATAAAGTCAGGGAATTCACATTTTGCATATACTCTTGAATTTTCTGAAATTAACACTAGTGAAAATCCCAAGCTTTAGTAAACATCATGCGCTACATGTTGCCAAGTGGCACTTGCATAGCAGTACAGTATAACACCACTTTGTACAGCAAAATGTGATGAGATGTGGTCGGATGAAGTATGGATCCCAGACAATCATCTGCAGTTACCATCAATTCAAAATGAAGTTAGTGGTGTGGGGTGTGCAGATATCAACTGATGTTTTAAAAGCAGGTGCTCAGGACAGTCACAAAGAGTATCGTATATTCAGGGCATAACTATCCTCCCTCATGTTGCATCAATAAGCAGTTTTGAAGTGCTTTGTGTTTTTGTCCCTGGGGAACTATTTTAACCCCCACATACACAAGTAAAGGCCGTCAGACTGAAAAGATGTCCTTGATTTAAAGTTCTTTAACTGTTGCATAGTGCATTGATTTTGCCACTGGGGCTCAGGAAAAATATGTACAGATACTGTTCATAAACTTCAAAAGAGGGCTGTACAAACCATGTGCAAATGCCAGTTTCATGGAGCAGACACCACCACTGTTTTATAAACTTGATGTAATGATCATTTATAATGTAATATACACACTATGCAGTTAGACTTGTTTATGTACCACCTTGAAAGCAATCTTAATTCTCCCTGGTACTACCTACAGTATATAAGTAATCCCTTAACAGGATGGTCTAGCCACAAATATAGCTTTGATATGTTAAAGAGTAAGTTAATCTGACCATTGCGGTGAAACTTCCATTCAATTCCCATGTGTGGTTGCGGAGATATGAGCAGTTGAAATTACCACATTTGTGACCAACAGTTGACTTGAAGCAAGCAGGAGTGATGTCATCTCCCCACATTGATGAAGCATTTTATGTTTTTCTTTAAACTTTACACCAACTTTCATACTTCAATATCTAGTGCTATCATAAAGTGAATGTATGAGGGGTATGAAAGTTTTGCGACCTTCACATAACCAGTACCTAATCTGACTGCCTCACTGATTTCAAGGTCAAAATAATAAATTCAATAATAAAGAAAACAAAGGACTATTCAGCCATGTGAGGAGATGATATCACTCCTGCTTGCCTCAAGTTCATAGAAAAGGGGGTTACTTCAACTGATAATATGTTGAAAACCACACATGGGAATTGAATGGAAGTTTCACCACAATGGTTGGATAAACTTACTCTTCACAGATCCAAGCTAAATTTGTGGCTAGACCATCCTTTTAATGCATAAATTTGAAGAGCTCATGATTAAGCAACTTGTAATGCTGCCTAAATTCATAAATTTTCTAAGCCAAGAACTGAACTTGGAAAAAAATTACACTGGTAGTAATTTACAAAAAGTTTCGCCAAAAAAATTAATGAGAGTACCACAGTTAATATTTTTTTTATAAAATTTCAAACTTTAC
Organism: Stichopus chloronotus; assembly: GCA_021234535.1. Taxonomy (NCBI): domain Eukaryota; kingdom Metazoa; phylum Echinodermata; class Holothuroidea; order Aspidochirotida; family Stichopodidae; genus Stichopus; species Stichopus chloronotus. The sequence goes on along the minus strand of CM037838.1, from coordinate 6,026,412 downwards.
CTCTCCAAAACATGACTTGAATTTCATCTATCTGTTACTGAAAGTTTAGCCACTTTAAATCATTATCCTTTTTGCCACCTTTAATTGAGGAATTTCTTTTTTCACGTTATTTTTTTGATTTCCAATACGGTGGGCAGGTCATCTCAAGTGCTATGATTTACAATTGTTTTCTACTTCTGATTTGTCAAACTCAATACAATTTGTCCATCCTATTATGTAATAAATTTCTACTGTTTCACACTCAGGTGATGGATGAATGAATGAATGAATGAATACATGAATGAATGAATACATGAATGAATGAATACATGAATGAATCAATCAATCAATCAATGATGACCATGGATAGTAGAAATGGAAGTATGAATGTTTAAACTCTTTCATAGTGAGGCACTAATTGCATTATCAGAAATCTGTGATCTTGTTCAACAGACCTTGGAACTGAATATCCTTGCTATACATGTCTTGCTATGATCAACTGGCTTAAAGAAGACTCTGGTCAAACATTGACTTTTTAGCCACTTTCAGCAAAGTACAGGTCTTAGAAGAAAAAGGCTCTTAATAGCTTTCTTTTGATATATACCGAACTTGTAATTACATAGAGTATTACAAGCAATCAGGCACAAAAGTTCTATTTTTTCGTTTGTACTTTTATTATATTATTAGGCAACTATCGCATATTTGTCTTACTTTTTGTAAAAATTGTAGCTCATTGGCTGCAACACTCATATTTTTTTTTTAGAAACCTCTTTTTTTTGGGGGAGGGGTAACAAATTAGCAATCTTATATGTAGGGAGAGACTGACATTTTTCTAAATTGTTTGTAATTCAATTTGGGAATTTTTAATTCATTTTATACTTCTATTAATATTGTCAATTTCTTAAGTTAATTCTTGTCCTCTGCAATGATGCAACTACAAATTTAGCATCATCATCTCCCAGAACCCTCAAGAAATTAAGAGGATAGGCCTTAAACAATAAATACTAACACTGTGCAACACTTCACATCATCATAATTGCATTTTCATCAAACTTTGGAAGAGTCATACTTCAAAAACGTTAACAGATGTAGACACGATTCCCATGAAATTTCATTCACGGTTTCACTCTAAAACTTTCAAGTAAAACCCACCTCTTCTACACATGTATGTAAAACAATGTTTGTTCAAAATTTTGCATAAGAGTTTTGTTTTTGTTTCTTTTGGGGGGGGTCTCAATGTCTGCTGTGCATATAAAAACACATTTATTCCATTAGTCGTGCAGTTCTATTATTTTTGTGTACACTAGCAATGAGGATGAAATATAAAGTCTATCAGGTAAAGTACTCACTGAATGCTGATAAGGATGTTTTCACTGACGTCAATTGTCAAATCAGTTCCTGTATTCTGCACCAATTGTTATTATTCAAATAAAGTCCTATCATTGCTCTTCCTCTCCAAAAAGGATCTCTTATCATAAACCTACTGCAGGTCTACATCCATTAACCTCATAAACAGTGCTGTAGTCAGAACCCTGAAAACACAAGCTATAACTTCATCTCAAGGAAAAAAACAACCCATCTTTCTAAGACCCTGACAGATAAGAGGGAGGATGTTCATCACAGCCTATAATCTGCTCTCTTCACCATCTTCTGCAACTTTAAAGAGATTCATCAGTGGAAAAGGATTGAACTTTCACAAAACTTTCTCTCTTCATCGATGAAAGTAATACCTCGATGGCATATTCTGTCTGGAAATCAAGGATTTTTAAACAATGCATCACAGTACATACATTGCTTGTGAAATGTGTGATGTCCTACAGTAACAGATGATAGAGTTGTGACCTTTCACAATATTTTGAGCTCAGTTTACAATAAATCCAATCAACATTTTTACTAAAGTCAAATATCAAGGTTAATTATCAAGGTTAATTATTTACCTCAATATCACAAAACAACAAAGACTTACGTAATAATTTGTTGGCATTTACCTTCAATTGAGCTATTCTTTGCTCCATGGTGTTGCATTCACTTTGTCAGGTTCCATGAGGCAACTGCTAATCTCTCTTGACCAGAGGGGAGGGCTTTCTTTACAAGAACCCATTGGCTTTTCACTGGAATATTGGCCTATGTATTCCTTTAACACCTAAGGTCAACTTCAGTCTGCCTAACGATTTACATCTCAATCTGTGTGTGAGAAGTTGCTGTGAGCTTGCCTCCTGTACGGTTCCAGCTGTGAAGGTCAAACCATGGGGCTTATCACTGTCATGTAGCAGCTATCCATGTCAACCCGCTCAATATCATTTCATTGAACCATGGGAATACAACAACTCCCTGCATGGTGTTAGCAGTACAATAGTGCACATGTGCATGTAATTCTATGACATAAAAGGATGAATTGTAAACAACTGTTTAGGGCACTAGTATACATGTACTGTATATCATTAAACTGCATAGGCTTCAGTATGTGAAGAGATATGCAGAAACCAAGAGACATTACACATGTACACAGCATCCTCCGCAGGTCCAAACTTTGTCTGGGGGATGGGGTTCTCCTCTGAGCTGGCTGATGTGACTCATCGCCATCCTGGGAAGGGGTCTAAGATGAGGGAGCAGAGAGAGTGTTCCCTTCCCCTTTGGAAAATTTTTGCTCACATCAGGTGGGTTGGATGCAAAATGGTGCAATATTTAGTGCCAAATCTGGATTGAATATATCACCACTCCTACTTAGTACTTTTTTTTATCTTGTGTGCTCTGGCGAAATTTCTTCTCACTTATAAGACGCACAATGCATAAAGTGAGTAAACCATGGAACACCTTTCCTTTCATCAGTTCCTTAAATGCTCCTTACCACAATGTCCCATCCTCCTCTCATTTCAAGTTTAAAAAGGTTCAAATGAACATTTTATTATAGGTACACAAAACACACAGGGCCATTCAATAAAACTTTTTGAAAAAAACTTGGTCACATAAGATAAAATATTGGCATCCAAACAGCTGTTCCGCTACCAAAGCAACTTTTGACAACACGCGAATAGAGTTCTTTGTGTGATCGTAGCACAAACTCAGTGAGGGAAGTCCATTGACTTAAGTTCATGTGGGGATTTCTACATACAACTAGAGCGTCAATGACGCAAACTTCGACTAAAGACTGCATACAAGTTAGTAACACTAGATTAAGAGTTGAAAGGGCAATGTCCATAATGGTATAGGAGTTGGGAATGGGGGGGTGGGGATGGGTTACTACTCTTCTTCTGTTTGCTGGTCATTTTACTGTTTTTCGTTTTTCATCCTTATCTGGTTTTTCTGTTTAAATTTCTTTAGTTCCAAGGGGGGGGATGCCTGTTGTGGGGGCCGCCAAATGTAGTTCGGAACTGGTAAGTAAGCAGCTTGTTCTTAACGCTGTTTTAGCAAATCGAAATAGTCATAAGCGACGATGTGGACGGTGTGGACGATTCTCCATTCAAATCCAAATGGTGTGCAGGATACACCTTGAATATTCAATTCATTTAATTTTTCAACTTATCTACCTAGGCCTATCAGTGGTATCATCTTGATACAGCCTTCGATAAAGAAGGCCATGCCAACAATAATACATATTCCCTAAAGCAATATCATTCACCTTTGGTTAAAGGGAAATAGGGCCTTTGTTTTACAGAAAACATCCATACTATTAAAACCAATGTTTGTGACCGCAGAGTGATAGATTATTCAAAATAAGGAAGGACAGTAGCCTTTCTTTTCAAGAAATAAATTTCTCATAGAGAGAAACTCAGTTATTTGTTGCTCGACACTAATTTGTTCACCCAAACTTTTCAAAATTCAAATGATGCATCTTCTGTTACTCATCAGATGCATGGTGTTTTGAGAAGATGAAGCTTTGGTAGATGTTTATCGATGAGACTGAATGGTTTAACAATGATTACCGCTATTTCTTTTGTATGTCATGTTGGTGTATTCTAAACTCCATATTTCTCTTTAAGCTATACCATAAAAAAGTAGGGAGTTACACTCCCTGTTTTCACAACAGTTTCTTAAAATTAGCTGATTTTCTGAAGGCAGTCATCATCGAGACATAATACAAGATCACCGTATGAATAAAGAATAATGGCAATATCTTAAAGTTTTAATTTGAAACGTTTGGAAGCCATACTTTTTTATTCTTGTAAAAGTGAGTAGAAAATACCCCCTTCAAGTTTAGCAGTCAACAACAGCTTTTGCATATTCATATTTGCTATTAGTTTATACCAAATGGTGATAAAGGGCGTATCATATATTTCGTGGAAAATTGTCATTAATTATAATCAACCATCACGACCAAAATACGTAACCATGTAAAATACTGGAAAAAATTAAATTAATTCATGTAAAATTTAACACTAACTCTTTATATGGGCTGGTTTTGTTGTTAGTATCAACGAAAATACTCCATCTTCAACCATTGTCCTTAATGGTTTCCACTGACCCAGGCATGACAAACAAGTAGACTGCATGCTCTGCATCAAAGACACCCGGCTTGCGTATTACACGTTGACTACCGTAAGAAAATTATGGCACACAAAGCTACCGCACATCACAGCCACCAAGCAGGACTAATCCACGCTGCTATATACCAAACCACGCTTGGCAAGGAGATCGTAAATAATAGAAACTGGATTTTGGACACAAACAGGCGAATTTCATTTCTCATTTTCTCCACGGTTTCGAAATCAATTCTCACCAAATTCACGGACAACCTTAACAACAAGTGTAAAATCAAAATGAGATTAGTTAATTTTCGATTTTTTGCCTTATTCGAGAGAAATTGGCCATTTTTCGAAAGGGTCCATTTCGGACGCCAACCGGTCCATAAAACTGCCGTTTTACCGAATTCCGCTTAAAAAAGTACAACTTTTGTGCACGAAAGACCCTTCTAACAGCGTGCAAAATTTCAAGAGGTAACTCCGAAATCCCTAGGAGGAGTAGGCTTTTTGGCGAAAAAATGAAGAATGATCGCTAGCGAGAAAACTAAATCACCGATCCTCGCCAAATTTTACGGACTCACGCCACCGTACACGGTCCACCTGTCCACCACATTTCAGCTCCGTAGCTTCCGTAACGGACGAGAAATCGCCATCGAAAGGGCCCCGAACCCACTAATCGGTACGCATGACTGCACAAACTGCTCTGGGGATTACATTACTTCGACTGAACTTCATTCAAGTCGAAGTAAAAATTGCATTGAACATGTCCAAAGTTGTAATTGGCTGGTTTTAACATCAACCAATCACAAAGTTTTTAACATCTATTCCTGTTGTACTAGCGCATGAGACCACTGGGACTTTACACCTACAGTACCATGCAAAATTACACAAGTTATGTCAGGTCTTGTTTATGTACATACAGTAAAAGCAGCACTAAAGTAGTATACTACTACTACTGCTGCAACAGTTCTCGCTTAGTGTTGGTGAGAAACTTGAAAGATGGAACATGTTTAATTCCCTTTAAAAACATTTCTAAAAGAAGTGAAAGCAGCTTTTTTTGTCTGGGCGGTCAAGGTTTTTGTGGGGGCAGTAACTTTAGGTCGGCGCTGACACATGCTCTTCACATTTTGTCTGGGCTGCGGGCCCAGACAAAACGGCTAGTAGAGAACACTGCATACACTAGAGAGCTTGTATCCCAATATTTTTGTGTGTTGGTCAGTAGCAAGTACAGCAATTTCATCACTTCCCCAAGATATGATGAACTTTAAATATATGGTACCGCATAACTGTTATTTTATCATTCATGAGGAGAACTGATGAAGCCAAATACTGTACAGTTAATAGATTAATACCAAATACATGTATTTACTACTACATGTAATACTAACACTTGATACAATAAGTCCAGACACCATAATACCAACTGGTGAGTGCAGAAAAGTAAAATGGAGGTTCAACGGTCATTAATTTGATTTCACACTGAAAATTAGTTCCAGAGCATCACTAAATTTGACTTTGTCAGGAATACTTGATGGCACCATTTTTAAGTCGCTATGGCTAAACTGTGAGTGTTCTTTGAACGAGTAACAAATCCCCTAACTTGACCTAGTCAGTCTACTATCATGAAAGCAACAAACCCATTAACTTTGAAGAAGTCAATCCAGAAAAGAAAACTACTGTACCAATCCTTGAAATGACACCAAACCAGTTTACCATGAAAGCTATCAATCCTATTATTTGTCTACAATAAATATTCCTACCAATCTATTAACTTTGACCAAGCCAGTCTAAGGAAGGTACTGCACTAATTAAATACCTTTACTGAGTCAGTAACGAAGGCTACTGATCCATAAACTGATACAAAACTAGTCTACTAAGTAACTACTAAGTACTAACCCATTTAGTTAGTTTGACCAAACCAGCCTATAAAAGGAAGGTTTACCAAGCCTGTCTACTAAAGAAGATGATGAATCCATGAACTAACACCAAACACAGCCATAAAATCAAGCTACAGAACCTTAGGAAACTATCAATCCATTCACTTGCACCAAACAAGTCTGCTAAGGAAACAGCCATCAACTTTGACCAAGCCAGTCTAATAAGGAAGGCTACAAATAGATCCATGGACTGACACCAAACCAGTCTTACAGTATATTGTAAGTTTTGTCAGCATAAAATGTTGCAAACCAAGGAATTTTGTCACTGATAATAGGAATGCAAACCCCTGGGAAAATTTTTTCAAACTTGATAATATTGTGTTTCCATAGCATTACATGTTTATCACCAAACTTGGAGATATTACTGAATATAAACTGGAGACTTCCTCTGGTCAGAAAAGTGAAAAGTTGATGCAGAAAGACATTATCTTTAAGTTAATTCACTCCTGATCTAAAATTTAATACTTTTCTTCTTCTATTTGTTTAGTTAATTTGACAAAAATGCAAGTCTGTCACGACCACCAAATTCCCATGTAGCCCCTTTCCTACCTTTAACTTCACATTGTACAGTACTACTCTTGCACAGTATGTGACAATCCCTACTTTAAAGTCCTCTTCTCTTTTTTTTTGCAGAATATAAAACCTACAAAGGACACTGCAAAGTAACTGCCATTGCTACGCTGAACCTTCACTAGCAGATCGAGGAGAAGATTAAAGGGAAACAGGGTACTTCTTTTACAGAAGATAATCATGTTTTCAAAACCAATATTTGTGAGCACAGACGGATAGATTTTTCAAAACAAGGAAGGACAATGATCTTTTTTTCAAGAAATCTCACAGACAGAAATTTAGTGACCTGTTGGTCAAGAATAATTTGTTCACCCACTCTTTCAACAATTCAAATGATGCATTTACCATGACTCATCTTATGCATAATGTTTAACAGAGATGAAGTTTTTGCTGATTTTTAATGATAAAACTGAATGGTTTATTACCAATGGTTGAAGCTATTTTTTTTCGGTATGCCACATTCATACATTAAGAATGCCCTACTTCCCTTTTTGGACCCTCTTTATACATCTGAGTAGCTCTGGCATACTGAAATATTTCTGAAATGTGGCTGGTATTAGTTTTCCAAACACCTGACCCTCTTTAACATGGTCTCCACCTTCAATGTTACTGAGACTGCAACTTAATGTAATTTTTCGTTCAACAAATTCTGCAAACAAAAAAATTTAAGCAGTTCATGACACATGATTCTTTTAACCTTTGTTCTGCAAGTCTGTGTTGAATCCATTCATACAGTAATTTGATGTGGCCTGAATTCATCAGAAAAAGTTTGCAGCTGCTATAACTCCAGGAAGGACGGACATGTTTTCACCATGATTCAGGCCTTGAGTTTCAGATTTTCCATGTGCACTACTCAGAGAACTTAGGCATGTGCTACAGTACTACAGTAGGTGTGTTGTTTCAATACTTTTTAAATTCCCATTCTTTATGTAAGTGTGTAAAAATCACACTCCCTCAAAGTGATTTGATGCAAACTGGTGGTGTGCCCCCACCCCCCCCCCCCCGTCTCAAACCTCAAATCCTGATGATAGCTTAGCTACTGCATGTGGAACTGTGAGAGATAAATGCTGATGTCTTGCTGATGCTCAAAGGTCAAAAAACTGAAAAATAAAGGGTTCAAGCTGCTGTAACAGAACAATTCACATGTAGTAGAGGCAACTTGTTCAAAATGTGGAGGTGTTACCGGTCATTTACATTTTCAAAAGTGATTACCAACCGAAAAAACCAAGTGATATTACCAACCAACCTATCCACTGTTCTACAAGTACTTTTTTTTTTTTAATAACATGGGTATGATGACAACGTTACTACGAGGACCTCTATGTTGCCATGCACAATTGCTACACCTCAATGGTAACCACAGCCAATTACTGAAGCCAAATGTTCATACAGTGACCATTTTACATGGAGCAAAGTGACACATTTCAAGAACAGTAAAATAATTCATTCCAGGTAAATGACTGCCAAAATAACGACTCTTTCTAAGCACTTAGCACCATTGTGCTGTGCAAACAACTTTGCTCTTAAAAGCAATTGTGTCATTTTTCAATTTCACTCAGTTAACGTAACGAACCAAAACTGTACCTTAAAGAAACACATTTTTTTTAAAGCTAATGATCACATGCTAAATGCACGATAGGTGCACACTATCTGATTGTCTGCCTCACCATCTAGATGCTTCTCTGTTACCAGAGTCTGCTTGTAATGTCCTCTACACAAAAGTCACAAGGAAAGAATTAAGGTGATATGAAGAGACTCAACACAGCCAACATCATGCAATCGAGTGTTACAGTACTTGGTTTTTAGCTGTCAAAGAACAGCTTTACTTCTTTAGACATCTTTAGACTTACTATTACATCTTTAGACATCTTTAGACTTACTACTACTTATGAAAAATACATAACAAATCTTTTTCAAGTGAATACAGTTACTCTTGAATTTTTCACAGCAGATACCACTGATCACATCCTGATGCTGGACACTATACAGGACATCCCTGCTTCTGGTTATGGATTGAACACTGCCATTAATGATATACGGACCTTATAGTTCATGGGAATGTTGAACATCACTTCAGTCATACTCAACTACAGGTACTTCAGTAGTGGACACTGTACCACAAACTTACAAGCTTAAACAAAACCTGGAGCATTTCATTGTAATTTGATGCATCTGAAGTCTGAGTGTAATGGCAGCACCAGTTACATCACTCCATGGTTCTAATAGCGGTTGGTCCGTGATCCATGGTCTGGGGTATGACTAGAGGAGGGTGTCCCCTCTACTTTTGCGAATGTAACTGGTAAAATTCATAGTGCTAAAAGTCAGTTGCAATATGGTCAATATTTTGCATGTTTGGTTGTTACTTCCCAACTCAGAATATTAGATCAGCATTAGTCAAAATATCTGCCAGCATACCACCACCCGACAGTCTACAGCAGACCAAACTTAAACTGCAGTTGGCCCACCATCTGGTTCATCCTGTGGTCCACTGACTTATCATCTGCCAAATCTATGGCAACCTGATAGCGGCGCCAACGTCGAGCCCGCTCGCATGCCACAGTTGGCCTGTCTTAAGATCAACTTCCACTTGCTTGCTGGATTGGGTTACTTTGTTGGACTGACCAGTGACAGCTGTAAATAAGGCAAACTTGTAGGCTACATGTATAGATGCAAATTGGGGAAGGTACTGCATATGCTAATTCAAGCAACTTGCTCCATGAACGACTTGAGAGGCAAGTAATAAGTAGCTCAGTAATTTTCTAAAGCTAAAGTTTCACTTAGCTCACAACGAAACAGATAAGTTGTATCCGCACAGTAACTGAGTGATCTAGACCTACTGTACATATTCGAGTCAATTCAATTTATATATTCCAGCTAAGACCAATGCAGGGTGTAAAGTGACAAACACAATAGAATAGTAACAAAACATTGATTGACATCATTGCATGGAAAAGGAGAGAAAAAGAAGTATAAATACTTATTGATCATTTTTCCCCTACTTCAAGGAAATAGTACAAGTGGCAAAACAAAACAACACATGATAGGAAACAATTCACTAGACTGTAGTAGGGGAATCTTTTAACTGTGAATAGGATGCAAACAGTTGCTCTTTCGATATCTTTTTAAATTTCTTAATGTTTTTACAGCCTGTTAGATGCGAAGAAAAGGAATTCCATAGCTTTATCCCTGAGAATGACATAGAAAATTGATATGTCTTAATTCTGACAAATCTTAGATAAAAATAATTTTAACATCTGGTATTAATACAATCTGAGTGTGGTATAAAGTTGCAAGCTTGGTGGTAGGAACTTATGGTATGCCCAATACATGAAAGTCCCATTGTTGCATTGAACTAATTTTTCTAACGGGAGTTATACTCAAATTATAAAACAGTGGTGAAGTATGTTCTAAATGATTAGCATTAGCCAAAATCTGAATTGCCCTTTTTTGCATTATGAATGAAATCTGATGGTGACATGGAATGTTAGTATATATTGGGTTTTGCTACCTTGTATTCAGGGTTGTCACCGCTACCCAGCTTGGCACAAATTTTGTCCCTTAACTGAATAAAATTGTTAGATTTCTTTAGAATTCTGAGTGATTATCCTTTTTTTGACTACCAAACGGCAAAGTAAGCTTAAACATTTCTGCACTGGTTGAAACCAAAGTACCGAATTCATAATTTATAATCTAGAGTGCACCATTTTACATCTGAGCACTCGCCAACTGTGCTTTCCGCCTCCAAAAATCAGAGGTGGAAAACAACATTTTTTAGTGGCGGAAACTATCAGGGGCGGAAACTAAAACAATCCACTCTCTATAGCCTAAGTTAGTTAGGAGTAACGACTTAGTTATGGCTCTTCCTTTCATTTGCTACTTCATTTGGTTCAACTTAGGCGTACGTTACAACTGCACAACTCTTCCAAAGTTATATAAACGTAACGTTAGGCTAACGTTAAGTACAAAGGTTCTTCTTCTCGAACCGAGGTTTCCTACACTCACACTATGGTAACCCGTCTATTGACCTAACGAACGCTTTACACAAGACCAGCTAAGGTCTAGGCCTAACTGGATCCTAACTTAGGCCTAGCACAATATTATTATTATTAACATTCGGCTAAGCACTTAGTACAACTTACAAGGCTTAGAGTACGAAAGCCTTAACAAGCAGCAGATACTTGACTCACTTCGCACAATCAAATCTCGAGTAGAAGGAGACCAGCAAAATGGCCCAGTCTTGGATTCCAAATTTTCATAAACTTGTTACTAATAATGATATCTCACTCCATGGGCTCATTCACAACGATCCATTGTATTCTCCTGAACAGTAAAAGGATTTAAAATTTTCGCGGCCATAAATTTTGTGTAACGACATCCGTTTCACCTGCTGCTTTGCAGTACATGCTGGCGTAACTTGTCCGATAAAAATGTCATTGTTTTTGATTGGAGTGTCATACTCATAACATACAACACAAAGTACAATTGTCCAGAAATTTAATACCGTTAACAATAACAGTCCACTCGATCCAACGTTACCCACAGAGACGGAACGCCAAGAATAATAACGAGGGCGGTATGTAATTTTATCCGACTGTTTGAGTTTCACATGCCATCCCACAATCTAACAGCTCTGCTCCATTACTTACAAAACTGGAAGTTTCAAGGTCTTGTTGTAAATTAGCGATGCTCACAACTTATAGGTAGCTTTGAAAATTCATCCTGCCCACCTTGAAACACAGGCCTATACTTTCCCCTTTTTCTGACTGAAGAAATTGAAACCATTAAAGACTTGCAACAAAACTTGTCTGTCGAGGAGGTTCGAGAAATGAACAAAGTACCTACAGTTTTGTATTCAATTTATTGAAGTATTGTTTCATTTCAGCAATACATTTTTACCTAATCAGTCAGAGAAACAAAAGACTATAAGTCTTTCGGTACTTTATTTAGTGTTAGCCTGACACACTTACGCTGTAGGCATGACTTGAGTGATATTAAATCTGATAATCTCCGTAGTCTAATGACACAAAAACATGAAGAAATGTAAACGATAAATATATATAAATACAGACTGTAGACGTTTAAAGATATTTTCGTCACTGTATTTAAGAAATATTTAAGAAATAAACAGAATGTTAACCTCAGATATCTACAAATGGTTATAATGTCCAATATTTTATGGTCTTTTACACTTAATTTTCAATTTTTTATAGCGGCCAGTTCTTTTGCATTTTGTATTTATTCTTTGTTCCAATCATCTTTGCAAGGACTGTATTGATCGTATAATGACCTTGTTACACGTATCATGTTACATCTACATCTATTCGTCCGAATACATAAATTTTGAAGAGAGTGTAATCGTTGACACTCACGAGATTTTGGCCAACCATCAATCGTGATTAGGGTTACTTCAGAGTATACAAAGGGTAGGTTCGTAGGAATAACAGAAGGCTTCGCTCAGTTTTCTTTTTCCTTCGAAATAGCTTCAATCAATCTATCCCCACACCTCATCTAAGAAAATCATACCGGTAGACGAGAGCTAGCGGCAACCATACAAATTGGCAATTTGACAGACAAAGGGATTGAGCATGCGCGATCACGTTTTTTTTTTTTTTCAGTGCGGACCCACTTTAAATTCAGCAAACTACAAACAGATAGAAAATAAATGTTTGAAAAACAAATTGCTGTTTCGTTTATTCTTGAAATGATTTTTCAGGATCAGGTCCTTCTTTTGCATGAACGTTCTTTCAAGCAAACTTTTACACAGTAAGTCAAGGAGACTTAACGCAAAATGTAAGTTGTTACAACGATTTACACGTACATTGTCTACTTAACCTCTGCAATGATAACCAGAGCGTTCAGGGTTTTCTTTTCACAATTGCTGTTCATTTGCAGCCCTCAAATCGTGCATTTGTCCCATGCATGCGGGTTTAAATTAAATCGTAAAGTATAGCCTATAGGCTATATTTTCTTAGGCCGGCTGTGCCAGAGGGGACGGAACCGTGGGGGGTGGACTCTGAGGATGGCAGGCCTATACCAATACTTTTAGTGATACTCTTTTCTGGCTTTTCGCATTGTAATCCTAAATTATCCAGGTAAGGTGCAAGAATGAATATTTCATCTATCAGAATGAAACTATTAAAATTATTAATTAAAAAATTAGCAATTACTTGAAATATATTCAAATCGGTCCCTTTAATTTAATGCTATTTTGCATCAAGTCCGACCTAAAGTTAGAAACATTTCCAAAGGGAAGGGGAATACCTTCCTTTAGACCCCTCCCCAGAATCGAGCAATCACTGATCAGTTAATTGCCCCCATATCAAGTATCATAGGTCATGCAGTCTGGCTTAGACCAGGTTTAGACGTCCCGCTTCTCTGCCAGCATACATAAGATGACAGCACTTTGCATCTAACTTAGCACTATCAAAAGGACTTTTTATCAGAACCCTTCCCAGGTCATCCATACAACCATGGGCGTTTGAGATTGAAAGTTGGGAGGGCCGGGATATTGACCTAAAACGTCTCACTGTAAGTGACGTAACCGAACATTTTCAGGGTAGGGCGGTTCGGATCGGGGAGTTTGCTTGGCGAGAAGAATTGAAGTGGGGAAAGTAGTCAAATATTTTTTCTGGACTCTGTATCTAAGCTGGGCTCCACCACCAGTTGGCGCCTAGCGTACAGAGAATGTTTTAATAAAAATGCATTTCCTGACAAATTGCAGGAAATGGCACTTCCAAGTTTCCCTGGTCTTTCAAATTTTAACTAAATTGTCTTCACTTTGTAGGACACAGTTTAAAACATTTTACCCTTCCACTAAGAATGCTGTAGTCTTGGTTACAAAAAGTGTGGTGGTGCCTGTGCTAGTGCCCCCTCCTCTCCAGTTCCTGCCCAATCGACGTCCAGTGATCACGCCTACAATACAGCATCTTGAATATCATCAAAGTTGCCCTTAAGGCTGATCTTGAATGCGCTTCACACAAAATTGTAATTTTCGATGCTAAGGGAAATAGAACTGACAGTACCATTTGGCTTCTAAACCACTTGAGGCAGAAATAAATATTTTTGACGTCATGGTGGGGGGGGGGGGAGTCACCTTCCCCTTATAGATCTTTCATCCACCTAGCGGAAGGACATCACTAATCGTTCGAACATCATCTTGAACATCATCTTGCAATTTTTACCGTTCAACTCATGAATGAAGTAAAGTTTGAGATATCCTAATTACTAATTAGATGTACTCTTCTCTACAAAGTACTTGTTATTTCTATCAGGGATCAACCCCGGATAATAGGATTGGACATTCGTTTGGGTCGATGTTCACCACTGTCGGTAGAACATCGGATCGCGGCGAAATTTAGATGCCGATGTCCAGCAACCTGAAAATACATTTGCACCGGGGACGTATTAATCCTTGCCACTGAGCAGTCGCGGGACTGTGAGGTGTACCCCCCCCCCCCCCTCTTAAAGAAAAATATGTCAGAGCGACGATAGTCGGAAAATCTGAAATACCAGTTGGAATTTTTCATATCTCAATTAAGCACATTTAACACTTAAAAAGACGTACATTGCATCTAAGGTGACTTTCTCACAAGTGGATACGGTTACACGTCCTTCCTCACAACCCTCTCCCAGGCCAACCATCACTCATCTCATGTTTCCCCCACCTATCAAAATAGTATTTTATGACATTTATTTTCTCATCAATGTGGATATATAATTTATGAAAGTAAACGGTACAAAAGCTAACTCTACTCTGTTATGCAATCGTCGACGATTGTAGCAAACTAAGTAAAATCTGCAATCGGAACCCACCTGATAGGAATTGCTATTTTTCATAGATTGATTTTGTTTCACATGAATTGAGGAATTGCAGACAAGATATCCTATTTCAGGACTGCGTACATGCAGCTAAAATTACACCTGTGATAATTGCCGTTTACAATGGAAGTCAAAATTTTCTTGTACTCCAGCCAATGGTGGCCTTCCGTTTTAGCCCTATCGTTACTCAGTTCCCCAATACACTTTTATCGGTCCGCCGAGCCTGATGGTGCAACTTTTCATGAAGACTCCACCCCCTCCGCTATAAAATTCGGATCCCCTCGACCTCCTAATAATTAAGTTATTCGTATGTGTGCGGAACTGTCATTGAGTCGGTTGAAGAAAAAACAGCCAACCAGTCAGAATTTGGGGCCTCCCCTCCCCCCCCCCCAGCCCCCAAAGATATGATTCTAGCTACGGACCTGTCCACTAGTTATAGGAATTGAGGAATGCCCCATAAATGCTATTTTCCATCTGAAAAGGTAAAAGTATGCTTCTGAAAGGTGCTGTGGAATTGCGGTAAAAGCACTCCAGAGACAATGCATCATTCTAAAAATGAAAATTTTCCGGAGACAACAGACTTGATTGCGAAATTTAATATCGGATTGGATTTGATATCGGTAAGTTGTACAACATCGGCCGTCAGATTGGCAGACTAACCACATCGGCTAAACTTAAAGGAGAATTACTGACAAAAAACACGTCTTCTGAATTATGTCATTTCAAACCATTTTCATTCATGCCCTTGACGGTTTAAATGAACTTCCCATGGCCAACACGACATGTTCAAACGTCCCACCCAACAGAGTTTCTAACACTATCCATATATATGAAGGGGTGCGGCCATTATTATGTAATTGACCGTGATCTCTGTGGCTTGTGACATAGTCGACGTCCTACGTAATTACTGTGATGGCTTAGATATACTTAGATGACTTTTGCCCTGTCTCTGGAAGGTTTACTCTATAATCCTTCGCACAGATCACGTTTTCCGTCATCTTCAAGCTATTGTTCACACGGCCATAAGCTCTGTTATGTGGTCTTTTGATGAGTTGTCGACTACTTCCCAAGCCACAAACATCACAGTCAAATACATAACCAGAATGCAAAAATGCATTGTAGTTTCGATGTACTCATTACAGTTTCTTAATTAAGCTTGTTTCTCAAATATAACTCTAACACTAAGAATCAAGGGTTTATTTTTGGTGCAAAGATTTGAGGACATCACCTGAGGTGAAACACTGGGAAAACACTGAAAACCTTGTGCCTGTCATATTTCAAGAAGAGAATGCTTCATACCATGTGTTAAAATGCCTTATATTTAGTACAAGAGTATCGATCACTCCCATCTGGAGATATCATGTGCACAAGGTTTTTAACTATTTGACCTCTGGTGACCCCAGATGACCTTTGACCTCTACCAAAAACACTAGAGTTCTTCCACTCAATATGACAAACCTACATACAAAGTATTAACAGCATCTGACATTCCTATCTGGAGATATCGTGCACACAAGATTTTCACTATTTGACCTCTGGTGACCCCAAATAACCTTTGACCTCCACCAAAAACAATAGGGCCCTTCCTCTCAATATGGCAAACCTACATGCCAAGTATCAACAGCATCCAACATTCCTATCTGGAGATATCGTGCACACAAGCTTAGTGTCACAAACGCACACACACACACACATACATACACACATACACACGCGATCACGATCGCATAAGTTTCTCTTTCATCGAAACTAATAATAGTCGCTTCCTTCGTATATATGCATAGTGCTGGGAGCATAACATCTCCCTGCGTATAGTGTGAGAAACTGTTGGGCAAGAAGTTTGAACATAGGCCTATCGTTGGGCAGGAAGTTTGAACATAACGTTTTGCGAAGGTCATTTCAAAACGTCAAAAACATGAATGAAAATGGTTTGAAACGGCTTAAATAAATCAAAAGAAATGTTCCTTGCATGGAATTCCTTTTCCCCCCTAGTTTCTATTGCAAATTCGGAATATGCTGGAAAATGATAGCACCCGTTTGTGTATAAAGCCCATCCTGATCCCTGCCCCAAGGGCTGACATCCCTCTTCCACAATCCCGTTATCCGGCAGAAAAGAACCCGTAACTGGTATTTCAATTAGATATTTCCAGGTTATGTATCATATATCTTCCAAAAGGCCAATTCGATGATCCATAAGTTCAATGATTAAGGTTTGCACCATATCAAATTACATATTCTATGACAGGCCCGTAGCCAAGGGAGGGGGGTCGGAGCGTTCGAACGACCCATCCCAACTTGAGGGGGGTCCATTTTCCAGCCCTGTGTTTGAAGGGTCATCTATGAAATATTTTATATCTTGACATATTGAGGCCGAATTTCCGTTCACTTTTAGCAGGAACATAAAACCTTTCCACTTATGTCATAAAATGTATACAGGCCCAAACTGACCACAATATCTCATCACTACATACATATACTACGTAGGGTGATGAGATAATAAGCTCAAAAACGCGCATGCATGGTTATGTCATTGTGGCTATGGATATCATTGAACTAGATACAATATAAAGCCCAGGAGACACTGATGTCATCCTTACCACATCCCCTGTCATCCCCAAACTAATGATGGTGCTATGCTCAGTGATGTTGCCAAGGCAGGGGTGGGATTCAGGGTTGGGAGCATGTATGTATGCATGTAAAACACCCAGGAAGGGCCGTTTCCTACTATCTGAGTGGTTTGTAGAGCCAAACGTTCCTTTGAGTGCTCATCTCGGCATTTTTCACAGACTAATTGTTTTCTCATTAATTGAGAAATTGTAGACATTAGATCTACATTTCAAAGATGGGTTTATGCAGCAGAAAAGACTTAGGAAGGGCCGTTTCCCGGCGGCCATCTGGGGGGTTTGTAAAACTCAAAATTTCCTTGTACGCTCCGCGCCAACCGATGGTGGCACTCCGCTTAGTCTGCACGAGTTCGCACCCCCCCCCCCCCCCTTGGCATATTCATGACTACGCCCCTGCATCCTTCGCAATGATCCACACTCATTATGACATGGGTTTAGACCTGAATGATGTGGTGGAAATATTCTCGAAGGTCCATCCTAGAAAACTGGAACTAGCCAGTGTTCTCACTCTTGGTCCATGATAATTTCAAAAGTAACAAAGACAACAGACATTGGCATGGATATTTGATATTCTGCAATAGTACTAGTTGTGCTCTGTGGACTACATTTAATGCAGGCTGTAACTATGTAAAACCGTATTTCCGAAATTTAACCAAGTGGCATGATCCTATTCTTATTGTTTATTACCTGGTGCTTAACATTGTTTCAATGGAACAAATTTGCTTTGAAAAGGTTTATTTCAAAATCAGTATAATCTGAAGCCAGACAGTCTGGCAGTACATGTAGGTTATTCTACTACCAGATTACATGTATGATTTTTATCTCAAAAAAGGGTGTACTGTGTGGAGTTCCTGGGGATAAAGGACTTCTGTTGTGTTCAAAAGTCCTCTAAAATGCTCCAGATTGCAGGAGATCTGCAGATTTCAAACTTTTCCAGTGAAGCATACCCCGGACCCCTAGCAACTGCATGCTTACGGCATGCGCCAGCCGTATTTGGGAAAAGGTCCACATCTTGGAAAAAAGACTCAACCCTCCACATGGGCTGGCAACGGGCCTTTATGATTTACACAAAAAGTTTCCTTACGTTACCCTAGTGATCATGCTCGTATTACACTCCCTGCATATTCCAAGCACTGATCTCTATATTTCTTTAGAGATCGTTGAATTATTTGACTATCATGAATGCAATTGGTAATTTGGTTGCCATTTGTATTCAGGAAAAAACTCGTGGTCGACGTATATCTGCCGGAGGCAAGGGCCTGTCAGTGAGTGTCACTATACTGTCCTGAGAAGCTGACAAGTGATAGTAGTTAGACGAAAGAAACGGAATTGTATGCATCACTTTGCATCATCAGAGGTTAAAAAGTGAGTGACAAGTGTAAAATGAGAAACAGAATGCAAGTTGAGGTAGTGAATAACCATTGTATGACCTCACTTTGCCGGTCATTATCTTGCAAAGCTTGAAGGCATTATCAACGTTAGGACCAGTTTCGCGAATTTCTTGCTTTGGCGGACTGGACAGTTCTTAAATATGAGCACGCTGTTCACGAAATAAGAGTTAACGCAGTTACAATCCCTAGTTAATGTTAACTGTAAGACAAAGAGCTTAAAATTTCGTAATAATGGAAGTTGTAATTGACTTACTGCAAGTTCTGTATTGTTCATACTTCAATACGTATCCGATCTGATCGCTTTGCCTCTGTCAGTCAGTTTGTGTTATGAAGCCAGTTGTTCAGGCTAGGACTACTGTATGTAAACCTAGTTGACTGAGTGAAGTGAGACCTTTCTCACAATGTTCACAGTTCTTGGCGACATTGATCAGTGTCCACTTGGCAATGTAAACAGAACAACATATATCTACCATCTCAAAATCAAAACCAGTTAAAGTAAGTTAGCTCTTATCATTTTTCAATATTCAGAAATCTAAGAACCAGAAAACATGCCATGCTATCCAAACCATGCCAGACTGGAAAGTTTGCCTTATGCGCGCAAGTTCTGGCCCGCGCAGCATCCTCCTTGAATTCGGCATCTGGCCACGCAAGAGCCTACTAGCCGCTTGATCTGGCTGCGCACATGGGAGAAAGTAGTCGCGGCCACACATCGGGCCGGCCACTGTTGAAAGTACAGTCTTGAAATCCTTTGAATTCATTCGTAGCCCATTCGATTTGAGTGGTTGAGCAACTTGAGCCCACCAAAACTGTGTACAGTAAAGGTATAACTCCTTCAGCAGCTTTGGATCATTGTTCAGTTCAACTGCACATATTTCTGTGAAACTGAGCTTTGGCTGCGCAAGAGCTAAAAATCTGTAGTCACTTGCCCGCACGGAATGAAAACTTTCCAGTCTGGAAACTATGACTTTGCTTACATTTGATGTTGACAAACAGCACTATAGCCTATCTGAATGCAGTATAAATGATTCACAAGTGGCACAAGATCTTGGAAAAAGCATGAACCTAAACCGTGTGTTTGATTTAACAACTTACCAAACAATTAGCTGTTACTATTTAGTTGTAAACTATTTTTTACTGTATGCTAAGTTCAACCCCCTTTTTTTCCAACAGACATCCAAGATGTTTTCTGCCAATGAAATTATCCCAGGACTTTGGCTTGGAGCTAGATCCGATGTAGAATGTGAAAAAGGAAACTACTTGATCAAACACAAAATAACTCATGTACTAAGTATTGACTCAGAACCTCCTGTAATTCAGTGCCCAGGAATTCAACACAAGTTTGTTGAAATGGATGATCAAGAAAATGCAGATCTCCTTATACGTCTACCAGAATGCTTTGAGTTTATTGACAAGGTCCAAGGAGATGCCAACTCAAAAGTTTTAGTTCATTGGTAAGGCTTCACTTCAAAGTGAAGGAAATTTCTGTGACTTTCCATTCCTATTTCAAGACTAAATGTATGTAGTTATTTAAGTTAGTGAGTGTGTAACTTGCTCATAAGCATTCACGTAACCACAGGGGGGCATGGGGGCAATGCCCTCCCCCCCAAAAAAAACAATTAAAAAATTTTAAATAAAAGGTCCTGCTTTCCTGGAATACAAATAGAGGGAGAGAAGATGGAAATCTCACACCATTTTGCATCTAAAAACCCTTGAAAAAGGTGAATGTTGTTTTGTTACTACATATGCCAAACCATGATGCATGTTTCTGTGTAAGTTTAACATCATGGAAATGGTCTGCCTATCCAAAGTTTTTGGTGGGTTTCAAAGGATTTGTGTCTATACACAAAGACTCGGAGCAGGCTGAGAGTTGTTCACATGTTGTTTCATATTATCATGGACTTAATGAGGATGTTTTGAATATTGTCTGAACTATTCTTTTAAGCAGCCTTAGTGGTTGTCTAATGGACAACCAACAGGAACACTGTGATCATCCTTATTTAAGTAGTCCTTTACCGATAGTGATACTTAGCTTCCTTAGATTGCTGTAACATCCATAGGCTAAAGTTGCATAAAATTTGTGCTGTTGTAATGTTTGATTGCCAGCATCCATTATTGCTTTGTATATTTCTAATTAAAGTCTGGATTTGCAACTGCAAAATCCATTTGACTTGATTGTCTGAAGGACAGCTTTGTCACAGAACTTTGTTCTTCTGTAGAGTTAAGGTGGCTCAGAAGCCTGGACTGACAATTCAAAGCAAAACAGAGCAATGACATTGCATTATAGTAAGTTGAGTATGCTCCTACAAAAAATTCTGATTTTCTTAGTTCTTTCTCTTCAACAGCCTTGTTGGTATGTCCCGAAGTGCTTCTGTGGTAACAGCGTATCTTATGAATAAAGAGAAGATATCACTGGAAATGGCTTTGGATAAAGTTAAAGCTGAAAGATTCTATGTAAGGTAATTTGAAAAATGATCAAGAGCATAGATAGTATTTTATTGTCTCCAAAGTGAGTCAGTTTTAACCTACATCTAATGGGGATAACTCTAAGGGTATCGAAGTCTCACCTTCAAGGATCGTAGAAACCCATCCTTGTCACTGCTCAGTAGTTTTAATCCTCTGGTTGTGTGGCCACTATGTTTTCTTGTTGCATGTAAATCAGCAACCCCCAACTCCCCCCCCCCCCAAAAAAAATACAAAAGGAAAAAAGAATTGCATGGAAGTTTTAAATTTGCTTTCAGAACTTTCACAATTCTTAACCATAGTTACAGTACATGGTTTTCTGATTGTACAAATCATGTTGTTTCTCTCACACTGGGAACTCATCATCTCACCAGTTAATGCTCATTTCACAATTTCCACAACTATTTACAATATTCTGCCCTCCCCTGCCAAGTCATTTGCTCATCTGCTCAGAAAAGTTACCCGAACTGCCATTGTTTTGCTCTGTGGTCAAGCACCTATTAAACAGGTGGGGAGGACTGAAAGAAGTGTATAAACAATGTGACATGATGGTAAGATGTAAACCCATGGCAAGCACAGTATCAAATTGTGCAGGCAAGTGGGGCATAAAGCTAACAAACTCTGACAAATCTTGAACAACTTGTAACCATGTCTCCAAGACAATAAGCTTGAGAAGTCTCATGTATTGTGTGCTGATATACATGAGTAGCTATTTCTGAAGTTGGAAACTGACATTGTGAATACAAGCAGTACTCAGGTTGCTATTTCAGCAATGGTCACATGACTGAGACTACATTTCATTGTTGTTTTCTGGTCAAGCGACAAAATTAAACAAATTTGAATGTGATGTTGCTGTTATGTTAAGATGCATTGTATGAGTTGAACTCTTTTGGTTTTTGGTTAGAATGTTAACAAAGGAACCTATGCAGTCAGATTGGCATGTGTTTGTTTGTATGTATGTGTGTGTATGTGATGCCATTGAAATGCAAGTTATGTGGCATGATGACTCAATAATCAAGTGCTCAATTTTTCTCAAACTTGGATGCAGCAGTGCTGTGGGAAGTACTGTAGGTGGTTATACCAGAAAGGTTTTGGATGGATCACTTTATGCCCTTGTGCTTCGGTGGTGATCGGTGTATTGATGTAAGGTGAGCAAGACACAATGAAAGAAAATAGGTCAGTTGGTGTTCTCACCGGTGGAAACTAGACTCCAGCAATCCCTTCCAGGGCATGCTGTCAGTGTTGGGTGGACTTTAAAGGGGCATGGTGGTAAGCCCTATTGCAATTTGCAGAATTCCTTCTTTGGGGCTTTAAATGAAAGACTCACAGCTGTTTGTGCTTTGTAAAATGAATGGGATATAGGCCATATGGACTATTGTACAAAAAAATGCAAAATGCTCCTTACATGAAGCACATTGTATACATTACTGTTCAGCTGGAAAAAAAAAACACAAATTAAAAAAGCTATTGAGAAATCATATCCTTTTATGATCAACTTACATCTTGATGATTGTTGATGATAAAAGGTAAACTTTTTACAATTGGATCAAAGAAAAAAAACACAAAATTACAGAGTAGTGATTTAAATGATCGTATTGGTAGTTTAAATGATTATAATCTGTTTAGATTGACAAACATTGACATAAACCTTCTGTGTTCATTTTCTTTCAGACCTAATCAAGGTTTCATGGAACAGCTCAGTTTGTTTGAAGCAATGGGATGTAACTTGAATCCTCATCATGTGCTTTTGAAGTTTCATAGACTTGGACAATATGCCCACCAAAGACAATGTAAGATTGTGCAACTCTTTCAGTAAAAGATTGTATTCTTGTTACATCTAAACTGTGTATTAAAAAATTATTGCTCTTTTTCAGTTTGCACATTATTGGTCAAAATATTCCCCCAAGTTCAGTAGTTAGAGCAACCATCACTTTGAATGTCTGTCAATGCTAGTTATTTCAAACACCTGTTAACCCTGATGTCAAGTACAATTTTTAACCCCAAAGTGAAACCATGTCCATACCTTTATCAGTATTTACTTAGAAACTGAAGTAATCCTCTTCTAGAATGCCAACCCTCACTTGTGAACCCTTCAGTTAATGTGAGGAACATTATGAATATGTTTCTTGACTTCTGTCACAGATTTATGGAGGAAAATTTTACCTAGCACCTTTTAACCCCTCTCCCAGTTTTAAATCTGGAACACTTGACAATGCACACTAACTGATATTGCAGAACCTTATCGAAAAGCAGGGACATTTGACAATGGACGTAAGTCAGAAGTTAAAAGTCAGGAACATTTGACAGTCATCGTAGCTGATTCCATAGTAGGAGGCCAGACCTTTCACACGGTCAGGTGATGTTGTCTTCTTTCATATCGGTAGGCTCTTATCGGGATCGGTCTGTCATCCCAAAAGGTCTCCTGGAGGATGATCCTAATCAGAGGTTGGGGAGTCATCATCGTCAAGGCGACCAAGTTGGAACTCTCTTCAGATGTAGAAAATGCAGGTGATAAGTTCGATTAAAACTTTACCAATCCTTCATACTCAGTAAGATTTTAGTTTCCACAAATCACGCCTCGAGTCTGATGAACAGTGCCCCTCTTCTCATCAATGGTTGGTCTTGCTATTTACTTCCCCATCTTATTTACAGATGAAGTTACCTCTGACTCTGTGATTCTCTCAGACCATAAATCATCCTACTTTAATATTATTAAATGAAGACAATAAGTGACAGTTGAATGTTTCATACAAAACTGTTGTCTAAGCCTTTGACTGTCACTAGTTAAAATGATGTGTACATCTTTTAAAGGTTGAAGTTATGTTCTTAGTTTTGAATCTGTTATACCTTGTTACAATATGCATACCTTTTGATGATTAAGGTACTGTAACGCCACCGTCTACGTCGAGTCCAATTGGATAGGCTGTGCCAATGAGTTTAAATGAACAGTGAAACAAAAGACCAAAATGGACAGAAAACACAAGAATTACAATTTCTGTGGTTTAATTTCCTCCCTCTGATTTCCTCAATCAGGTAAATTTACAGGCAATTGAGATCGACGACAAATTGATAATAGGATTATGTTATGTATGACAACTCAGTAACACCTTTGAATACACGATAGTTGAATAGATGCCTCTGTTACACACACTGAAGGTACGTTATCCCAGCACAATAAATGATAAGGCTCCCAGCACTGAATACATCATCCGCAAACAATAGTTGAATAGACACCTCCTGTTTCCTACACTGAAGGTACGTTATCCCAGCACAGTAGATGATGAGGCCCCCAGCACTGAATACAGCATCCGCACACAATAATTGAATAGACGCCTCCTGTTACACACACTGAAGGTATGTATGCTATCCCAGCACAATAAATGATAAGACTCCCAGCACTGAATACAGCATCCGCACACAATAATTGAATAGACGCCTCCTGTTACACACACTGAAGGTACGCTATCCCAGCACAATAAATGATAAGACTCCCAGCACTGAATACAGCATCCGCACACAATAATTGAATAGACGCCTCCTGTTACACACACTGAAGGTACGTATGCTATCCCAGCACAATAGATGATGAGGCCCCCAGCACTGAATACAGCATCCGCACACAATAATTGAATAGACGCCTCCTGTTACACACACTGAAGGTACGCTATCCCAGCACAATAGATGATGAGGCCCCCAGCACTGAATACAGCATCCGCACACAATAATTGAATAGACGCCTCCTGTTACACACACTGAAGGTACGTATGCTATCCCAGCACAATAGATGATGAGGCCCCCAGCACTGAATACAGCATCCGCACACAATAATTGAATAGACGCCTCCTGTTACACACACTGAAGGTACGTACCCTATCCCAGCACAATAAATGATAAGGCCTCCACACACAACAACACATTTATGAAGGAAGCGCTGACAGAACATCGATGCCCATTGACTCACCGCACGCGCTCTGTGAGTGGGTATTATAGAACCTTCCAAAAATATTCTATCTCCGGAAAACGAAACAAGCCCTCTGAGGTCACCGTAATGAACTTATCTGTAGCAGACCGTTTGCTCCGACTCCCCTGGTTCCTGTCAGCTCAGCTCTTTTATACTGCCTGTTCCGCGCCATCCAGGTCACGCGGTCTCTACTTTATGCACTAAATATAGTTCACACAAACAAAGAATATAAAAAAAAATGTCACTACGTCACTGGTCGGATCTGGGTCATTGCTTCCTTCGCTTGCACGTGATAGAGCCACCTCACTGTAGTCGCAGGGGCTTTGGCTGCTGCGTGGAACAACAGATGGCGCTATTCCTAAAACCACGTAAATTTGTTGTAATTTCTGCTCACGTTACAGTACCATAGATGCTGTAACATTGAAGTTAAACTATGGCATGTGCTTCTTGTGTAATGTGCCTCTTTTTCAATGTATTGTGGGAGGTTTTCCCTATTCAGCATAATGCTATGTAAATGAAGTGGTAATAGACTTGAAATTTGTACGCAGTATCCTGTCTGCAGGGAACCACTATTCAGTGTGGGTGGTGCTCGTCATCTTGCGTTCTGCCGGGGAGCATTTTTTACTAAATGTAGTATTAATGAATTTTGTGGTTTGTGGCCATGACTGTATATGCAAGCCAGCATTGTTAAAAGAGGATAGTAGTTCAGACATGGTTTGTGTGCACAGGATCCTTCCTGGCTGTAGGTGACCACTTTATTCAGTGAGTGTGGTGTGCAGGTGAACATTGTTTACTGAGTATAGTATAGCTTTGTGGCTTTTGTGCATGGTCATATATATGTGCAAACATTGATCAGTAAGTGGATTAGTAATTAACTTATGGTTTGTGGCAGTTATCCTACTACAGGTGATCATCCTAAAACAAGTGTCTTTGTACCAGCTGTAGTCTTATCTACATAATCCTTTTCTGCATGTACACAATATTCAAGGAATGTGTGCAAGTAGGTGATGTGGTTTGTATTGCTTATATACCATTTTCTTCGACATCATCTTTCTGCAGACGAGCATTGTTCAAAGAGGGTAGTGTAATCAGCCACGTGCCAGGGAGGGGTCAAGCAAGCTTCAAATGGCACAAACAAGGTCCCTCTGACCAGGCAGAATGTACCTCATACTTCATCCAGCCTGTTGCGTGGATGCAAGAATTACTTATTGGACAGCAAGAAGGCAAGGTAAGCAATTTTCAGTGTAAAAATATATAAATCAGGACTCATTAAATTTGGAAAATTATTCCAAGACCTGGAAAAATTTTGAAATTCATAGGAATTGTGTGAAGTTCTGGAAATTTTCACAAAGTGACAATGGTCTTTCTCATTCATAATATCAAATGTATTTTCACCTGTAATATCAAACTTTTTCTCTTCTCCACACATTGTTTGGCTTTGCCATTATAGTTGAAAACTTTATGTATGAAATGAGTGGGCAGGTCATGGACATATTTTATTTGGTGCTGGGAAAGTCATGGAAAAGCCAAGAAAATTGATTCACTAGAAAGTGCAGGAACCCTGATAAATGGTGAGCTTCAAAGTACATGTGACATGCAAAACACTTTTTTGGAGAGTGAACCAAATTAATCATTAAATGCATTGGAAATAGCCACCAAACTCCATAAAAAAATTGACCCTATCACAGATTTCTGTTTGACAATTGTGTCATTAATAAACTTAAGCCAAATATGCATATGTTTGACATTCAGGAAGGGAATCATATGATATGCCTTATGTTATGTCTTGTTTACTTAACCTTTATTTTAAGGACAATGGAGAATTTTATATGCTCAGAGAAGTTCATTTTGGAAACATGTATCATGTTTTTCAAGAATATTGATATCACTTACCAATGTGAAACTCAGTAATGAAGAGACAAAAAATATAGCCCCTACAAAAGAAATATTGACAGTGTACAACACTCCACATCACATGTTTTGCATTTTCATCAAAATTTGAAGCCACATCTCAAAAAATGGTAATAGATAAATATGGTTTCCAACAGATTGTGATTCAGGGTTTCACTCTGCAACTTTTAAGGGAAGCCAGCTCTTTTCTAGATGCATGTCACTTGGTCTTGAAGCACAACACAAACTTGTATGTACTGGTGATCTTTGTTTGAATATTTAAGGCGATCATCTGCAAACATTTTTCTCACTCTCATCCGACAGCTCTCTTGTCCAAAGTGCAACTCGCGACTTGGAAATTTCCACTGGGCAGGTAATACTTTAGTTTCATTGCTTATCGTCTTGCAAGTTATATTGAATGGGTTTGAATATAAAGTTGAGTCTCCAGGCATCGTCATGTTTGCTGTAATTTTAGTTTTGTCTTCAGCTGCCAGTCAGCCTGTCTTTCTATTTATTTGCCTATTTATTTGTCTGTTTTTTCTCAATATATTTATCCCATCTGTTTACATTTTTTCTTTAAAGTACTATAGGACAGTACTTGTTTCATTTTAATGAAACCTGACAATAAAATTCATTGAATGATGTATAAGAAGGCCAAATGTCAGTTATCACTGCCTGCAGAGTCTGTTTAACTTTCTACCCAGAACTGAATTGCTGTAGGTTGTTATCCCAATGTCTGCAAACTTTTAGTCTATAAATTTACTTTTGAATATATATCCTTGATGGATCAATGTTATCTTTGTTCTTATCTAGCATCTAAAGATGGAAAAGGTTATTTCAATCTCATCACTACCTTAAGCAATGATATAAACTATTGGTTTATCATGTTTCACCATCTATATCTGCCAAAGTTTTTCGTTTCTAAATGTGATACCTGGAGGAAGGAACAAGAAAAAAAAAAAAGGAGGGGGGGGAAAGAGCAAGTTGTGACATGCACTAAACACTGACATGGCGTATATCAATAGTCTATCTTGAGTGCTGGATCATTTCTAAACCAAGGATCAACAATACACGCTAACAGCGCCTTTAAAATGCACAAGTGGTTCATTTAATAAACTATGTTTACAATTCAGTGAAACAATACTCACCTTTTGTTGAAGATGTCTCGTTGTTTTGAATTCATGCTTTGTTGGGGCCGGTGATTGGCATCGCTCACATTTTTGTTAATTTTCAGGTCAGCAGTGCTCATGTGGTGCCTGGATCACCCCATCATTTCAGATTCATAAAAACAGACTGGATTTTCAGAAACTCCCCCCTCCGTTGCCAACGTGAAAACACGGCGCAGCTTTCGATGTCAGGGCGCTTTCATATGGAGCTATCATTGTCATCTCTGCAATATTTGATTGTTTAGCTTTTATGTTTAGTATTGAAAAGTAAAGAATGTATGATTGGAGCACCCAGTTTTGTAATATTAGGTCATCAAGTGTGCAAAACGCAACCACTGTGCTCCAATTTTATGGTCAAGATTTCATAATGGTAGCATTGTAATACTAGAAAGTGAATATATCAGGGCATAAAGCTTGCAACATGAGTGGCTTACAGCAAAATAAATAATTGAAAGTATTGTTGCCCACTGTTCTGTTGTTATACATTCGAAGATGACAGTGCCTCCCAAGGAGAATCAACTTGCTTAAGATTATCAGATTATAGCCTTTTGTCTTGTTTTAATATTGTCATTGATATGACATACAAGTGTTTTAAGTTATTGTGGTACTTTTTGTTAAAGTCTACTGCTTATTATCGTCTTCTTTTGGTACTGTAACACACTCTCCAGTGTCCAAACCACACCATCCACCATGTACATTTGCAAAGCTAGCAATATGTTTGTAGTATTTCCAAGCACTAGAACTTTTTTCATAGGTGCTATTTCTCTGTTCTTCTGCTTGTTTAAGAGCCATGAATATGGAAGATTTTCGAGTGTACAAAGTATCACATTTTACAAAAGAAAGTGTGAATAGTATAAAGCTAAAATTGTGTTTTATATTGCTGAAGGTCAGAAGTGCAGTAAAGCCATCAGCTGTAAGTTGCTGATTTTGGAGGTGAGACAGTGTTGAAAGCCACCACACTGTTTTACATTGAATACGCTACTCTTTGTATTGGCCTCACAGATGTCAAGCGCTAATGGAATGAAGCTATCAATGATGATGTGATTCGCCTAAGTAACCTTGCAATAATTTTGTGTAGTTGTTTCTTGCTTCAGCATTTTGGCACACACTTTGACAGGAAGGATGTATCCTTGAGCAGGTATGCAGGTGGTCGAGGGCCATCATCATTGGTTTTATATCAGGCATATCAGTAACTCATTCAGAGGGAACCCCAGCTACAACAAGCTTAATTCTGAT
Source organism: Stichopus chloronotus (assembly GCA_021234535.1). Classification (NCBI taxonomy): domain Eukaryota; kingdom Metazoa; phylum Echinodermata; class Holothuroidea; order Aspidochirotida; family Stichopodidae; genus Stichopus; species Stichopus chloronotus. Next base: position 5,996,920 of record CM037838.1, on the reverse strand, counting down.
GTTTGACATCAAAAGCTGACAAGATCTGAATTGGACGACACAAACCCAGATTGAAAGAACTAAGTCACCCCATTGTCTCCACTGGGAACGTAATTTCGAATCCCTAGAAATTTTCTCAGTGGTTCCAGTTGGGGTGGAAGTAGGAACAGGTGAAGTCGCCACAGTGCTCACTTTCATGAAGTATCTAAGTTGGTATAAGTTCAGAATTTGCATAAAATGAAATCAATTTCTTTGACACATATCCAGGCTGCATGTTTTTGTCATGGGAAAGATTCTGTCTAACTTAAAACTTTAGAATTTACAATTCAGCCCCACATTTGACCATCACACAAAACCGTTTCTAAATATTTCAAATTAACCACCAAAATTTAAATCACATTCTTAGACATGTTTAAGATGACTTCACACAGCAGTGCAAATCTGTGCTATGCCACAAGTTGAAATAGTGTTATCTCATGTTAGTATGAAAGTAATTTCAAGTGTAGGACTCACAAGACAAACTGTAAAGGAAGTGTGTTGTAACAAGTGAGAACTGGGAAAACTAATGATGTTTAAATGTGAAGTAGTAATTTTGAAATGAATATTTGCAGCAGAAATAAAGTCATTGCTGACCTAAAGTCCTCTTCTGAGGATGTAAGATTGAGTTGAGCCAGGAAACTTGTGAAAGCCTTTATTTTCTCCCATTTATGACTTTTCTTTCTGATGACATGAAAACTAAATGGCTAATCCAAGATTTCATAATAAAAACATACTGTGCCTTTTGAGAATATTTGTTCACACAGATTTTATTAACAGAACTATTTAGCATACACAAAGTAATAATGCAATTGTATCAATGGAAGCATGACCTCAACCATTAACCCGTGTCACATGCACACATCAAACATGAATAGTACATACCAGACAAATCGGGCAGATAATGTACTGCTAAACCAATATAAAATTAGGGGGAGAGCAATACCTTTCTAAATATATGTGGATCAATGCCTACTGGATGACAGTCTAAACACTGCGTTAGGTATTCCAAAAGGTATTACATAATATAATATTTATAGGGCATACCTATTTAGACATGTGATTAACAAACATTACCCGACTTACACTTTTATTTGGTGAGTACCACCTTCATCACCAGGGATGAAACCAATATGTGATGATGACCTAGATGACCTATTATATCCCTAGATTGACCATTCTTGACAACTTAACACCAGAGTGATACTCCATGTGGATTAAACCATCATGCTAACAAATTCAATACATTATTTTGACTTAGCAGAAGGTATTGCATGAAAAACAGACCATGGTGCATCCTGTCTAGCTTAATGTAATGATGTCAACAGAACTATAAAAACATTTCTTCTAGCACCATTAATATCTATATAGTAATTTCTGTAATATTCACTTCAAAATACATCAACTTCACAAAGTGGAGGGGGTCCAACATGCATACCATAACCTCCAAAGTCACGATGCGATGTTGCTGATCTCTTTGGTAGATTAACAATACATCAACAACCGCTTGGATGGAGAAGGATAAGAGAGGGAGTTTTCACATTCGAGGAGGGTCTCCTGTCATCCAATTTGTACTGATTGCTGCTGGTGGTCTCACCAAACCCAAAGCAATCCCAATCCTAGCTACCAATGACAACTCCTTGATCTTCTCCGAGTCTGGCATAATCTGATGAATTTGGGAATAAGATACATTAACAACGTTTATAATCAACAATGACAAAATCACACATTTTATGTTTTGAGTACTAGATTCAGCAAATGATGACAATTGCACGTCTGGTTCAAAGTAGGATGGTCTGTTTAATGGAAATAAACACTAGCCTTTTATTGTTAATCTTTAACCTCTCTTTCATGTGATACCAACCTGGAGAACACCATCTATCCCACTTATTTTTTAGGAGAAGTTGCAAACCTGGAGAACACCATCTATGCCACACCATCTATGCCACTTTATTTTTTTAGGAGAAGTTGCAATGACTAGAGTATTTATTAGAACTGAGAGAAGAGTGATTTTGTTTTTTGGGCTACAATGTTTAGCAGAACTGGTTCCTGTGCTAAATATACGGCTCCATCGTGCGAATAACCATAACACAATTCTTATACAAAAGCATTTGTTTTGGAAATTTTGAGATTTTTGGACAAACAGACCTTGGTATGGTAGGTGTATGTCTTTTTACAACTGCAGGAAGTATAGCCAGTCCATTGGTTCTCTTCTGAAAATGCTGGAATAACAGCACATCCTGCTTTAACCACAATGGAATCATGGTGTGTTCATCAGATATGGTTTTCAAAGTTATAGCATTGAACACTGGCAAAGCACATTTTGTGCACAGACCTTTCCCTGCCACTAGTACCCCCTATTAACAGAAGTTTTGAAGATACAAACAACCCCTGAGATGAAATGGAGGAAACCACTGGTATCAGGGGTCAACCATTGTGAAGGTTGGCAGGTATACCCTACACACACCCGACAAAATCCTAAAACAAGGAATATCAATATTCCAAGTCTGCATGAATGTGCAAAGAAATTTCCAAATGCTGCAAGAATAGCCTGCACCAGGATGTGTTTCCATAGAATTCAGAGGAAAAAGTCTGACAACTCGATTAGAAATTGTACTTATGATAAATCAAATATTTGTAATATTAATCAGTAAAGAACACAAAATTGGCAGTTGATTTTTCACCTTGTCTAATCTGTGATGGTGTATCAGCCCATCAGAACCTATTTGAAACACAGAGAAGGCATCAAAGTACCTGCCAAGGAGAAAAAAATTACAAGAACAAGAACGGTTGAAATGTAATGCAGTTGCAGTTCTATCAAGCTGACAACAAATCTCAATAACACGATCAAAACGGGGACAAACAGATCATGAGCTAAATTGGGAAATATTTGTTGACACAATTTTGACAAGACTTTTACCATTAAGGAACTCTTCCTGTATTAGTGTATAATGCAGCCATACCATACAGTACTTCTAAACAAAACTTGTCATGACAAGTAGCATAGTAATGTACTATGTAACACTTGCTACCACTACTAATGTACTGAGCTACCATATCTAGCAATTTAGTAATGACTTTCAAGAATGCAACCTGCCCAATGTACTATCACCCTGGAATGATATAATTACATGCAGTCCAATCATAAGAGGTGTGTTACCATACTTTAGTAAAAGAAGTGACACTGTCTGTACATTCAGTAAAATTATTAAAATAGCATTATATTGCTATCTGATCATTGTCTGCATCATAATCATATCTGTTCTGTTGCTATCTGCATTTGGAATTGTATAGTTTACATGTTACATTTATGCTAATGTTAGTATATTTTTCATCACACCTTCACCAGAAGAAGCAGAGGCATCATGGCACCATACTCAGTGATATCATTTGGGCACTATGGATACATTCTGTTACTTTCATGGAAACTATGGCTAATGTCAGTGATGTACACATGGATAAATATGAAAACATTCACTGAAATGCATGGTCACAGTGTACGGCTATCTATGCATTTAGTAATAGATACTATGGATACATTCAGTAGTCATACATTCAGTGTTCATTTTCAAATTTTTTACTCAAATGACTTTGATAACAGACACAAATACAGAAGAGAATATTCCTATTACCATGGGCAATAGAAACCTTAAAACTATCATCAATGACAAAGAGGGCACTATGAGTATTATACAGACACAAAGATATGTACTAATAGTTTGGATATCTCAAATAATACATATGGGTAATATAGGAAACACTCAATAATATGTGTAAATTACATGGATTCATTCAGTCAAACATAATGAGTTGATGACATGGATACATTCAGTAATATGTGTGGGTAGTATGGATGCAATTAGCGATATGTGTGGGTAACAAGGATACATTCAGTCACATGTTTAATATGGATAAATTCAGTCATATGTGAGGGTAACATGCATTAATTTGATTCAGTGATATGTGTGGATACAACCAGTGATATGTGTGGGTAATGTGGATACATTCAGAGATATCTGAGGGTAAGTAGGATACATTCAGTGATATTTGAGGGTGAGTTGGAAACACTCAGTGATATGAATGGGTAACATGGATACAATCAGTAACAATTAGTCATAAGTGTGACTATCATATGTGAGTGTTATATGGATATATTCAATGATATGATCAGGTAATATGGATACAGGTGGATGGCATGTGTGTGATATATGGATGCATTCAGTGATATGGGTGGTACCAAGAATACATTCACTTATATGAGTGGGACATTGAACACACTCTAATATGTGTTAAATATGGATACATTAAGTCATGTGTGGGTAACATGCACTGATTCTGTGATATGTGGGTAATTTTGATACATTTAGTGATATGTGCGGGTAGTATGGATTATCATAAGTGACATGTGTGGATAACATAGATACACTCAGTGATATGTGTGGGGTTATATGGATATATTCAATGCTATGCATTGGGTATACATGGATACATGTTTAGTGATATGTGAGGGTAATGCAGAAACATTCCATGATGAGAACAGGTTCTACGGAAACATTCAAGAACATACTGGACACAGCTTACAAAACCTCTTCCCGATATAGACTCACCTGCACTTGCGTGTCTTGGCTAGAGGTCGTAAAATGAAGCTATGAAGTGGTACCCCTTTAACTCTCCACCTTGCATGAATGGCCCCTTCTTCTGGTTGCATAGTCAATCTTAAGACCTCAAGGTGTGCATTCACAAGGTAGGCTGTGCTTGCTAACTTTAGGGATTGCACTGTAGCTTTGTAAGCTGCAAGACCTCTATAACCAAATAATATAAAACAAGGATTCATAGTAAAAATGTCAAATAAAGCCCATTTGAAAAAGACGAATGAAAGCAAAATTAACAACCTGGCCATCAAATTATCAAGGTATTTCCTGACTCACCAAGTCTTCTTCAAAGTAACATTTGACAAAACTCAACAAAATAAGCGACATTTTTTTAAAACAACTTTTACACCTAGGAACCCCTAATGTAACAGAAAGAGAAAAAGAACCTTCTATTTCTGATTTAATTTATAAATTTCCACATAACTTTTGAAGATAAATATTAGTTATTACAAATGCTACACAAAAACATTCAATCTTCACCCCATGTTTAAAAAACACAGGAATAAGAAGAAGTCTTCAACCTGGAGACTTATTAAAGTAAAACTGATCTCTAATCTATTTCCAAAGACTGTATTTAAGCAGGAGTACAGTATGACCTTCCAGACAATTTTATGCTACAAATAAAACAAAAAGGTTTAGTACTGTGGGAGTCATGCAAAGATATCACCTAATCATGTACTTGTATTTCACATTTTCACTGAGAAATTCTAGTGACTGGCTGACGACATGTTGCAAATGCTGGTGGGTTACTGTATTAACTAAAAAAAAAAAGGTGTGATATCTTTGTGCTTATTTCTGTGAATATACGTTTAATGTTCTCTACAGATTTGATAGGGGGTGGGGGTTGGCCATGCACATGATCCGATTACAAGGCAATCACCTGGATATGGTTTGAGAGGAGGAAGTAATTACAGTCCTGAGATGCTAAATGAGGCACAATGGTGCCACTTAGAGAACATTTCTCACTCCACTTGAAGAAGCAGTATCCCTATATTCAACTCTTCTCCCAAGACCCAAGCAGAGTTGTTGTTGTGGGGGGGGGGGGGGGAGTGAGGATGGGATCACTAGAGGGAAGTAGCTATTTCAGCGGTGGCAATATTCATTCAGATGATGGTATTCATCCACACCCCCTCGCCCCCCTTCTCGTTACACAAACTGATACATGGCACCTGGTCAATCAACAGATAAAATGAACCACTCTTACACAAACTGACAATATGTAAAATTCTTGTCCACCAACAGTCAGTATATATCTATCCCTCTCACATGGAACTGATAACATGTAGAATCATTGCCCATGGAGAATCATTGTTCCTTGAAATGTTACTGCAATTTATTGTGTCACAATTGCAATGTAAGAACCACTATCCACAATAACATCTGGTCAATTAAGATGATGACTAATAGGTATTGTGATTCAAACAAGCCCACCTACATACAAAATGAGAGATACGTCCAAACTTCCTGTCTTGAGATTGCATGTCCACGTGATGTTGATGTATGACCCATATTTCACCAAAATGGCCATCACCAAATAAAATTGGCATTTGTACTAATATTGTGCTTGTCATAACACCTGCATAACAAATATGAGATTGGTACAAGCTTTTCAACTTGAGATACGGTGTTCAAAAGAGTATCATTTGTCCATTATTGACCCCAAATGACTTTTGAACTCCACCAAAAATGACAGACTTCTTGAACTCAATAAGGCACACTGGCAAACAAAATATCACATGATCTGTCCAAGTTCTTCTTCTCAAATATTGTGTCTAAAAGGTTTTTACTATTTCACCCATGTTGGCCCAAATGACCTCCATCAAAAAATATATATGGTACTTTTACTCAATATGGTGAACCTACACACCAAATATCAGATCTGTAATAGATTCCCTCCTTGAGATATGGTGTTTACAAGGTTTTCACTATTTAACTCCTACTGACCACAAATGACTTTTGACCTCCACCAAAACTTGAGGCTTCATGCATTTTATTTAAGGTACGCACACCTATCAAATGTGAGATCTGTCCAAGCTTCCCTTCAAGAGATATTATGTTTAAAAGGTTTTCACTGTTTGACCCCATTGACCTCAAATGTGAGATCTGTCCAAGCTTCCCTTCAAGAGATACTATGTTTAAAAGGTTTTCACTGTTTGACCCCATTGACCTCAAATGATCTTTGACCTCCACTCAAAAATTATAGGCTTCTCGGTGCAAATTCCTGTTTTCTCCGAATAAGCCTTATAGTGCAAGTTGGATCTAATGTACTCACTTTGTTTTGATGCCCATGAGCCTGTTATCAAATTCTAAGTCTTGAGAATACATTCCGTAGTCATGGGACTGCTCAAAGAAGTTTGGCATCTGAAACAAAAGACAAAGGCATTACATTTACAAATTAAGATTAATTTAGCACACCTATGACACATAAATAAAACAATGTTACCTTTGCTAGAGAAAGGGAGTACAGTACAAGAGAGTGTGTGTCACATCACATACTGTACAATTACTTCCAGTGTTTACAATTTTGAAATGATGGTGAAAGTAACTAATGTGCAGCTGCATCAACTAACATTCAAGCAGTTGCTGTTAACAATGCACTAACTCTGAGGTGAATCACACACAACTTAAAGTAAGACTACAGTATATCTTGGGATATTTTTCAACTCTTGGCAAGAAAGACAGATAGAATCAAACCTCTTCAGAAAGCCGATGAAACATCAGTTCCAGATGCTCTCTCTCTGGTTTTGTTCTATTCTGCTCATTAGTTGATGCGTCACAAAACATTAAAATCTGATTAATATTTAAGTGTTTAGCTCCTCCTGTGAAGTCACTGTGTTGGTTGCAATCTGAGGATCTCCATCTTTCTCTAACACAGTCAGGCTTGTAGTCTGCACCTGTTCTGATTATTATGTCATCACTATTTTTAGAACAGGGAACTGCTGACCCCAAAACATTGTCCACATGAACGCACATGACCAGTTCCTTTATCTTTTCTTCAATCATTTCTTTTATTGCCATTGGGTCCTTTAAATTGGCATTTTTGGTTAAACTCTGGAGAATGTTCGTCTCGACGTGAAAAAGTACTGGCATCTCTCCTTCTTCTGCCATCATGACTTGATGTGAGTCAGAATGGACTGGTTCGCTGATGACCCGGTCGTTTTCATGTAACTTCATCAATGCCATTTCCCTTCTCTCTCTCTGAAGCGCATACCATCGAGGAGTGGTGCTCATGTCAAATGATATGCCTCCAGAACTGCTGTCCTTGAGTCTCTGATTTGCAGGCCTCCTTCTCCTCCAATCTCTTTGTAACTGTGTAAGAGGAAACATAACCTGTTAATCGTTGTGACCGGGGTGGCAACCAGACCGAATGTACATTTGCAGATTGGAGCTTAACCCCAAAACTGCGAAGGTAAAATATCATATCTTTCGTCTTGACAGAATTTCTGCAGAAATGTCTTTTCTTGCAACATTTTTCAAGTTATCACTGGAAAAAAATAATACACTGTAAATTTTCAACACAAAAAAAAGAAATCACCCTCTTTTTTTGAAACAAATACATGCAAAACACAGTGTCTATATCTTACTTCTTTTCTCTAAATCACAAGGCCCACACAAGCCCACACCCTCCTCTTCCTAATTTTCTGAGTCACTATCTGACTCCAAATCTAATCAAACCAGAATGCAAAAATGCATTGTAGTTTCGATGTACGCATTACAGTTTCTTTATTAAGCTTGTCTCTCAAATATAATTCTAAAGCTAAGAGTCAAGGGTTTATTTTTGGTGCAAAGATTTGAGGTCATCACCTGAGGGGAAACACTGGAATACACTGGAAACCTTGTGCCTGTCATATTTCAAGAAGGAAAGGTTTCATACAATGTGTTAAAATCACTCACATTTAGTACAAGAACCTCTTCCTTTTGGCAGAGGTTAAAGGTCAATTGAAGTAATGAGAGGTGGTAGACTGAAAATCTGTTGCATGTGATATACCTCAAGAAGGCAAGTTTTGATGAAAAATCAATGTCAACCACAACAACAGCTTAAATGCAATATTGGAGTTAAAAAAATGCAAGAGTTTGAAAAATGCATGAGTCATGTGTGCTTCTATTCTTATGACATGACATGCAAAAGACCTTGACGTTTAGTGACCCCGAACAAATTTTGACATCCACTAAAAAATTGTAAGTTTTTAGCACTCAATATAGTGTACCATGTGCCCAGAAGCAACGTTTGAGGTCTATAAATTTTTCTTGTTCAGAATTTCTGTGCATGAGTTTTCCAGTTTTTGATGTCTGGTGACCCTAAATGCCCTTTCCTACTAAAAATAATATTTTTTTATTTAATACGTCATACCTGCGTGATAAATTTAAAAAATTGTAAACTGAAAAGTTTCTTAAACGTTCCGCACCAACCAATGGCAAATTCACACTAATAACTCTGTCTTAGAGTGATTTTATGAATACGTTGGAGGTCGCAGGTGTGTTAAGCAAGCTTATACATCAAACAATGTGATACAGAGGGTTAAGTAATGTTTGAAGTCAGCATAAGAATGTAAAAATAGGGTACAACTGCAATACTCCCAATAGGGTACAACTGCAGAATACAACGGTCCAAACAGTTTCCACAGTGGAACTGGAGGCAAGGTGGCGGTAGATCAGCTTACCAACAATTGACGCACTAAGGAGACTGGGCTCACCGTAGCACCGCGACCATGCCTCCACTTAAGGCATGTTACCATAATTACATACGTGGAAGTGTATTCATTAATTCAAGGCATATTATCATAATAACATACGTGGAAGTGACCGTTGTCGTTGCATCTTTTTCAAAAAGCAGTACCATCAACTTTGTATTCATTAACATACATGACGTCATAATCATGTGACTTTCCTCACTGTAGCACCATGACAGTGCCTCCGCTTGTGACAGTCTTCCTCATCAACCTAAAATGATCAAAGTTCTACAATCAGTAAACATACCGTGACATCAAAATCACTTGTCTTTCCTCACCGTGGCACTGCTACCGTGCCTCAGCTTGGGACATGGTCTTCCTCATCAAGCTAAAATGATCACAGTTCTACCTACGTGACCTATCATAATAGGAACACAGTATCATTACAATATGCACAGCATCATACAAGATCATTCCACAGTGACTCCACGATCTTAAGAAATTCTCCACGATCTTAAGAAATTCTCCCAAAATTGGAAGTGGTATTCTGCAGTTACTCCAAAAATAGGCCAAGTTTCGAGTACCCTTTGAATAGGTGTCGCACCCTAGACTATATTATACACAGGGCATAGCCTAAGCTAGTACTAGTGCGGGAAGCCTGTGCTTCGTTGTTGCTGGACGGTAGGGCTCAATATCATACAACCAAGTGGAGTAGCAATGCTACTTTGCTAGTCATAATGGCTATAGACCTAGCGTTACTGGAGACTTAGTGATAAGTGCTATCAGTAACAACAGTGCTATCGTGAACGTAAACCTCACCTGGCTCTCCTCCAAACAGGTCTCTCTTCTGTTCAAAGCTTGACAGCAGACACCTGAACTAGTTAAAAGTCTGCGTGGAACAGAACAGCATGTCGGACTGAAGACATTTCGTAAAACCTGGAAATGAACTATCATGATGGCTACTTCTTTATCGTAATTGACATGGACTGGTAAGTGAGACTGGTGCAACCCCTAGTCCGTAACACACACTAACACTAAGTACTGATATGGACAGCATACACGGTCATGCAATGTAATATTCCCAGACCAGCACACATATGCCATGATACGTGCACACATTATGTATGTGGATTTGGAAGTTGGGAGACAGATTGTGCCTACTCGCCCGAACAAATTCGTGCGAATGAAGCTATCCCCGCGCACCGGATTAGGCCAAACGTGCGAATAACGAGGTTGTACACTTTTTATTCGCCCTATGTTCGTGCAAATAGATTCAATCTCCAGAAAACCCCAGGCAAACACATTTATGGCAAGCCTAACGTGCAGTAATTCGAAAAACAAAGTTTATCACCGATAAAGATCTGTTTTTTTTTTTTCAAACGATAAACTCAGTTTTTCGACAAAAACAAAGGGACATTCGAGATTTCTATGTTTCGACTTTTTCCATTTGATGTTCCGACGTTTTTGTTTCGATATTTCGATATTTTGATGTTTCTATGTTTCGACTTGTTCGTTTCGATGTTTCGGGATTTCAATGTTTCTATGTTTCGACTTTTGCTTTGATGTCTCGACTGTTTGCACACGTCACGCTAGCACACGTATCATGCATGTGGGCTTGTATGTACTTCGACGGGACCACGGGGAGGTAGTTGCTGTTTGGGTTATTCCATAAATAAGGGGTCTAATGTATGACATTTTGGGCAAAAATTGGATAAGTGAAGGTAAAAAAAGTAATATGCTAACTGAAAGATAATAACATTCCTCAGTAAATACACTGAAACTAAAGCATAATTGCATATTGAAAATAAAAATATTATGTTTTTTTTTTACTTTATGGCATTTTGTGTCACAATGTAAATGGGACACCAAAGCCCATTTTTTAGAATTTTATGACATATATCATACAGTTTATGGGATACATGCCCATCTAAGCTAACATTTTGTTCCTTCCCATTCACACACTTGAATCAGTTGCAAAAATTAGGTGTACTTGGGACATTGCAATTTTTACAGTCTTGTGTTAAAGGGGACACCATTTTGGTGTCCCCAGGTAAAATATTTACATTGTAACACGAAGACTTTCAAAAAATTATTATGTTTAAGTTGTTCATTCTTTTCCAAATCCAGACACATAATAGGTATTGCAAAGGTTAAGTTTAACAACACAATTTCATTGCTACTTTTTTTTCAGTTGGCCGTAATTCACAACATGTTACAATGTAAACAATAAAAAGGGGACACCAAAATTTTGGTTTTCATTTACACGTGAAACACACGAACTCTGCTCCAATGTACTTGCTCAGCTAAGCATTTTAACAGTCAATTTTAATACAAGAAAATGACACAATTATCCTACATTATAATAATGCAGAACATTAACACAAGCATAATAAAGCTTTCCATTTACTTCAAAAGAAAAAACATGGTGCCGTTTGATTTTTTTTTTTAATGTCACTGATTTGGTGTCCCTTTAAGCGTGAAACATGACAGTCTATTGTGACATAAAGTCCGACGTGCAAGAAGTAAAAATGTTTTGTTGTATATTGTTTGAAATGTACCAACAGATAGATGTATCTGAAGTAATATTGGCAAGTTAACTGTAAATCTTCGTACAAAATCTGTTGTAAGAAAATGTCACAATGTAAATGGGACACCAGACACCATTGGTACCCTTATTCATGGAATGACCCATTTGTCAAATAGCAACTCCCAGCTCTGACACCGTTCCGCCAGAGGAGTGGAGGCCGAATGACAGGAAGAGAGTGGCCGTGAGGTGAATTTACAACAGATTTAATGGTCTTGGCCACATGACCATGCTGCTTTGGTTTAATGAATGGAATAATGAATTAACTCAAGTAACCACAAAATCCGAACACCGGTAATTTATATCCTTTGGAAGGTACATTAAACGCTGATCCAAATTTGCCGGCCACCCCATGGACTTCCCACATGCTCAGAAAAAAATATCCAGGTTTGTGCATTAGTTTCTGCTTCGTATTGTCGTAAGACAAAAAAGATCATTTTGCCTGTCATGCCATGAGAAACGCGGGTAAAAAGTCGAAACATCGAAATCTCGAAACATCGATATATCGAAACAAAACATGCTCGAAACATAAAAAAACTCTAAACATCGAAATTTGGAAACGAAAAGGTCGAAACATCAAAATCTCGAAACGTAAAAAGTCGAAATTTCAAAACGTCCCTTCCGGGCCACCATAGATAGCGTTTATCACGCGAAAACATGGTTTTTCATTTGTAATAGTTTATAGTGGCAAAAACTTTTTTCGATGAATTCTGCTTTTCGAGAGAAAAACGAGATTATTCGACAACCCCGATTCTGTCGATATTCGATTCGTCAGAAACCATTTGAAACCATTCAAGTTCCAAATGGTTCAGAATGTGTTTTGGTTAATTTTCCAAACAAAATCATTTATTACCATTTGAAACCAATAGTTAAACGAATTGAGAATACCATTTGCATTTTTAAGTCCAGTTGGCACCATTCATAAGCATTAAAAAAAAACACTTGAAACTATGCAAGAACATTGAACATTACATTGAACATTACATTGAACATTAGAATGTGTTCTGGGCGAATGGTTCAAATGGAATTTAACCCTTTGCCATGTTTTTCAAAAGATAAACTCAATCAGTTTTTCGAAAAACTCTGTTTATCAGGTAAAGAACACAGTTTTTTTTTCTTTTTATATAAGGAGGGTTTCTCGATAAACTTTTTTTATTTTCAAGCGGTAAAGTGAGTTTATCGATAAACTCAGTTTTTTCGAGCCACTAACTTATTTTCTTACAACTTTGTTTATAGAGGGAAAAGGGTTTTTCGATGAGCTCTATTTTGCTATAAACTACTATAAACTCTGTTTTTCAAGCAATAAACTATGTTAGAAATATGTGTACTTCAAAAAACAAGATTTATCGAGAATATACAAGGTAATTTAATAGTTCACTTTTTTCAAGCGATAAAATCAGTTTTTTTTTTAGAGAAAAAATGTTTTTCGATCGATGAACACGTTTTTTTCGGTGAACTTAGATTGTCTACCTCGACTCTCCCTTACAATGTAAAAGCACACGGGGTTGAGTATAAACCATGTGACTGTATTTGTGTCCCTTATTTTTGTTATTTTTCTTTTAATTTGCTTGGTAATATAAAGAAGACTTTATCTAGATATCCATTTCCCCTTTCCAGAATTTTCAGTAGGTGGTGGGGGTGGTAACCTGAGGGCCAAGTCTTTTCACGCCCACCGTGGGTCAAGATTTATACAAAAAGAGCCGGCCGCCATTAGCTGGCGCAGAGCGTGCAAGAACATTTTTGGCATTACGAACCACCAAGATGACCGGGAGCCCCCCTCCTCCCCCCCCCTCCCCGTGTCCTACGTTGCATGACTCAGCCAATAGGGATCTTATGTCTGCAATTTCTCAGTTAATGAGGCAAATGCCAGTCTATACAATTGGTAATGATCTGGATTGTTTATATCTAGAATATTTTTTCCTAAAGTGTCCTCTCGTTCACCTTTTAATTAAACCTCAAGGTCGGCACAAGCCTCTTAAAGGGAAATAGGGCGTTTAGAATACACCAACGTGACATACAAAAGAAATAGCTGTAGTCATTGTTAAACCATTCAGTCTCATCAATAAACATCTGCCAAAGCCTCATCTCTTCAAACCACCATGCATGTGATGAGTAACGGAAGATGCATCATTTGAATTTGGAAAAGTGTGGGTGAACAAATTCGTGTTGAACAAAAAATAACTGAGTTTCTATCTGTGAGAAACTTATTTCTTGAAAAGAAGGCTAATGTCGTTCCTTATTTTGAGTAATCTATGATTCTGCATCCACAAACATTGATTTTAAAAATATGGATGTTTCCTGTAAAACAAACGCCCTATTTCCCTTTGAACATACGCCTTGCAATTTGAAAGGAAAATAAAATAAGTTAGTATACAGTACTGAAGATATTCGTAGACCTACAACCGCACCTATATCACCAAGTCTGTCCCCTCTGTCCCAACAAAACAAAGACGTTGAAAAGATTCTAATCCAAAGTGTAGATCCCGGATTGCGGAGGGACAAGCGTGGATAGACACCACGGATACAGATATTCGCTACAATTATCATGAATTGTAGCCTAAAATTGAGGTCTTCTCTCTCTCTGTTAAGGTTATTATCTGTAACTCTGTCATGAATTTCTGCATCGTATCTCCCAATTTCATTGACATCATATAATCTAGCTTGCAGACGAGTTCGACATCTGAGTATATCACCGGCACCACAGGCAGGCTCATTTTCGAGGATTCCGCTGTCACTTTTTGTGCCAGAAGTGGGTCTTTTGCTGGAAAAATTAGTAGGACAGAAGAAAAGGCAAATAGCCGAACAGATTTCTTCTCAATCTAACCACCTCTGACAAAAATCCAGAAATTGGAGAAATTGAACTTGAAAAAGACCCAAGTTGGTATAGCCTAACTCTGCCGGAAACGACAAAGACTGCAATTGGTAATTGTTGAAAGTTATACCGTCCAATTGTTTCATGCCAAGTGCAGTCCTCCAACTGCCAGAGAGGAATGTTTTGCGGATTCAGGTTCGGGGACTCAGTGTGACGGCATCCATTAACCACCACCCCTTATGGAATCGTCCCACACTGCCAATAGCGTGGTGAAAATGGCTTCCATCCAATTCTTGATTCTCCTTGTTGATAGAATCTCTTCTAAGAATCTCATTCCCTGACACTTCTGAAACCTATATTGTAGTTGAACGGCGTCACTAGTACAATTTCACGAAACGGTGATGTGAAGCAGGATACAGGTGGGGTGCAGTCCGCGCGTGCCCCCCCCCCCCGCCCCCTTTTCGATAACCACCAATTTTTTTTTACCAAAATTTGCAAACAGATATGGAAAATATGCCTCCCAGATTTTGGGAGATCTCATCTAAGTGCATCTAGAACTCAAGTTTTCTTGAGGGAAGACTCCTAATCCCCCGCCTTGGCTTCGGGCCTTCCGTCGAGGCTCCCCGGCTCCTCGGCCGACGGTGCGTTCTCCCCACCCCCGCCTCAAGGTCGTGGATGCGCACCTCTAAAATTGAATGTGTATACGAGGTGAGATTTATCCTTAAGACTATACAAGAGGAGCGCTGCTACCAGTTGTTGTGCAGATTAGGCTACATAATTTTTGTGTAAAAAACCCTTCACACCACCCCCCAAAAAAACACACTTTCCAGCTCCTGCAACAACAGAACTGTTTTAATTCAAAATTTTTAAGTTGCAGATAACATTATGAAAAGTTAGATCTGACTGATCCATTCTTAAAGAAGAACATATTTCTTATTCTGGGTATTATGAGGGAGGACGTACTCCCCAGTGTGTATACCACTCTTAGGGCTGACTTGTTCTTAAAAGTAATGATGGCATGGCCGGGTGTATATAAGCTGGTCCGATAGCCTGTGAACATAAGTGCAAATTTGTGATATGATGGATATGATGACTGATTGCCACCTTGGGAGAGGTCCAAGGGGGTGACCTTTCCCCGTAAGAAAACCTTTGATTAAGAAGAGTGGACTAGATGCACAAAATTGTGCTATATTTGATGCTAGATTTGAACTGAATATATCCGTCCAAGATTTCCTATTTCTAGGTAGCATTTTTTTTTCATTTGCTTTGTACCGCAGGTGGTGCATCCATTTTTAGATCTCATCTGAGAATGCCTAATTCAGAATGATAATGTAATTAAACAGCACACTTTCGAAAATATTGTGAGGGCGTTTCCCTAAATTCTGTCACAGCGCAAGCAATGTTGGAAATTAGATTAGTTTAATAGCGTTTAGCTGGGCTTGCTAAGCACAATAAGTATTGACGGATTCATCGATAATCGTGTAACACCTCGAAACTGAGACAACTCAGAGGCAAACATGTCTGTAGATTACTTCGAAGTAAACTGAATGAAGTTGAAGAAGTATTCCTGTGGATAACTGTAATCGAAGACATCTTCCTTGACCTGCAATTTAGTTGTAGGGTTACTTAAACACCAGAGCATTCACTTCAAACCTGCTGCAGCGAGGGGACATTTCTGTGGAATGCCACTCAGGCATGGGTGTGCTTCATGCCACGGTGACACGCGAAATCTTTGGAAATATGTTGCATTAGAATGCGAATTATCCATGGAAATGTCTCACAATTCTATCTTATCCTAAGAAAAATTTTGAGAATTGAGAGAGGAAGTATTATTTCCCCACATTTCTCTAATTTTCACAAATTCCCTGCCCCCCAAAAAGTTTCCATGTGAGCAAGTTGTCCCCGTGCAAGGACCGTAGCCAGGAACTGTCACTGGCGGATACAAACACCTCTTAGAGGGGCACGACCAGTCACCGGGTTCACTTATTCCTGCATTGTTGGGGGGGGGGGGGGGAGGAACTCAAGTTGGGCCTATGTCACTTATATGGGGTAGCATTGTGGGCGATCTGAGCGGAGCGCTACCTTCGGGTGACGGGGAGAGCCAGAAAGAAACTGTCCACGGTAGGGCAAACATTTCTCGGGTAGCGAGAAATCGAGCACGAGGAACGAGTGAGTGGAGTCTAGGGATACTTCGTGGGGGCCCCTGGTGGGATTCAGGGGGAGAAGCCCCGGAAGCTCAGAGGTTTTAGCATATCTCTGGGTGAAAAATGAAATCTCATGATAGGTATATTTTTTTTTCAAAAATGTGTCATTAGGGCCTATACCAAAAGATTCCAAACTATTTGAATTATTTCCGCTATTCCTCTCCTCTAAGTTGACGAGATGAGAACTTTGGACCCCCTCATGGTGTCCATGGGCAAGGCCCCGATAGGAGTCCCTCACACCTCTGAGTTTTTTTCCATATGTGTGGGTGAAAAATTAAGTCTCAGGATAGTAAACTTCAAGTATGAAAACTTACGGCTCATTGTGGGGTCTAGAGGCAAAGTCGGCTGGAGGTCCACGGCGAGAAGCCCCAGGATATATTGAGGTTTTAGCATATCTCTGGTAAAAATTAAGTCTCATTGGCTTCCATATATAACAGAAATATATGAATATAAACAGGTAACAACAAGGGAGAAAGGTTCTGACTGAGGCAAATGCCCCCTTGGTGCCGCCACTGCTACGGGAAGTCAGGTTTAAGTGATGCAGAGGGGTCTACCATACTGGAATATAACTCAAACAATTTCCGTTACATGCGATATAATGTTGAATTAAGAAACATTCAAACAGTAAAAAAAAGAACATAAAGAAAACAACTTCTAATGCTATCGATTCTCACTTGGCTATATCTTGATTCTTTAGGATCATGACCACACGAAAAATAAATTGTGGAACCTTTATACAACCACCAAGTACGAAACAAGCAAAGTGCAGCTGAAAGTGAAAGAGCTTGGGATCCCCGAAACGTTTGGAATTTTAGAGAAAGATGTTATACGTTCGCTATTAAGTTTATCACATTTGCTGAATAATTACCTGTAAGTCATTGACCCCTCGTTTACTAGAACTATCTTTTTCTTTTGATTTTCCACACAAGGGGAGGGGGGGGGGGAGGTGACGACATACACAGTGACCAGCACTGTGGAAACGCCACCCGTTCCCTTGGCTGACCATGGGCTTGCCTATGCCCGAGTAGCTACGTCATGGCATGTCCATGCTTTTGCTGCTTCGCTGTTTTTAGAGCATCATGCGACGTCTCCGTAACAGACACTCCAGCTTTATGTACAGGTAGTCTGTATTGACAGTGACTGACCTACTGACCCATATGGCAAGCCGTTTTAACATTTACCTCCTATTTCCACTTAAGTGAAATACATTCCACTTAAGTGGAATTCAGTTCCACTTAAGTAAAATTGTATTCCACTTAAGCAAAATAGGCGACATTAAGTTTTAATTTTACTTAAGTGGAATTGTATTTTACTTAAGTAAAATTCAATTCCACTTAAGTGAAATACAACTCCACTTAAGTAGAATTGGTCAATTGGAATTTGGCCTATCGGTAATGTATTTCACTTAAGTGGAATTGTATTCCACTTAAGTGAAATTCTACTTAAGTGTAATACAATTCCACTTAAGTAAAATACATTCCACTTAAGTAAAATTGAATTCCACATAAGTGGAATGCAGTTTTACTTAAGTGGAATTGAATTCCACTTAAGTGGAATGTATTTCACTTAAGTGGAAATAGGGGGTAAATGTTAAAATAGCTTGCCATAGACCCAGAGGGTAGACGTGCTAGACGATCGTGTGCGTTTGATAAGCAGAGCTGTCTCTGGTTCAAAGGATCCGAGATCCCTATAAACTCCCTACAGAGCCATATCTTTATATACGGCTCTGACTCCCTAGAAAAAGAAACGCCCTCACTAATTTGCCTGGTAAATGTCCATGGAAGGGCATTTCAAGGGCCGTGTCCAGTAATTTAAGGAGGGGTAGGAGTCTGTCCAGAGGACAATGCGTGGAAGGGACTTTCTAAGAAAGTTTCTAAAAGGCGTTTTTGGCTTTACAAACCTCCCATATGGCAGGAATGAACGGCACTTCGTGGACGTCCTATAGCTGTATACACCCGGCCTTGAAGTATGAATCTCTTGTCTGAAATTTCTCAGTTTCATGAGGAAAACATCAATCGGTCTATCAGTTTATCTATGAAAATGGTAATAATTTGGATTGTTTTCTTCTAGAATACTTCCACTAAAACTAGGAATATCTTTCTTTCTTTATTGGTAAAAGCCACATTGCCATAATATGTTCGGTTAGGAAGTTATATGAATTTTTAAACTGAAGAAATATTTATTTCAAAACAACACATTGCGTATAAGGGGCAACATGTGATGTCACCCAGGAACAACTATATGAATATCATTTATGTTTCTTTATAATCTTGACTGTCTTAAAAGAAAGTTTAAGAGATGTGACCTTAATTTCCACAACATTCTGCACTTTATCTAGTGTAAAATTCCAAGGTTAAATGAGGGCTTTAATTTCAAAGAAAAGCAAAAGACTCCTTACAATAATTTGCTACTGTTACATATTGGAGAGACGGAAAATCCCAAAATCTGAAGATGATTGCTTATCTTTGCTACTGTCACATAAAAAATGCTTAAAGTATGCTATACGTTACTGTCACACAAAAAGGCCACAAAATATATTAAAAACAGATTTATGGTAAGGCTTGGCTCTCATGCCCGACCAATTTTTTTAAGGTAAAACTGTTTTCTAAACTCAAAACAATTCCTTCTGAGGATAAGTTCAATTAATTGGAGGTTCGTTCACATGCATGAAGTTGATATTGGAGGGTCTAGTCCCATCCTGATCTTCTTCCAGAAATCAGTGGCAAGCCCCAGGCTCTCCCGTGGTGATTTGGGACACCGTCCCTCACTAGCCTCTTTTGGTGCACCTTTCGCTGTTTCTGTCTTGTCTCTGCAGCAACTGCCGGTATTGTTGCAGCTGATCCCAAACACATCTTCTTCATAGTGAATCATCCGTCCAAATCCTGTTGTCTCGCATCTTTTTTTTATTTTTTGGACATGTCGTGGACATGTATTGCCCAGTGTGTCTCAACATGTGTCCGCAACATGTGTCTAGATATACAAGGACAAAATCTCCGTGTCCAGATGTGTCGGCGACATGTGTCGACACAAAATGTTGGTAGTGTTCACAAGCTTTAAATGACAATCCGTTCCACAAGGACAGGATTAAAACTAAGAAAGAGTAGAAGATACTTGCGAATGAAAAGACGTTATCACTGCCAGGTGACAAGTTTAATATTTGATTAACTTGTCAAAATGTGCAAAATAACGAAAATTGTGATTTTAGCTAAATTAGAACATTAGAACAAAAATGGCAAAAACCCATGCAATTGTCTGTTTGCTGAGTTACAACATCTATATATTCATCAAAATGGCAAGCACTTAAAAACTGACATTTTGTTTTATCTCACTATCACAATATTTGACATTTCCCGAGTTTGAACTGGGCCATATGTAATTTTCTGATTTTTGGCATTTAGGCTAGTTAAAAGATTTGTTCAAAATATCAATGTTCACGACGTTTGTCCATTTTGAAAATCAAAATATCAATTTACGACGTTACGGCCCATTTTGAAAAAAGTAGGCCTAAATAACCTGCAAGTAACAAATTTCAGTTGATTTTCTTTTTAAGGTCTTCAAAATGTTATTTTACGAACAGTGTCATTTCGCCTAGATAGCTTTTTTCTTCTGTATGTCTTTTATACGCTTCCGTAGAAAACACTGGGTTACACACAAATGTTTCACAGCTGTTATGTTGTGCACGGTAACTTTACTCTTCATGTACGTTTTGCGATGTCGGTATGACGAAGATTCAAAGAAGGCGAACCGTTCTTGAGGCTCTGTAGTGTAGCGCAGTCTTCTGTTCGTTATGATTGTCGTCTGTTTTCTAATGGATTATCGACAAAGAAGCTGAAAATGAACTAACTCCGAATCATCAATGTGACATTAATTGGGCAAATAAACACAACTTAGCTATGTACGTACGTCCTTGCTGATGATCTGAGTGCAGTGATGCACCTGTACTGTGCACTGTATACTTCTACTTCTAGCACTCACGTTGCTGAGTTGTGCTAGCTGGCACTGGCAGTACAGAGGGAGAAGAAGTGGTCACAGTATTCGACCATTTTTCCGTTTGTTTTCTAGAATTTGGAAATAATCCTCCATATTTTTGTTTGCTGAGAGGAAAATAGATAGGTTACGGGTGGTCTTTCGTGTTACAAGTAGAGAAATATCTATTTGATATTCTATGGTGCAACTCACCGGTACTGCCACTGGTATCTTCAACTTCAAGAAGGCCTACACTGCAGTACAGTATTGTTAACATCTGCCTAGCCACTGTGTCACAACCTAGCGAAGTACGTTAGTTTTCAACTGAAGCTAGCCGAGGCCTAGGCTTGAAGTTGAACTTGAAGTTTGCTTAACTAGGCAAGCGACATCTGCTACCCCGAAGTCTAACTTTGGCAAGAACTACTGCTTGATGAGAAATCAAAGCTGAAAGCATCATTAATAATGTGTATCTTTATAGGTTAAAGGTAACATCATTCCTAGCAGTTGATAATATAACCCTGGACAGTGTTGTTACTGTTTATAGCAGTTACGTCAGCAGAAGAAGTTTCAATTTGTAATGCTACGAATGGTATCGGCCAAAAGTAAGGCCAACAGTTTGTTTGAAATTTGCTGTTGAATACTGGGAGTTAAAAATGAAACGGAAGCAGGCTGAAATCAGCATCATCATGGTCTAAGTTCCAGTGATAGGACTAACTCCTAAACTTAGACCTATGGGGTGCTAACAGTAGCACAGTAGCAGTCATATATACTTTCACAACAAGGCAGCCGTATCTGATTAGTGCAATTATGTTCTGAAGGGCTTCACTTAACATTTTAACTGAAACTATCTTCACAAATTGCAGTTGAGCAAATCATGGGATTCTTACACCAACTTCGGGTGTTGTTGTGGAAGAACTTCACCTTGAAAAAGAGGAATCCGGTACGTACCTTTAATTTTCCTTTTTTGGCCAACAGCATTTTGTAAATTTGTATAAAAAGGCAATGCCTAAAGCCAATGGTATGGATTTGCCTCTCTTTGCCCACAATGCACAGTGACTTCTGTAGAACACTCAAAGTACAGTACCCAAATGCAGTGGTTCAGTCAAAGAGAATATAGTTTTCAAAATTTGCATAGCTTTTTTCAAGGTGGTATTGTGGCAAAATCAAAGAAACCTCTAATGCTATGCTACACAACATTTCATTTAGGTAGCAACTTTATCATTTTGTGCAGCAAAATGAGATGCAAGTACCAGATTAATTATTCACTGAGTAATTTCCCAACAAATTCTTATTCAACTGTCTGTTTCATCCTTCTGCCTTTTCTACCTCCCTTTAGTTGGAGTAGAGACCCATCAACAAATTTGTGGGTCTTTATGCCATCAGTTCATTAGGGTTCTTGTTTTTCATTTTTAATTGTCCTCCTTGCTTTTTGTGATCTTTTGCTTTTTCTGTCACCATAAAGTTTGTACTTCTGCAGAGCACTTGTGGTTTCGTCTTTCGTTGATTTTTCAACTATTGCATGCATGACATGTGGGCTGGACATTTTGTATGGCATCATGCATGCAACTATTGCATGCGTGATGCCGTACAAAATGTCCAGCTCACATGAACTGTATGGTCAATGCAGTCAGTGTGCAATACTGTATATCATAGTAATGATTTGAGATCTGGAAATACAATAGCATATATAGAGATTCATGAATTGGGTATTTGCTTCCCTCCACATTTACCTGTCTTCACACAACTGTTGCACATCCCAATACTGTGTCAGAAGTTACTGGTAACCTTTGACACAGCCTCTACCTTCGCCCTAACCCAGAATGGAATAGCTCATCCTTCCCAAACTACCACCCAAATGTGCTAGTTGCTGGAATAACCTGTTCGTTGTGTTTTCACATTTTTTGGATTGTTTCATATTTTTCAAATTTTATGATTGTATCAGATTGTTTGAAAGCATTCTGCTTTCGTGGAACAACCTTACTTATCACTTTCAGAAGCCTCTCACATGGATTCTGATAAGGATCCTTTTCTTACAGGGCTTTTTCAAAGGGATTTTCACCTTTGCAGGGCTCCTGTCTGTTCGCACCTTTTTTTTCACTACGGGTAGTAGTTCTGCGAAATCCTCGGGAGACTCCCACCTTCCTACCTCCCTTATCCGTTTAGATGTGGAGGTCTCCTTCACTTGGTGTTGTACCCTTGTCCCTGCTTTCCCTTTAGATAGGGCCCCCTCTGTGGTATGTTCCCCTAGGGAGGTATTTGGGAGATTTTTTAGATTTTGGAGGATAATTTGAGATTTGTGAATATAGTAGCATATAGAGATTTGTAAATCAGGTGTAAACAACAATGTATCTGAGATAATACATGCAGAGAAAAAGGTGTTATTGCCACATACAGTAGATGAAGTGGTTAAGATATTTTCCTGTTAATGTTTAAATATTTAACTAAGCCTTGTCTCTTACAGTATATCAGAGCTAGAAATAACTGACAGCACCGACAGCCATGGCTATTGGGCCCTTACTATTGGCTGTGGTGCCCCTCAGTTTATGTCCTACTGTACATATGAAATGACAACGACCTACTGTATATAGCCAATTTGCTTATTTTAGCTGTGCCCTCCAAGCTTATTTTGGCCCCTGCTTACAGTACATCATTTTAAACAATTGCAAATGTTGCAAAATGTGACCTGATAAGTTCAGAGCATTTATTACATCAGAGCTACATTTTAATTCTGGTTTACTAATTTTAATCCAATATGTATTATCATCACTAGATTAGTGAACTCTACCCTAGTTAACAAAGTTAAGTAGATGAAACATTTTTTCTGCAGGGAAATTTTGACATGTTGAATCATGTTAATATTCAAAGGGTATGCATACTTGTTACTTTAAAAAATGAATAGTGGCCAACAAATTCTTGTTTATTCTATCAACCCATCTCACCTGGAGGTGATGTTCATGCAAACCCCCACTTCACACACAGTGAATCAGTGAAAACATGCCATGGAACTACGGTATCTATTGTAGAGTACAGTCCATTAAGTTGCAGTACCTTGCCTGAACTTGTTATGTATCAGGTCATGCTGAAAGCTGCAGTATAATGTGTTACGTGTTATGAATGCATATCACCCATTGGCGTGTGCAATAGGCATCAGTTTAATCCAATCTCTGAGACCAGCTCCATGAATGTTTGGTAATTACTGAATACATAAATTCTGATAACTTTGTGGTTTGCGCTGATTTCATACTCTGACATTCCTGATATCTCTCAACAATGAACTGATGCCTTAGTAAACATTTGGGTCAAAAAACTCAAAATATTAATTTTTGCTGATCAATCCCATAAATGTCCAATGAACACTTTAAATGTAGTGTTGACAAGCCATAGGACTGTGCAATTGTAAACATAAACTTGGAACCACTGATTAATCTTTTGTTCTCCTTGGACTACCAGTTTTAATCTCATGTCCATACTCAGTTCTTCATTCAGGTGACAGCAATCTTCCCTTTTGTACAGTACATGATTTCTGCCGTAGACTTTTATCAAGTTGACCAGTGGTGCAATGAATTTATAAATGCTAATTATGCTAGACAAGACAGAATGTACAGTAGTTTTCTTAGTGCTGTCCATATGCAACACTAGCAGACTCCCCTCCCCGGGATTGCACTGTGAATAGAAAATGTATGAGACTTGAAGTATTGCAATCTTCTGCTTGTATTGCCACACTGTACTAAAGGGAAGTAGGGCATTTACAGTGCACCAACATGGCATACGTACAGTAGAACCATCGTAAAACCATGCAGTACCACCAATAAACATCAGCGATAGCTCCATCTCCTCAAAAGATAATGCACACGATGAGTAATGGAAGGTGCATCTTTTGAAGTTTGATAGTTTGGGTGAACAAATTATTTTTGAGGAACAAATAATTCAATTTCTACCTGTGAGAGGCTTTTTGAAAGAAGGCCGCCATTCTTACTTATTTTCAATAACCTATCATGTGCGCACATACATTGGTTTTAAGACGATAAGTGTTTTTTCTGTGAAACAAATGTCCTGTTTCCTTTTAATGCAACTACAATCACACCACACTCAACCTACAGTACTAACTGTATCGATGTTTGCATAGTTCCATATACTTCCTGATGAAAGTATCTATAGTTTTTTGTTGTGATTAACAGCATGAAGACTAAAAGGAATTATTTACAAATGGTGAGGCAATAGAAATTACTGCACGCACAGTACAGTACTACCATATTTGCTAACTACATGCACAAGTAGTTTAGGCCTACAGTACGGTAATGCCTGAAGTGTCCACTTAATTACAAGCGAGAAGCGTGAGCTTAGCAAGTGTTGTTCAGGGGCCCAGTGGTAAGGCCCCTGGTAGGGCCCAGGGGTAAATCTCCATTGGAATCCATGAGGCAAAGCCCCAAGAAACTCACTGGTTTAACAAACTGTATCTCTGGGTGAAAAATTAAGTCTCAGGATAATGAACTTCAAAGAATGAAAGCTCATGACCCCTTTTGGGGTCCAGAGGCAAAGTCTGTTGAGAGTCCAGGGGATGAAACCCCTAGGAGCTCTAAGGTTTTAGCATATCTCTAGGTGAAAAATTGAATCCTAGAATGGAAAGGTAAATGGAAAAATTAGGAATATAAACAGGGAATAGACATGTATGTATTTGTCAGGTCATTTCAGCTGAGTTGGAGCAAATGGGAGGAAAAGAGCTCTGACTGGAGAAGAAAATGCCTTCCCCATGCCACCCCCTGATGCCACCACTGATTTTTAGACATAACAACTGCCCCATAACGACATTAAGAAGTACAGAACCTTCCAGATAAAGTTTGAATATGACCCTATGCTCCCTCACGTACTGTACACATTTAAGAACCAGCATTAAAGGGAAATAGGGCGTTTGTTTCACAGGAAACAACCATATTTTTAAAACTAATGTTTGTGGACATAGAATGATAGATTATTCAAATAAGAATGGACAATAGCCTTCTTTTCAAGGTGTAAGTTTCTCATAGAAATTCAGTTATTAGTTGCTCAACAATGATTTGTTCACCCAAACTTTTTAAAATTCAAATGATGCATCTTCCATTACTCATCACGTGCATAATATTTTTAGGAGATGAAGCTTTTGCAGATGTTTATTGATGAGACGGAATGGTTTAACGATGATTAAAGCCATTTTCTTTCTGTACCATGTTGGTAGAGTCTAAACGCTCTATTTCCCTTTAACTCACAGTGTGACCAAGAAAAAAAGACCAAATAAAAAAAAGAATATAAATGGGTGGGTTTATCAGGAAACACTCACCCAGATCGACCTAGAGTAAATATCAAGGTTAGTTCCCTCATCCCATGTCAACTTTACAGTAACCTCATTGTAAATGTTCTAACCATGCTTCCCTCCTGTCAGTCATTTTTACTGGTGTGATCCACTCATTTGCTAGTCGCCACCACTCACTGGAAGGGGACCCTCGTCATTCTTCCCTTTGGCAATTTTATCATAAGCCCCACTTTCAACTCCCGTCCCCTGGGCCTGGGTCATTGTTTTTCTGTCGGGTATGGATTGTCACTTGAACACTGAAAATATTATGGATGGAAATATTATGGACGGAAATATAAGACGGAGAGATCCAAGAGTAGTCAAGATAAATATTCTTTGAGAGCCAGAAATCTTTTGATGCTGGCAAAGGCAGAGGTCATGACCACTCAGTGGATGTTTGCATTACAAGTATTATACATAATGTATTGCAAGTATCTCATTAGTGCCAGTAAGAGGAGAAGCATGTTTGCTCAAAGACAGATCTGATTCTCTTTGATCAGTAAACTGAGTGCATCTCTTAGGCTGTTATACTCTGCATCCATTAATTGTGCCAAATCCGTCATATGTACAGTAGACAACAGTTTACAGTATTGTGACGTCCTTGATGTTCCTGCTACTGTACTGTATATCGTAGGTGTATGAAAGCATACGGCTCGGCGGCTTCTATTTGCTGAACCTATCCATCGTATTCATAGCCATGGACAATCTTTAGATCCTGCTATTGACCCTGTGAGCCCTGTGTAGAATAACAGAGATCATCTCAAAACATTAAGCACATCAGGATGGCAGAGTGGGAAGGAGGGGCTTGTCCGGCATTGGACCAGACGATGTCAAGGGTTAAAGGTCAATGGTTACTGGTACTCTTAGCATCCTAGTTTTGATTGCATTTGTTGTGCTAAGACCGGTAAGTGAGGAGTGAAATAAATCCAAATATCTAACATTACACACTTCTCATTTACAACTTCCAAGTAGCTCTTTAGTTCACTGGGTCCTGTCAATAATACAACACTGCTATTGATACATGTTTATGAGTCCTGTATAGAATAGCGGAGATGACCGTTTACTTCACATTACACACACTTCACTTGCAGCTCCAGATAGTCTCTGGATCCAGTTATGACAACACCATTATTGATACTTTGAGCCCCCCTGTATAGAATAGTGGAGATGACCAAATACACCTTGCATTACACACTCTTCACTTGTAGCTCCAGAGAGTAACTAGATTCTAAAACAACACCATTGTCATATTTTAAGCTTGGTATAGAATGAATACCAGAGATGTCCTAACAACTAACTAGGCTAACGTTGCACAATCTGTACATTTACTGCAGCTCTAGACAACCAACTGAAGTACAGTGTGATGTGCTCAGAGTCTCAGTCAATGATTCATTTTCATTACACCAGCTTTACCATCGCAGCTTACATGCACCATGCAACCAGTTGCAACCTGCCTTAAAGTGGACTTAAAATAAAAAATTTAAAAATATATTTTATAAAGCTTGAACAAAGCATCAAAATGTTCTAACTCCCATCTTCACAGGGCATTCCTGAGCTGAGATATAAAATGTTGAAGCCAATTCACTAAATTCAAAATGGCAGATTGTGCAATAATTTGTGATGTCATTCTTGTACTACTCAAATTGCCATCTTTGTTTTACTTTGTTTCTTCGAACGCCATCACACATTGTTCCAAAATGTGATCATTGTTTTATGGTTATAGAGTGACTGGGCTATAATAGCCCTCTCCTTACAACATGCTAACAAGGAAACAGTAATTGTGTCAAGGTCAAGCAAACATTTTAATTTCAAAAGAAACAAAAGCAGGTAATGTGAGTTGTACAAGAAGGCCATCACAGGCTATTATGCAATCAATGATTCCAAATTTAGTGAATAAATTTCAACATTTTATATCTCAGCTCAGGAATGTCCAATAAAGATGTGAGTTGGAACATTTTGATGCATTTTTCATGTTTTGTAACATGTATTTTTGACAAATTTGACTTTAGGTCCACTTTAAGGTACAGCTTTTGAAGGGAAGAATGTTACATACAGTACTACACTTCAATCAGATCACCATGTTACTGTGGCTGCACAGTGACGTTCTCCCTAAGACTGCAACTTACAATAAAAACATTCCTGAAAACATGCATGTCAAATAGTCAACACCGCTTATCAGCCTTGTGTAAAAAAAGAAAGATAATACTTTGTCTGAGCCAAATTTGAGTGAAAACCACCTCCTGCAATATTAGGTCTACATGTGCTGCCGGTAGTAGTTTAACCTTTAAGATTACAGGAAACGGTTCTGTAAGACCGTACCAGGTCTGTCATTTTGAATGTTGTTTTCACTCTGCTCACATACAAAGCCGCTGTGCCCTGCCAGTGTTTGGCCGTCTCGTCGTTGTAATAGTCGGATGTCAACTTTGATGTGATATATTGCTTGTTGAGCCCATATGTTGTTCAAAATGCGATAGAACATGCAGCACAGCTCAGCAAACACTTCAACATATATATTCCTGCCAACATGAAAAATGAATAAAAAGAGATTCACAGTTATCAATACATTCTTGTTTATTTGGTATCCTACAGTATGGATTGGGCTTTAAAAAAATACAGCTCATGCCTGTAAGGGCAGCCATTTTACAACATTAAGCAACCAGATGGGTGTGGATTAAGTACTGTATGTGGCTAATAGGCCTGTTTTACCACTTTATACATCAAGTGCCTACCAACTAATCAGTTTTGGATCAAATTTGGGTATATTTTTCACAAGGTCTGTTCAGATGTGTAAATCTTAGTTTACGGTTGGAAAAACCCATCCTTTTGTGACTTAGCCCAGGGATCGAATCCTGAATCTCTCTGTTGCTAACATTCATTGCTTTAATGCCACCACCTTTATTCAGTTGGTTTTACTGTATGGAAATGGAAAGCTTTTCAGTTTCCTATCCAAAGTGAAGCATTCATGTACTACATGTACTGTATGGTTTCATTTTCTTTAAATTTAATTAGCACAACATTTTCTTTGTTATATTCATTAACTTTTTTTTGCAACAGTATTGACGAGATGATGTGTATACCCAGTCACACATGCACAACAGAAGCAAACCACATGGAAAAGAACAATATTATCATCAAACTGCTTGACCAGAAGATTTCAGCATCTTTACTGTTATATTTATCTAAAACATCACACTTGTTTCCTCTAGGAGGAAAAATTATAATGTGGTCAAGTTGGATATGGCACATTGGGTTCAGCAAATGTTTGACAAACTATTACAAACTACAGTACATTGTTACTTCGTTGCTCCTCTTTGTCACTACAAGCTCTTGAGCATGTATCCTTTCAATAGACACCAACAGTATACAGGTATAGGTTAACTTATTAAGGCATTTAACACTTGCATGCTAAGTGAAATACCTCTTTTTCTTTGCTTTTCCTCTGCAGTTGGTTGTGGTTTTCGAGATTGTCATTCCATTGGTTCTATTCTTTATTATTGTTGCCATCAGGAAGAACAAGCCCATACTACTAAAGAAACAAGGTAAGGATTAACAGACACTGACAACATGTGCAGGTTCTTTAAAGTTGATTAATTGGCAGTGCATATATTTTACTGCAGTGATGATCAATTTAGGAGGTGTGGGTGTGTGTGTGCCAGCATTTCATGGGTGGGGCCAGTCCTTCAGGGGAGATATATCAGAGACTTGCAGGTTTTTGTACCTCAGGTTAGACAAGAAATGGTAGAGTTTGAAGGTCATGCGACATGCATGTAAAAAAGAGCTGACTTGATTCAAAAGTTGCAGCTTTAGTGAAACCCTGAATGAAAATTGCTTGGAATTATTTTTCTATCTTTACTGTTTTTTGAGGTATGACTTTTCACTAAGTTTGATGAAAATGCAAATATGATGATGTGGAGTGTTGCCCAGTGTTGGTATTTCTTTTGTTAGGCATATATATTATGTCTTAATTATGTAATCACTGGGTTTCACTTTGGTAAGTGATATCAATAATTTGTAAAGAAGAAAATACATGCTATTAAAACAAAACCCTCAGGGCATATGAAATTCTCAATTGTCCTTGAAATAAAAGTTAATGTAACAAAAGGATAACATGAGATATCATCCCTCTCTTGATGACGTAAGTTTTCATAAAGCCAATGTTTGCTCATCGTGCAGGTATCAACTGTGGAAATTTAATGGAAATTTGTCAATATTCAATGGACTTTGTGGCTTTTTTCAAAATTTTTAATGAGCAATACCGCCAGTACTCCAAAATGTCATTATCATGTCACAAAACCTTCAAGATGCTAAAAACAAGGCTCATTTGGAAGAGAGGTTTTGTAGGAGTAGATGGTAGGGAAATATTAGTGTATCCTATAACAAAGTGGAACTCTTAAATTGTCCCTGACCTAAACGTTTTTTTATCTTTCAAATTAACCTGAAGTTTCAATTTGAAATTAGGTGGTTATTTGGTTGAGTTGGTATTGTATAGATACCCCTCCAGGCGACCTCAACTAGCATAACTTAAAGGGGCTCATTGAATTGATACCAATAAAGATGGTGGTCTTTTTGAGGGGTATAAACACTTGACAATTCTTACAATTGACATAATTAGTCAAGTTCCATATCGGATAGTTTGGAAAACTTTCCAAAATTTTCGAATGTTTGACCGCTACTTGCACTGGTTGTGTGCATGTGAGTGTAGTGCTAATGGGAAAAGTGTCTGGTCACAAATTTTCAAAACTCAAATTAGATCATTAATTACCCACTCATTAATGTTCCATTGTATGTGAAATATCAGGATCCTGTATGTTTAACCATTTGTTGTTGATATGTGAAGGAAACTTGACAGGTTAAGGAAAATTTTAGTGGATTTCACAAAGCAACTCAATGAGCCTCTTTAAGGATGTTATCTGGCAACAGTACACTTCACACATAGGCCCTGAAAAGATAATTTGCAAGACAATATGGAATAAGGAATTTCCATGAATTCTTTTCAATTTTCATGCAACATACCTTAAAAAAAAAACATAAAATTCTTGCTGTTCTTGCACCAGCAATGGAAAATTTATGAAACCATAGGGAATAATTTAGTTTTCAAAATTTGCCTGACAATTTTTCTGGTTTCTTGGGTATTTTTTTCAAAATCTGTGAAATCTGCAAAACCATCGCTTTGTACAAAGACTGTGCCACAATACTGTATTCCATTTGTGTAGCAATTTGACTATTGTGTGGAGCTGAATGAGATGTGAAGTTATCATTCCCTGAACTTTATCACTCAGTCTATTTGGAGGCATAAATTAAATCTCCATTGTGGAGACTACTGTACTGTAGGTGTATGATCATAACCACATACCTCAAGACCTGATTCGAATGTCTGGTGACTAAATGCAATATTTGTGACAAAAGAAAAAAAATTGAAACTCAAGACTAGATGTTTAGGGTACTGTAAGTGGTATACTCAGAGTTGGTATGTGGGCTAAGTGTTAAGTGATCCCTTCCATTAAAATGGTTTGTGGTCAATAGGAACCAACAGTGATCAAACTTTTTTATGTGGAACAGTGGGAGGTTTATATGATTCATAGTCTTTGATTTCCCAGTCAGTATTGGGCATGTGACATAGTCACTATGTCAGCCAGGGTCATCAACAGCTATAAATATCTAGGGGTTAAAGGACTACTCCACAGACCTCTGAATCATGCACACAATCCCATTTTTGGCATGAATCGGGGATGCCTGCAAGACTAATATCAGTAAACTGGGGACATCATCTGCAAAGTGGGGATATCACCGTTTACATGAAGAAAAGTCCATGTCCCCGATCGCCTTGGCTCGTAAACATCTCAAAAAGTCATACACACAATCTCGTTTCTGATGTGAATCGGGGATACATACAAGAGTGATATCAGTTAACCGGGTACATCATCTGCAAATTGGGATATCACCATTTCCCCTATCTGTGCAGCAAACGGGTATATGGGTGTGTATGTGAAGCCTTGGCTTGTAAACACGTATCTTAAGAAGGGAACATTTCTCGAACTTCGAAGTTGGTGTGTTGGTAGTGTTTCATGTAGGTTAAAGGCCATTTGAGGTCACCAGAGCTTAAAGTATGAAAAACCTATCAAGGGAGATATCTCAGCAATCGATTGTTGTTGACACTTCAAACTCACATCATTTGTAGCAACTGACAAGAAGATGTCTGCCATTTTCTATGGAGATCAAAGGTCATGTGAGGTCAATAGAGGACATTGTTTGAAAACCTTGTAAACATGGTGTCTCAAGAAGAGAAAGGTGCTCAAACTTAGTGTGTTGGTAGTCCATTGTGAGTAGATGATCCCTATCATTTGTCATGGAGGTCAAAGATCATTTGAGGTCACTAAAGCTTAAAGTAAGAAAAACTATTAAGGGAGATACTCAGGAACTAAATGTTGCTGGAAGTTCAAACTGTTGTCATTGGGAGCACCTAATGAGTAGATGGTGTCTATTATTTTTTATGGAGCTCAAAGGTCATGTGAGGTCAGAAGAGGACATAGTTTGACAACCTTGTAAGCCAGTATCTCGAGAAGGAAAAGGTACTTGACTTCAAAGTTGGTGTGTTCGTAGTCAAGTGTGAGTATTGACCCCTATTGTTTTTCATGGAGCTGAAAGGACATTTGAGGTTACCAGAGTGTAAAGTATCAAAAACAGTCAAAGGGAGATATTTGAGCAACTGAATGTTGCTAGACCTTCAAAGTGTTATCATTGGTAGCACTTAAAGCAGGATGTGCTGTTTTTCCTGCAATGTCAGAGGCGTACCAAAACACTGGCTTTATTTTGTATAGTTGTAAAAAGCTGTACAAACTACCATAGCATGGCCTATTTGTCCAAAAGAAGCCTAATTTCCTGAAGCAATGGGTTATTGTTGTGGGGCCTTCACACGGAAAGGCCGCACATTTACTACAGGGCCTGGTTCTGCTAACTTTTTACCCCCCAAAAAAATGATTCACTCTTCTTTCTGTCATAATTAACAATCTAATGAATGAAATTTCTCCTGAAAGCAACATATCATAGATGGTATTTTCCAGATTGGCATTGAATGGAAGAGAATGATGGAGAATAGACAATGAAGGCTATTTGCTCCTTCAGACAGCACATCCTGCTTTAATAAGTAGATAATATCTTTCATTTTTACGGAGGTCAAAGGTCATGTGATGTCAGTAGAAGTCATAGTTTTAAAACCATTAAACACAGTATCTCAAGAAAGGAAAGGTGTGTGAACTTCAAACGTGTTGTGTTAACAGTCCACTATAGGTAGATGACTTCTTTCAATTTTCTTTGAGGTTAAAGGTCATCTGAGGTCGTCAGAGGTTAAAGTATGAAAACCTTTTGAGGAGAGATATCTCAGCAACTGAACTGTCAAGTTGGTAGCAGTTGATGAGTAGATGATCTCTGTTACATGAATTGCCCCATGGCAGACCGAGAAATCATGTTTTCATACTTAGTCCAATGTTAAAATTGCAGAGTTAACGATTGTAGAGATTTGTATTTGTAGCAATAGCCGACATTTGTGGACCCACTTGTAGATGCTGGTAGATAGCAATTGTGTAATATTTTGGGGAAGTCAAGTGTCGCATCTTTTTTGTGTAACCCTCTCCAAACAGTCATTAACATCTCTTAACATAGCTTTTTAACAAATTCCCTGTCAAGATTAACAAAGTACTTTCTGTTAGTCACTTTTTCCTAAGGGAATTTTCGAAGGTTTACAAGTTACTCAGTCCTGTGCAACAAGAACTGCATTTCAATCCAACTTGTTTCGTGGAAAGAAGACCACCATCCTTTTTTTTTTATTTTCAATAATGTGAGTGTTGTTTTGTCCCCATAAGTATTTGCTTTGAAGGTATGTCTTTTACTGTTAAACAAATACCTTATTTCCCTTGAAGATTGGGGTATATATTGTAAATTTTCCTTAAAATATTGAGGAAATTAACATCACATCTCTAGACTCTTAAAGTTTATATTTCAATGTTTCATATGATTTGTTACCAAGATCATAAAGAAATACAAAGGATATTCAATTAGTTGCCTGTCTGACATTACAGATTTCTCTTAATGCCACATAACATTCTGAAATGGATACAATATATTTAAAAATTCATAACTGCCAAACCATACATGCTATTGAGATATGATTTTCTCTAATAAAGAAAGAAAAATATCCCTAATTTAGTAGTTATATGATTTCTAAATTTCCTCTAGTGGCCAATCTCTTTAAAGGGTTTGTCAGTGGAACAGATTGAAATTCCATAAAAACTGTAAATTCCCCCCCCCCCACCCCATCATTTGATGAACCACATACCTCAATAGCATGTTCTGTTTGCCAAAGTTGTGGATTTGTAAAGATGTTTCTCTTCATAGTAGGTGCATTGAATTATGGGAGATGTTTTATTTCCTTACAGACCAACTGACTGAATGTGTCTATTATATTGTACATGTTTATAATCTCAACTGGCTTTAAAGTAACATTATGTTGGTCTAAAATTTGTGACTTGCATAATTTACCCAATTGATTTGATTTTGCTGTACACTTTGAGCAATGATGTTTCTCTCAAATTTGAAGATTTTAGATACTTTAAGCTACTCTTCAAATTCAAAGAGCAAGAAAGTCCTTTTGCAGAAATCTGAGCCAGCCACACATAACACTTTGTAATTTTGAGCCAACTGGGAATTGTTTTGGCTCAGAGCAGTGTTTCTTCAAAATAGGCCTCCTTCAAACATCAGTGCCTTGAATTATGAACAGGTTTAATATAATGTGGCATTTGAAGTGACACAGTTTGATAGAAAGTAGATTTTCATTAAGTAATGTTTTCACTATCACTGGGATATTCCTACTAATTGTCGTAGTTTCAAAATTATGTACTTGTAAGTGATCCTTAATACTGTGTTGTTTCTGAGAAATAAAAGTGTAAGTTACAAGTCTTATAACTGTATTCTTACAGTACTTCCGTTCATCACATTGCATTCTCCAGTTAGACCACAATTTGTGGTGAGCAAGTTTACCATGAATTTGAAAAACCTAAGTGTTGTGTCCAAGGGCATTTTTCTTCCTTGAATTGGCAACATTCCAGTTGATGCTACACTACAGTGCTGTATGTTTAAGGCAAAGTGAAAGTTAAATACTTTGTATGATATCTTCCTTGGTAGACATGACATGAACATAGTAACCGAACAAAACAATATGAATGTTATGTACAAACTGCTTAAACATGCACAGTAGATTTGATGCAGTGAGCTGGTCGGTATTTTGTCTACAGTAACTCTGCAATAGAGCTTTACCTGATTTCATGAGAGGTTAAAAGAAGTGAAAACTTTAACACAGGAGTGATATATGACACAGGGCTAGTAAAGGAAAATAAGGCATTTGTTTTACAGGAAGAAAATATTTTTTTATACCAATAGTTGAAGGCATGGAATAATAGATAAACAGTAACTAAGAAAAAAAAAACCAAGAACAGTACTAGCCTTTCTTTTCAAGAAATGAGTTTCTCACAGATAAAAATTCAGTTATTTGTTGCACAAGGATAATTTGTCCTCCCAAACTTTCAAAAGTTCAAATGATGCATCTTCTGGATCATCTTAATGATCTTATGCATAATGTTTTGAGGAGATGAAGCTTTTGTTGGTGCTTATTGTCAGGAGCCTGAATCATGGTTTGACAATGGTGAAAGCCGTTTTCTTTGTATGACATGTCGGTCTATTGCAAATGCCATAGGTGTCCCTTTTAGTGATAGCTGTTGTGTGTGACTTTGAATACATGCACACAATTTGCATCTTTCTCGAATGGAAAGTATTTATTCTATAGATGCCCAGGCACACCAAGGAAGTGCTGGTTTGTTGATGTTTAGTGTAGTGTACATACTGTAAATATCTTTCCCTTCCTGTCATTGCTATTGAGTGTGATCTCTAGTGTCAGCTGTTTGCCCCCACCAAGGTTCAGTTAGTAGTTGTTCATGATGTGGAAAAAATGCTTTGCAACATGTCTCATGTTCTGTGTGGGAATGTAGTAAAGGTGGCGGTAGGAGATACAGTAGTCCTACTGTGATTTCCAGAACCTTGTCCTATTGGCTAATCTGTTTGTGGCATGATCTTGAAGTCACTGATGTGACACTGTATGCTACACACTGTATGCTACAAAGGAAATATCCATGTTTGCTTGTATCTGCCCTAGTGTCTTTTGAAGTTGCTAGTCCTAGGTATATAGCACTGTACCTGGCAGGTAGAAAATGGCCATTGAAAATCTAACCTGAAAGCATAAACCACTGTATGTATGCTGCCTTCCATAGTAATACTTTT
Organism: Stichopus chloronotus; assembly: GCA_021234535.1. Classification (NCBI taxonomy): domain Eukaryota; kingdom Metazoa; phylum Echinodermata; class Holothuroidea; order Aspidochirotida; family Stichopodidae; genus Stichopus; species Stichopus chloronotus. The sequence continues at coordinate 5,960,365 of CM037838.1, read as the reverse complement.
GTTTAGGGGCTAACAATTGTGCATGCAGTAATTGATTCTGCCGTACACTTCGGAGACAGTGGCCCTGTAGAGAGATTAAATCTTTTTGGCTGTGGTGTGTGAACAGAAAAATAATTTTTCACAGAACCTTTCAGCACAGTTTGTTTTACAGCAATCTTTGTATTTGAGATGTTTTTGTACAATTTCAAGAGTTTTCATTATAGTAATAATTGACAGAAATGCTTGGAAATTTGAGGTAATCTCACCTAAAGATTGACTACTGTAGGTGCACTATAATGTCTCAAACATGGAAGCTTGAATCTATTCATTTTAGTGTATCACATTTTTCATTCCTTGCTAAGGGAATCTCTGCAATGGTGACGGTGTGTGTATATGTATGTGTGTGTGTTTGTATGCATACATTATGTGATGCCTTGGATTGTAGACAGGGTATCTCAAGAAGGGAACAGTGTTCAAACCTCAAAGTTGGGATGTTGGTAGTCCACTGTGAGTGCATGATCCTTATTTTTTTTTCATGGAGGTCAACGGTCATTTGAGGTCTCAAGAGCTTGTAGTATGAAAACCTATCAAGGGACCTATCTAAGCAACTGAACATTATTGGAACTTCAAACCCTCATCATTGGTAGCAACTGCAGGGGAGATGACATCTGTCATTTTTTATGGAGGTCAAAGGTCATTTGGGTTCAATAAGAGGACATTGTGTGAAAACCTTGTAAAGGTGGTATCTCAAGGAGGAAAATTTAGACTTGGTGTGTTGGTAGTCCATTATAAGTAGATGATCTCTATCGTATTTCATGGAGGTCAAAGGTCATTTGAGGTCTCAAGAGCTTAAAGTAACAAAAAACTGTCAAGGGAGATATCTCAGGAACTAAATGTTGCTGGAACTTCAAACTCTCATCATTGGTAGCACCTAATGAATAGATGTCTGCCTTTTGTTATGGAGGTCAAAGGTCATTTGAGGTTAATGGAGGCACAGTGTGAAAACCTTGAAAACACAGTATCTCAAGAGGGGAAAGGTGTGTGAACTTCAAAGATGGTTTGTTGGTACAGTAGTCCACTGTGAGTACATGATCCTTTTTGTTTTTCATGGAGGTCAAAGGTCATTGAGGTCTCAAGAGCTTAAAGTATGAAAACCTATTAAGGAAGATTTCTCAGCAACTGAATTCAGGTAGAACTGGGTCAACGTTGTTAGCACTTGACGAGCAGATGATGTCTGTCATTTGAAGTGCCCCATGGGAGACTTGTCATCACTGTAATGTGACATGAAATGGATGTAATAAGTTCTATCATTCCAAAGATCTGTCCTGGGTTCAAAAGCCCAGCAGGTGATACTTTGAGATGCTACATGTCCTGAATGTGAACATATGAAGAAATAAATCTCACTCATATTAAGAATATAATATGTATTTCTTTCCTATTAAAACTTGCCAAAATGTAGATCTATGTTTAATAGCAGAGATTGCTGCTACCTGTAGATAGACTTTGGTCTCGTTTTCTTTCAATTTGTGGAACATTTAAAATCAATTTTCTACGCCCTCTCCAAACAACGTCTTACAGTAACATAGCTCTTATCACCTTCTCTAAGCCTTCAGAGAATATCCCATCATTACATGAAAATTGTTGGTTGACAGTCTTATGCATCCACATTATGAGCATTTGATCACAACTGAGACAGCAGACAGTATTCACTTATAACCACATCAATGAACTTTACAGACAAAGGAGATCCAGTGAAGCTATTCCCACATGTATCTAAAGGAGCATGGTGTTTTGGACAGGGTGAAGAATCATGTGGAGTCAACCATGGTCATAATACAAAAATGTTGTAAACATTATGTATATCCTCTGAGGTGGATGCTTGGATTGCACATCATACAGTATAAAGGTGTACTGCAATGGGTAGAGAAGTTTACTGTATGTGGTTGAGGTCAAAGGTCTTTGTAGGTCAACTGAGGTCACCTTACAGAAATCTTGTAAACCCAAGACTCGAGGAAGGGAAATCTGGATATGTCTTGGAGATATGTCAACGTGCAACCTGGTGCATCCTGAGTATTGTAACATACCCTGTGCTCTTTAAAGTTGTAACATGTACACCACAGGTGTAAATGTGGTGAACATGTCATTTGGGGGTCAAGAGTGCTGAAATTACATCCCGAAATATTGAACTGACAACAAGGTACATGACTGTTTCTATCGCTTGTATGTCAGCAGGTATGATTACAAACGTATCGTTTATTTTAAGAATTTTCTGTACAACAGATGTCAAATATGTATCACACCCTTGTTGTGATGTGTAAACGCCCGTAAGAAGACGTTACTGATGTGCGTATTCGTTTATTCGTTTATTTATTCATATTTATGCATATCATCAATGGTTCAATGAGATTCTTGCATTCTGGTTTGTTTCAGAGTACTTTATGGCCCAACCTCTTCCCTCTGCTGGGATTATTCCAGTTATGCAGATCTTTTGTCCAAGGGCTGTGAGGGATCCTTATGGCTTTCCAGAACATCCTAAATCTCAGTAAGTTGTGACTGCAAAGTGTGTGGGTTTGTCACAATTTAGATTATGATGTAACACCATTCAATAAATCAGTTTTGCATACAGCGTGCAAAAGAAGTTTATTAACCAGGAAGGACGACCATGCGACTGTAGATCACGATGATAAAGCTGTTAATGTGTGACATGGGGGATCATTAACCATGCAGTCTACAAACCAGTCCTCACTGACAGACTAATTAAATGCAGTTGAATATGGGCCAGACAGTACAACAATAGCGATGGTAACATTACTATGATGATGAAAATGTCAGCACTAGCGTACACAATGTTTCATAAGTGATGATAACATTGGCTGATGTTGAGAAAGGCAACAGATCAGTGTATACACTTGTGTTTGCACTGGGCGTTGGGTACCCGATCGATGATGTCATAACCCGGTTCTGAAATTGCTAGCTCGTTCCAAAGTTTCACAGTGGTGTTAAATGTTGTTTCACAATGTAATGTTTCACAATTGTAAAAGTTTCACAATGGTATTGAATGTAAATTGTACCTGTGATGAAAAAACTTTAATATCTTTTGTAACTAAGAACACCTCATGGTCATGCCTGTACATTAGATAGATGGTGTTAAATTAACATACAAAGCAAAATGTATTGTGACTTCTCAACAATTTGATATCGTAACAGAGGTAATTTTTCAGGGTACCTGGATACCAGACAAACAAGAACTGCATGTTCCCAGATCTGAAATTTCAACCAGGTGCAAACATTAGTAAAGACAATAATCCTGTACCTGTATGATGATAAAACTGTCTAACATTGAGACAAGTGGAGATTAGTATACACAGTACTGCATAGCGATGATAACATTACCTGATGTTGAGACAAAACGACCTGAGGAATATAGTTTGACTGTAAAAGAAATGTAGATGTGGTATTGTGGAGCTTTTGAAAAGTGCTTCAGTATTTGATTGTTAAATATTTGTTTTTCATTTGTTTATTTTAATTTTGTTTCAGAGTTACTTCATTTCTGTACCAATTGGAAGATGTTATCAACAGAAATAAATTGTTCAATGAAGAGTTTGACCTGAAGTTTGTGAAGGTTCTACCAGATACTTTCGACAGGCTAATATCCTTTGACGGTTCCATAGAAAATAAATTTGCAAATGCAGGGCGTAAGTATATATTGTGACTTGTTATGCTAATTAAACAGGTACTCTTCATCGTGTTGTTTCAAGCAAACAATCAACACAATCGACAACTTTTTCATCATGTGATTGTGACAAATGAATCTGGATCAGCTTATTGATTACAAAATTCATCCTGAAAGTTCTGCATTCTTCGTCGTGTTGTTTCTGAAACAAAGGTTTCTTCACTATGTCATTTGTAAGTAAGATTCTGCACCATGCTACATTTTATAGAAAGATTTTGCATTATTCTGTGTGTAAACATTTTGCATTGTATTGTCACCGCAAACATTCTTCACCTTTTGTTGTTGATTAGCCAGAAGCCTTCAGGTTGATCTTTGCAAAGCATTTTCGTAACCTTATTGACATATTGTTGTGCTCTCAGATTGTGGTTCTAATCCCAACATTAGTTGCTTACTTTCAGTGGTGGTCTTGACTTGGTTTTTGATTCCTTGCCATAGGCAGGGGAATCTATGCAGTCCTGATGTCGTGTGTGTGTATGTATGTGTGTGTGACGGTTGCTTGTAAACACTCAAGAAGGGTAACTCTGAGTAATTTCATTTTGGCATGTAGGTTGCCCATATTGAGTAGATGATCCCTATTGTTTTTGGTGTCCAAATCTTGCATATTAATGAGGTTATGGGGTTAAAACATAAAAAATGTTAAAACTGCCATAGTTCCTTATCCGTGGGTCAGATTTGCTTTAAACTTGATGAGGTTGTCTGTTATTAACAGGTTTACGACCCTGTGAAATTTGATGCTTATCAATAAGAGGAAGGGATAATTTTTCACTATAAAACAATAATAATAGCCTGAACACCATTATTGTGGTTATTATAAACTACCGTACAAATGCATATGGGGCTTCATTGTGCAACATTACTATTGGCAGTGTTTGATTCCTTCGGACACAATTAACTCAATGTTATTGCAAACTTATTCAGCCTATGGAAGCCAATCAGGACCATGTCATGTTTGATATAGCGTTTTCCATATACTGTACTGCATTTGTAAGTAGAGAATAACTTTTACTTTTCAAACACTCCCTCAGAGGCCTCCATAGGTTGTCTCAGTAACTGGGAGGTCATGGGTCAGATAGCTGTCACCTGAACTTCATTTATCTCTTTGATAGAACAAAGACTCCTGCCCAGTTTACCACGGACTGTCTCCTGTGTATATTAAGGCATTCCATAAATATTTGATGTATTGGCCTGTATTATGAGAATAATCTGCAGTTATAGATCATCAGAAATACAAGTCACAAGATGCATTGCTGAGTCTCTAGTGTGTTTTCTCAAAATCTTACAATGGGGATGAAGATGGGATCCTGGACTCTGAAAACCTTCAAGGAAGACCTTAATACTAGAAGAAAATCAATTAAATTCTGACAATTAAAATCGCCTATCCACATTTTCCTGAGTTCAGTCTTGGAGATAATTCGGATCATGCAAGTATTGGCATGCGGTGGGAGAAATGGCTACTTTGATTGGAAAACTTCTTCATTGCATTTGATATCAAGGATGAAGCTTGTAAAAGGGCAATGTTACTTCATTTTGGAGGGGAAAGCGTTACTGAAATATTTCAGACACGTAATGAAACTGGAGACTCTACAGATTATGACACAGCAAAAACCAAGCTGACGGAGTATTTTCAACTTATACAAAATACTGAATACGCGATTTTCAAGTTTCGTCAAGCGAAGCAAGGGGAAGGCGAAACGTTGGATGTGTTTACCACCAGGCTGAGGCAATTAGCAAATTATTGTCAGTTTATGGATATAGATAAAGAAATCAAATCACAGATAATTCAAAGTTGCAGTTCGTCACGATTGCGGCGAAGAGTGTTGAAGGAACCGAACCGTAACTTAACTGAGATACTTGACTTAGGGAGAGCACTTATGATCTCGGATCAAAATGCTACAGAAATTGAAGGACCAAAAGTGGAAACAGTACAAAGTAAACTACGGAAAAATTGGGACAGCGCAAAAAAGAAATGGTACAAACAAAGCCCAGTGTTGAAAATGTGGTAGTGACTTTCCAGAAGGGTAATGTTGACTGATATCATACTGTACTTGATGTGTGGGTTGGCCATACTGTGTAGGTGATCCCTATTGCTTTTGGTGGACGTCAAATGTCACGGTCATGTCAGGTTACCCAAAATAAAGATCATTTTGAGTTGAAGGCTTGTGGTGTATCAAGAAAAATAACTGCAGTTGATCTTATACTTGTCATGTGGATAATTCAACTTTGTTATAATATAACCATGTGGCAAGGAATCACAAAGCCTTTTGGCTTTCTGGTTTTTTTTCTTTGAGGTATTCAGGTCGTGTGGTACAAAATGAAGTCTTATATTATCAATTCACAAAGCCATTGTCTCGTGTGACTAGAAGGTGTGACTGGAAACTGCCCGTAAATGTGAAATAGTAATTTGACACATGCATGGGTGGATGCTACATACCATAGGAAGAAAGGAAACAAGTCATTACATGTCATAGAATTCACAGTTGGAGAATGAATTGTGACTGCTCGGTCTCTGCTCCAGAGTCCTTTTTGACATACCAACATCATCATGCCAAGAGGATGTATATTAATGCCAAAGGTCAAGACTCTCCTTAATTATTCAACTAAAATCAACTTTACTCTCAATTCAGTATTTGAAACATACAGTATAATAATTGAAAACACAGAATATCCTCAGACAAAGTTGGTTTTTCTTTCTTTCAAAACAGCTTTTAGTTTGGCCTCCATCTTGAAAAACGAGACAGAGTTCAAAGAATTTTTGAAGAATAATTTATCCATGTCTGATTCAGATGCAGATGACATAATAAATCACCCAATGAACTCACCAGAGGTAAGACTACCAGCAACATGAAGATTATTGCACTTTGATGATCATGTGATGACATGTGATCAGTATTAGTTAGGAATTGAGGTCAAAGGTCAGAACTGCACTAACTTTGCAACCTTAGATCTGAACTGTAGGTCGCACTTGATCGTGTGATATTTTGTACTTCAAATGAAATTTGTACTGTAGTTATGGTGATATTGGTAGCTATGGTGATGTTGTAAATTATGGTGATATTGATGATTATGGTGATAGCAGTATCCATGGTGATAATGGTGGTTGTGGTAATATGGGTAGCTTGTGTCAATAGTATTAGCTACAGTATAGTGATCTCAGGAGCTTTGGTGATATTGGAAGGTATAGTAACGTAAGTTGATATGGTGATATTGGTAGTTTTGGTGAGGTTTGTAGTTCAGTGATATTTGAATTTACTCTGCTGATTTGGTTGTTGTTATGATTACATTTGCATATTAGCTGTGGTGACACATTACTATCCGGGGCTCGTTTCACTACCCTATCCCAAAAATATATACAGTGATAGCCTAGATGGACCTACAGTGGACACAGTTTTATTATTTTTGAGAGTCATGATTGTTGCTGTTTTCTACCTAAATAATATTTATAAAAATTGCTGCCAGTTGTTTTTCTTTCTTATGTTCTCCTTTCCTTCCTTTTTTTGTCTCTTCATGGAAGATTTTCCATAAATTCCTTCATGATTCCACCAAAAAATGATGTCTATGTCACTGTATTCATAAGTAGAGTAGTACTCTGAAAAACCAAACACCTGTAGTACACAGAGAAGATTGTACACAGCTCCTGCTCAGCTGTCTACAAGCATGGCGCATGCTCGAAAAATTCAGTCTGAAATACCTGCCAATCACTTTTTAATCATTACTTAAGCAGCTTGTTGATGACAAGATTGTCGTTAATGATTGATTATTCCATATGTCCCACGTAACCACACGGAACGGCGTTCTCTCGTCTTAACTAGTATTTCCGTTGCCTAGACTACATGTGTGGGGAGGATCCCATCACAAATTTGCGACGACCAAATCCCATTGAGTTAACCATAGGGATTTCCTTGCTGTGGCTGTAATGTGAAATGAGGTAGTACTGTGCCTGTTTACACAGATTTTATTTACAAACTGTGATCGTCTTACGGCGATGTATACATCGACTGTCTCCATGAAACATGTTACTATTAATTCCAATAAGAGTTAAATGTTTGCAAATGGAGCAAACTAAATAATGAAATGGTGTTTCCGAAATAAAAATTCCGGGGAAATTTGGTGAGGCACGAAGTGAAAACAGAAGAAATCCCACTTCACTGATTCTATGCCCCCACCAACATGATACAGTCCACACTGTTGGATTATAAGGGAGTTGCTGGTTCATTAGAGAGTTTTTGTAAGGCGGTAAATTTCCGGGTACCCGGGTACCAAATGGGTTTGGACATCGGGTACATGGTGCCCAATTTTATGGACTCGTGGAAACACTAGTGGTGAGTTTGTTGGATCTCTGATGTGTGTTGTAGTATATCATGTGCGTTCGATGCAGGCCTAACCTGGTTTAGGGAACAAATTTTTGTGTCCACACTGACTCAACAAGAATGTCATTAATCAAGATGATAGGCCTCCATCATTTTGGCTTAATGTTGTATAGGTGAGCATGTTAAATCTGTTGTTAAGTTATTGGTAAACATATCATGAGGTCATAAGGGTGAATAGGTCATAAGGTGAAAACTGCACATTATAAGCATCTCACACACGTTCAAGAGCAATGATAAATCAAAAGTTCTTCAGTGTTTCTGTATGTTTTTGTTTTCCCCTCTTTCTTGCTTTCATCAGATCCATTAATTTATTAACAAAATTTGTATAAAAAAATACTACTTTGAAAGTATCCCTCACAAATATAATGTATGAAGAGCATTTACCATAATGTTTGCACCACCTTTGTCCAATACCAAACCTAAACAAACTGATGTTCAAAGACTATTTGAAATTCTCTATGCTAAACTTCCTACTCTGTATCTAGAAAAGGATGTTGGCAAATTTCTAGTCCTGCTGTATTGTTTCATACTTTTTACTTGTTGTTGTGCTGTTGTCGTTAACTTTCTTCTTTTGTATTGTATACCTCTTTAAAAAGGTTGAACAAAGAATAAAAAGACCAGAGCAAAAGATCAGAACCTCGTTCAAAATAATCGTTTTATGAATAGACCCATAAATTTCTTTGGGCGCGAGGAAACCGACAATAAAGTTTTCAATTTCTTTTTTACATTGAATGGATTTGTCTTACCAATAGCAGTGTGTTAGTGTGTCTTTTGTCATTACAGACTCAATGTAATGGTTTCCTACTGTAGATACAAACTATGGCTTGGCTAGTTGCTTTACTGAGCAGATAAGACAAACTTCATGCATTAATTTGTTGTTTCAAAATACATCCATGCATTACTCTGCTCAGGCAGTTGCATCCTGTTGCATAAAGCAATAATGTGTGCATTTCCCCTTCTGTACATTGTTTGTGACATTTGCACAGAAGTACATTGTTTTTTATCTTGCCTAAAATTACATAAAACTTGGTTGCATAATTTATGTGCAGTATCTTACAGTTGTCTTTCAGAATATTCCTCCCTAAGTATACTGTCAATAGTAACATGCATTTGTATAACTTGGAGCCTCAGTATATTATGTAAGGATATAACATGTAAACATGTTTTATATTCCTTTAGACTTTGTGGGACATAGATGTTTACCTGATATGTGTTTGTGTGAAGGTCAAGAAGACTGACCAACCCAGATTTTCATTCTTACTGTTGTGTCTGGTCGATTAGCCAGAAATAATTGTGCTATTGGCTTTCTTGGTCTGGGAACTAATTTAGTGTTCAAAGTTTGTGTAGCAGTTGTGAGGATCTTTCATATTTATGTATCACAAAATTAGTTGAAATGTATGAGTTATGTTTACAAAAAATGGCCACACATTTTTTCACTTGTGTAGCAATTTTGCCAGCTTGTGTATCAAATTGCGATGCAATACTGGATAAATTATTCCCTGCGGTTACAAAGGTTTAAAGTGCCACCAGAGTTCAAGTTCTTAACAGTCATAAACTGTGAGACTTTGTAGAACTTCAAGTCAATGTATTGATCATTAATGCTAGATTTATTCTCTTAATGGATCCTGGTGGGGTCAAGTTGGCAAAACCCAGGGCTTTTTTGAGCCTTTGGATGACTTAAAATGTTTATGTTGTCTCTATTAAACTTGAGTTGCATGTAGGCCTAGTTTCCATGACAATGGTACTTGCTTTTTAGGTGATTGATTTACCAGCAATACTTTCAAGTTTTCCTTTAGGTAAGTGGGAAATTAAAATAGTGATTTAATTTTGAATGACACCTTTGAAAGTAATCTTAAAGAAGGTACAGTACATATTTTTAGGAAATTTTTCATTTTTCTCATCTTCATGTTGTTTTATGAGAAAAATCTGTGCTGGGCAGGTACCGTGTCATCGAGCCCTGAGTGGTGGGCGGGCAGTTTGATTAGTGGGTGGCATCGTCCTGTTTTTTACCATTTTAAAATGTAAGGAATAATTTTAGTTTACCTCTTAGCATATATAGCAGTTGTGCATCCCTTTGAGTTTTGTGTAGGAAATTATTTGGAACTCCCACATTCACAATTATACAGCAATCACGATACACACATTTGCACTTTCATAGCTGTATCATCACTCTGTGTGATCTGGTTTCTTAATAGCAGACAAATTTTGCCCAACTGTACATGCAAAGATACATTTTGATCTTTAAGTGGAGAGTAGTCCTAACAGCATTTCATTGACCACTATATTTTCACAAATTGCTGTATATGTATCACTCAAGTTTTCATCATTGGTACACTGATAGCCAGAATAAATCCTTTGGTGCCCTCTGTATTTGCCAAGATAACCCCCTCTCAAAGTCAGCAATAATTTGCCTCTTTTTAGTGTTCAGACAGTGACCTTCCCTTCTGTGCTGTTATCAACATCATGTTTGAGGACTACACATGTGGTATTATCTAATCATTGACACTCTGTCGGGGAAAAATGATATCAATGCCTCTCTTGAGGTTCATTTTTGTTGGTCCTTTTCGGGAATTTTTTTTCCCAGCCTTGTTTTTGTTTCTGCCCTATGAGAGGAAGTCTGGTGACAGGATAAGGTCTACAGTTTCAGTGATTTTATCGCAGCTGTATATTGAAGTGAACTTTGAAAGTGATGTTTTATTCAGTTCTGCAGTCGACCTATATCTAAGCTTAGATGACAGTCTACTCTGTTAATCTAGTGTCCTTCCTATGTATACATATATTATAATCTGCATCACTTCTTAATTTGTACATACTTTGTAAAACATATGAGAAATAAATTTGAAATTGAAAAAAAATTGAAATATATTCTCCCTGCCTATGTAATGTCGTCCCCGTCTTTTCTCTTGTTCTTGTGAAAATTGGATAGTTTTATCTCTTGTTTTTTTTTTAAGGTATATAAAATACTGTATGGCTCTGAGCCTAGGAATGTCTCTGATGAAGACAGTACTCATAACTATACAGACTACCAAGAATTCCTTCACAGAAGGTTTGGTAGCCTTAACCACGCTGCACTCTACCGCCGTGAATCCAAGAACAGCATCTACAGTATAGACGGCGTCCTCGGTATATTGTCCGGGACTCCTGTCGGTGGACCGGATTCCGGTTCTTCGGAGGAGTCGTCAGATGAAGATGGAGGTCTTGCAGATGGGCTTATCGAGAGCTTTGAGGTAAGTATTAGCATTTGAGGATGCACAAAATCAGTTGGTGAGGACTTTCTTCCTGGATTTGTACATCACATTGTAGACCTATATACTTACTCCTTGCTTACACTTATGCATTTTTGGTTCATTGGGTTAATGGAGGAACCAATGCAGTCAAGTTGGCATGTGTATGTGTGTGTGGGTGTGTATGTGAGGCCATTGGAATGCGAGGTATGTGGTGTGATAACTCAATAGTCAAGTGCCCAATTTTTTTCGAACTTGGTGTGTATCATATTGAGTAAATGTGTCCTATTGTTTTTGGTGCTTATGTATTGCATATTAATTAGTGAGGAGGGCTTAATGTCACGATTGGAATGGGGTGTATGTGGCACAATAACTCAATAATCAAGTGCTCAATTCTTCTCAAACTTGCTATTTAGGTGTATAGTATTGAGCAGATGTGCCCTACTGTTTTTGGTGCCTATATCTTGCATATTAATGATTGGGCGGGACTTAATGTAAAATTTCTGATATGGCAGTATCTTTCCAGTGCCTTGTGCAATTTACTTCATATGTGGTAGGAAAGTGTTGTTTGATATTAGGTACATGAACCATGCCATTTTTGATTCCTTGCCGAAGGCAGAAGGAATCTATGAGATGGTGATGTCGTGTGTGTGTGTATGTACGTGTGTGACGCCTGCTTGTAAACACAATATCTCAAGAAGTGTAACTCTAAGTGATCTCATTTTTGGCATGTGGATTGCCCTTATTGAGTAGATGATCCCTATTGTTTTTGGTGGAGGTCAAAGATCGTTTGGGGTCAACAGGGGGCCAAATTGTGAAAACCTTGTAAACACGATATCTCAAGAAAGGAAGTTTGTAGAAATCTCATGTTTAGTATGTAGTTGTACCATGTTGAGTAGATGAACCCTATTGTTTTTAGTGGAGGTCAAAGGTCATTTGGGGTCAACAGGGATCAAATTGTGAAAACCATGTAAACACGATATTTCAAGAAGAGAAGCTTGAACAGATGTCATGCGAAGTGTGTAGGTGTATCTCATTGAGTACAAGGGTTACCAGAGGTCAAAAGGTAAATACCTTGAAAATTGCTTGTAAACACGATATCTCCAGAATGATAAATGTGAGAGATCTCATAGTTAGCGTGTGGATTGCCCATATCGAGTAGATGATCTCCATTTTTTTTTGGCAGAGGTGAAAGGTCATTTGGGGTCATGGGAGGTCAAAATGTGAAAAACTTGAATCTACAATATTTAAAGAACGGTCCATCTAGTGAATTTTATACTTGTAATGTAGAATCCTCTTGTTGATTTGATGGTTCCTATGCATTTTTGTAGATTAAAGTTAGTTTGGGGGTATTTGACATCAAATTGTTAAAAATAAAGGTAGGTAATTTTGGCATAATTAAGGATCGCTTGGCCCACAGTTCTTATCGCTTGGCCTACAGTTTTTAATAGTGGGCCAAATAGTTTTGGCAGTAACATATTATCATTGGCTTGCAGCACTTGAAGTTGGCCGCACTGTTTAGTCGAGAAATACTGTATTACCAGGGTAGGGAGTTGCCTGGTAATAACAGGGAGGTACGCTGCTTTTTTGCTTCTGGCATATATTGATGAAAATGAAATGCATGTTCACGTTTCAGAATATATTGTGAAAACAACAAAAAATATACCTAGTGTCGTTTCCTGTTTTTTTGATGCACAAGAACTTTTTGGACATACCAACATAGCCTCTTCTATAACCATAAAGAAAAGATGAAGACAACATTAAATTTGGTATAAAAGATTATTATTTGGCAAAGCTTATGCCACTGTCCTCATAAGGACATGTGAGCATGCATGAATTGTAAATTGGAATTGATTAAATATACCACGGGTTATTAGCTTTATAAAAAGAACTAAATTACTGATCATTTGGATCAAATACCCTTGAGCGTGCATGAACTGTGATTGCTTAATTGAATGAATCAAATTGTAACTGACCCACCTCTGTTCAAATTGGTCACTGTTATCTGACATAATTTATCACAGTTGACTGCCAGTAGAAACCGCAATGTCCAGAATAAATCATACAGTCTGTTGAGCCAGGTGCTCAATGGACTTAACCATTTACTGTATAAACAGTGTCTCTGTTTAGCCCTTAAAGGGAAATAGGGCGTTTGTTTTACAGAAAACAACCATATTTTTAAAACCATTATTTGTGGACATAGAATGATGGATTATTCAAAATAACGAATTACAGTAGCCTTATTTTCAAGGAATAAGATTCTCACAGATCAGAAATTTAGTTATTTGTTGCTCAACAATAATTTGTTCACCCAAATTTTTTAAAATTCAAATGATGCATCCGTTACTTATCACTTGCATAATGTTTTGAGGAGATGAAGCTTTGACAGATATTTATTGATGATACTGAATGGTTTAACAATGGTTAGAGCGAATTTCTTTGTACGCCATGTTGGTGTATTCTAAACGCCCTATTTCACTTTACAGTAGTTCAGGTAAGCTTTAAACAAATGACTACTGTGTATCAAACCAGGGAAACTTGTACTGTGCGTTGTGTCTTTAAGTAGACTAAAGGCAAAATTGCAAGTCATGCTATATTCTGATTTAATAGGGTTATCAGCTCTTGTTAATTTTCAAGGACCTCATAGCCATTGGGAAGGGCATCACGCCACAAAATCAAATACGAAAGAGCTGCCACCAATAGCTGTAACTCGACAAAATAAAGTGCTGTAATTTTGATTCAATGAAAAGTTTACCTTTTTATCACGTTATTAGACACGACAAAATATAATTTGTTCTCCTGCAGCATCATATCCGTTTGGCAGTCTTCTCATGTTTGTGGAGGTCAAAGGTTATTTGGGGTGACAAAAGGTCAAAACCTTGTATACGTGATATTTTAAGGGTGATAAATGTGAGGGATCTTATACTTAGCTTGTGAATTGTTCATATTTAGCATGTTGATGGCCATATAGGGTAGGTGATCCCTATTGTTTTAAGTGGAGGTGAAAGGTCATTTTGGATCACGAGATTTCAAAAGGTTTTGACCTTACTAAGATGGTATCTCAAGTAGGATAACTGTGTGGGTTCTCATGCTTGTCATGTGGGCGATTCATGTTTGTTACAATATATATCATGAGGCAAGGAATCACTAAGCCTTTTGGCTTTCTAGTTATTTTCAATGTCAGCATTGTTGGCATTTTTGGCTTCAATTTAGAGTTTTTGTGCATTCTGTGGGAAATTGACTTTTGCTCACTGAAATTCCTTTGCTCAACTTTTTATGCTATGGATGCTTCGATGTTCCAGTAGTCCCCCTCCAGTGAACCATAGAAGTACTGCTAGAGGTAGTAGTTTCATGATCAAATGAAGAAGCAGCAGTGCTGTTGGAAGTCCGGTAGGTAGTCTCACCAGCAAGTGTTGGCTGGATCAGTTTATGTCCTTGTGCTTCAGTCGTGATTTGTGCATTGATGTAAATTGCTTTCAATTAGTATAGTGGGTAAAAGACAGTGAAAGAAAACAAGTCAGTTAGTGTCCTTACCAGTGGAAAATAGACTCTAGCAGTCCCATCCATGACATGCTGTCAGTGTTGGGTGGACTTTAAAGGGGCATAGATGTAATAAGCATTATTGCAATTTGCAGAATCCCTTCTTTAGGGCTTTAAATGAGAGATTCGTGGCTGCTAGTGCTATGTAAAATGAATGAGATATTGCTGTATATTGTAGGAATCAACATCTTCAATTCATTGCTTTAATTTAAATGGCTTCTTTCATGTGTATGAACTCTAGCATATCATTTTTACAGTATGTATATTTCAAGTACAAGGAACCATAGTGCCATTGGGCTGTTGTGAAATCATGCAAAATACTTCTTCTCTTACAGATTGTATGTAACTCTGTTGATGGTTGGTCACATTAGTGCTATGAAAGTGGTGTTTGTCATTTTTGGGGTCCAATGTCCGAAATTTGCCTTATGGACAATTTTATAAAGTCATGAAAAAGGTTTCTTTCTGTACAGATTTTATGTTACAATAGTGAGGGTTCATGGTCAGAAATGGACCATATGGTCTCTTGTACAGAATAATGCAAAATGCTCCTTTTACTTCATAATTTACATTACTGTACATCTGTGTAAGGACCCACAGTACCCTTGGGCTCTTGTTTAACTTGGTGCAATGTGCTCACGTATAAAGTTTTAGCGTTGTGCCCTCTATACTCGAAATTGGCCAATTCTGTGTCAGTCCTGAAATTTGCTCACAGAGCAGAAGTTCTGACCACAAAATTCTTGAGTATTCTTGCGTTGTTGGCTTCTAACTTTATTATTTTACAGTTCTATTTACACTCATTATCCAAAACTATGTCACTCCTTCGATATATTCTTCAAAGCATTTTTATCTGTGTGTTGTATCTCATTTACATATGTTTTTGTAAACAACTTGCATTGGGCACCATAGCCAAATCAAGTAAGCAGCATCTTGCAAGCAAATCCAGTGCCCATTCTTCACCTACTGAATGTTCTTTACAGTGCATTTACCATAGATGTTCACTATTCTGAATGATTCATCCTTGGGTGGCAATAGCCCTCAAGGTTCCCTAGCAACAGGATAGATTGACAGGAATGTCTGGAAAGGCAATGTACTTGCATGGTTGGTTGCAGCTAACGAATGGGCCATTGATCATGCTGGTTGCCTTGATTTTGCCACAATTTGTCTACTCTCCATATTTGCATAAAGCAAACATCAGCTCAAAAAAGCACAGATAGTTGTGTTAGTGTAGCGGAACATTTATAACTTTGTGGTAAATTGTAGTGTTAATGTGTTTCATCAATTGCAAAGTGAAACTTAAAAGATTTGATGTTAAATACGTTGGTGTAAAAAATATCACTGCAACCTGTTTCTGGTGTTTCATGAGTTGCAAAGATTCCTGGCATACGTCCAAAGAATGTTTCGCGACCCTAACTGTCCAGTCTAGATTTAATTTGGTCAGACCGGCAATATTCAAAGAATGAAAATGTTCTCGTGCATTGCAACAGCTGTTTCAGACTTAGCAAAAATCTGCTTCAACAACAGGCCTGAATCTAGTGTCAAATGACTATACCTACTTCAACTTCTAGCTCAAGTAAATAAATTGGGAATATATGCTCTCGATCAAGGGTGCCCAACATTTTTTGACACAACATTTACCTTTTCAAGTGGCCAACCTCCTTAGATCTACCAGTACTCTTAATGTGTGCTGATTTTATGCACTTTAGAGGACCAGCATGTCAGCTATGTTCTCACTTTATTATTACAGAATAAACAATATTACACAATATGTATTACAATATTTATTCACATGTAAACTACTTTCTTTTTTCTTCATTGTTTTGATCCCTTGCCAAAGGCAGGCAAGGAATCTATGTGAATTACAAGTGAATGATAGGCTATTTGAAACAGTGCTACAAGAAAGGCATGGACTTCGAAATTCTACTACAGTAGCAGAAGAGAATGCTATTTGGAATTGAAACATAGTATCAGACAAGTATAGTATGTGAAATACTGCTGGTGAATGGTATGCTGTTTTGAAACACTGCTGATAGTATTGTGTGCTATATTTGAAATAGTGCTGCTGGTATGGTGTTATTTGGAATGTTGCTGGTAGAATGGAATGCTACAAGTTTGCAAAAATGTCAAATAGAATAATATGGCACAGTATGTGAAATGCAGCTGTTGAGTGGAAGAATGCTCTATGAAAACTGCTGGTGAAATGTCAAGCTATTTGAAACGATTGCTTTTTAGGATTGTGAGCTGCTGTAGTCCTAACTCTCTTCAGAACCATATGCTATGCCTAAAACACTGCTTTGGATTTATATCCTCACTTTCTATTGGAATCAGTGTGTAATACAGTAGGGACTAGTTGTAGTACAACTTGACCTCTGCAAAAAGTGTTAGAGCCGCCTCTGTGGCTCATAGACTCACTGTGTGTATTGAACAATACACACAGACTGTGACTTGAAAGTTATTTATAGATTTCGTTCATAACAGACTGAAAGGTGTTATCTTCACTGTTTACATTAAGTTCTAATGGTGAAGTTCTTTAAACCACTCCTAGCTGTGTGATTTAATTCTGGCTGCAGTGGTTAGCTTGTACCTGTGATTGATTAACCTGACCATAATTGTATGCTTTGTGGGATTTCTTTTAGATTCAAGAGCTGTTTATATACTCCTTGGGAATGGTAGAGTAAAGAAAGATCTTCAGACTTGATTGTGTTATTTAACTTTGTCTTCTTCTAGGCTTTACTTGTTTATACTTTTGTTAAGTTTTTCTTGATTTTGAAGCAACCCCTGTGGTTAAAATTGTGCAGGGGAGATCAGAGTATCATTACTGTACTGTAGCTCTCTTGCTGGGAATTGACAATTTAATGGGAGGTCACCATGTGGATTAGAAGATCTTTGCTTGGTTACGGCTTTCTTTGTCAATTATACGCTCTCTCTGCCCTGCTCCTGGTGTTGTTTGGAATAAACTATTTTGCACTTACGCCATGACTAACCTGACATGCTGATGTCCGTAAATGTTCCTTGACCTAACCCTAATACAAATTGCTAGATGTTTAGCACTGGCTGGCACCAGCATTTTAGATTTATGGGGACAAATGAAGGGCAATTGAAACTTTTTTTGGGGGAACTACAATTTTTGCAAAAATGAGTGTGTAGCTCATGCTTAGCGAGTGGAGTCCATTGGTCTATCTAGGGTCCCCTGGTGGGGTCCAGGTTCGAAGGCAGCCCTGCTGGGGGTCCAGGGTGAAACCCAGAAGATCTGAGGTTTTAGCATATCTGTGGGTGAAAATTGAGTCTCAGTATAGGTATACTTCAAACATGAAAACTTATGACCCCTGGTGGGGTTCAGAGGCAAAGCCAGTTGCTGGTCTTTGGTATGAGGCAGATCCTCCTCCTATTTGCAATTTTTTGCAGACACTATGGTGACACGGCAAATGGTACAATGTCTCCTTATTTTTGAGCTGAATGTTTGCCATTGTCCCCTACCCTTGGTTTTTGAAAATGACTTTTGGGGACGTTTGTTTCTTTTCAATAGTACTTTTGAATATTCAAATCCAATTTTCATCACATTTTTGCCACAGAAAGTCTTGCAATTTGCTCTTCATGCCAGTGGGCAAGCATTAGTATCAGATACAACCTGTGTGGCTAGAAACTGCTTTTGACCATACACACCTATCAAAAGTAATGATTTTCATAGTTTTGTGAGTTTTTCAAGCCTAGAAAGCCTATTTTAGCTTCTGAAGGCAACTATTTGGTGTTCACTTGCACTTTGCAATGTACTGTGAAAAAAGAAAGAACTTACTAAAACAGTCATTCAGTAGGCCCAACATGCCACCCTGACAAGAAGGCTCCTACAATTTTTTGTAAGATTCTATCTGAAAAAAAAAGGACAATAGTATGTTGACATTTTCTCTGCATTTTTAAGAACATTTCAACTTACCTTATGTGAATTGCTATTGTAATTTATGGCAAACTTGTGTATAGCACCAAACTGAACTTTCTCAAGTATGTGTAGCAACTCATTCATTATTGCACTACCCATGTAGTGTTATGATACTACACATGTAGTGTAATGTTGCACTGCCCCATTTAGCATGATGTTGCATGTGTTTATAATGTTTTTTTGCAATTGCACTTGTAGTGTGACACTGTGTTGTTCATGAACAGTATTGAGTGTTAATGTACTATTCATTGAGTGCATTAAACCTACTGTTTATCTAGGATGATGCACTGTTTATTGAGTATGATGTACCATTCATTGAGTATGATGTATGTTATACTGAGTATGATTCACTGTTCATCGGGTACATGATATTCTGTACATTGGGTATGATGTACTGTTAATTGATATGGTGTACATTTTATTAAGTATGTTCTGTTCATTTGAGTATGATTCACTGTTCATTGAGTATGATGTTGTGTTCACTGAGTATGTTCTGTTCATTGAGTTTGGTGTACTATACTTTAAGTATGCATTCTATTCATTGTGAATGATGTACAGTGATTGTTCAGGGAATATGATGTAGGTTTTATGGAGTATGATGTATTGTTCATTTAGTATGATATACCATACTCTGTTCGTTGAGTATGATGTACAATTCTTTTAGGATGGTACTCTATTCATTATGTATGATGTACTGTTCATTAGGTTTGATGTAGGATTTATTACAGAGAACTGTATGATATATTCTGTTCATTGAGTATGATATGTATAATATTCTTTGAGTATGATAATATTCTATTATGTATAATGTACTGTTCATTTGGTATGATGCACCATGCACTGAATGTGATATATCCTGTTCATTGAGTATGGTGTAATGTTCATTGGGTTCTGCTGTTTTCTGTTTTGCTTTTCAGGATTCTTTGCTCAGCCCAGAGACCCTGCAAGATATTTTGTGCAATGAAGACACAGTACATGATCTGTACCACTCAGACAATCAGACTGACTTTAATACCTCTGTGAGTGTCATTCTTTTATGGTGTCATTATTGTAAACCATCAAATGCACCTGATGAATTTTTTAAGGAAAACGCCTGGGTAAACATGAGCTTATGGCATGTGCCTGTAAATTTATTATTGCCTGATTATTCAACCTTCCCGCTGAAAATGACATAGTTTTTAGTGGTTTGACAAGATATGGATTCTTATGATCGACTAGACCGCTTGATGTTCTCATACTCAAATATGTAGGTGCTTTGTTAGTAGTGAGCCATGAAATATTTTATATTTGGTTGATATGCCATAGCATTATTTTGTTTGTTTAAATGTGTATTCTTCAGTGCATGCAAATGAGTACATTCCCACAAAGCAGCTTTCTAGTTGTTGTGCCGTGTTAGATAGTGTTAATTCAACAAGTTACCCCCCCTCCCTCTACTCGATCTTTTCAATGGTTTCTGTTTATGTTTTTGCAAAGTCATGGCTTTTATCAAATTCACTTAATACTAAAATTTGAAATAAACTCTCTACTCTCAGCGAACAGTACAGATCTTGGCCTAAGTAATGCTCGAAATGTTCAATGGACATGCATTATTTGCTCGATTTCAGTGGAAGGCTGGCAAATGTTTGTGCTGCTGTAACTGCTGAAGCAAGTAAAGAATCAATCGCTGCTTGGCACAGACTGTCTGTTGGAAAATTCCCAATGTAATGTAAAATTCATTGTGAGAATGAAACAGTTAGGAGAAGTGTTACCACAGGTTCGACGGTGAAACTAGTAATGATGCTCTTTCAATTTCTGAACTCCAAGAAACCGTAAAAAGGGGAACAGTTTAATTTTCCAACTTTTAGTGTAAATTAAAAGTACGCCAGTGCTAAAAAATGATTGTGAAAATTACAAAGCAACAGCATGACAAAAATGACATCAAGTCTTTGCCTACACCTGATTTCCATAAACCTTGTGAACATTTAGAGAGGAAACAGGACTGGTATGATCATTCTCATCCCTCTTCTCCTCTTTTGAATGTACTTAGCACAAAAAAGGTGGAGGTAAAAAAAATCACTTAGTTATGTATTGTCAGCATTACATAACAGTACTCGCTATGCATGTACATAAATGCAATCATTGTTGATATGAATGGTACATTCACTCGGCGTCGGACTACATCCTAGGAGTGCCCACTGATTCATTTTTATTTTCTGAAGTGACCGTGTCGGCAAGCATGCGTCGTCACAGTATGTATACATTAGACCGAGTGTAATGTGTGGACGGTCGTAGCGAGACACGTGACAACTCACACTTCCTTAGTGGGATGAACAAGTCAGATGAATATCACAGATACATTCTGTTGGCAACGATAGCGGAGCCATTGTTAAATCTACGATGGCGGTAGCTACGTGAGACTCTCGTGAAAATCACGTTCACATCACCATGCCAGGTGAATGAACAGGTGGATGATGAAGTCGACAGCTGCGATCGGAATATTGTACATGCAAAATGTGTGATTATGACATCATATTAATGAGATTCATATCACCTTGCTAGGTGATTGGAATGAGAACGGATTGGTTGATGTAAACAGATGTAGCGAAACAATTGTCCAACGTGATGTTGGAGGCTCGGTGAATTTGTCATCAGACTCATTCCTAATATCGTGCCAGATGGAGAGCAGGTGCATGCTATTGACAGCTTGTAGTAACAAAATATATCATAAATGTTGATGGCATAGTGAGACTGCTGTTGTCGAACACGTGTATTTTGCCTGAATATTGTCGACATCTACACCAAAAACTTGCCAACCACACGTCCTCGTTGGTGACCGTGTATGATCCATTCATATATTTATAGGATAGGGTATGTCGTGTACAGAACATCCTATAGGCTATTCAGGACACTGCATTGGTTTGCTAGGGTAGACAAATTGCTGCTTTGACAATGTGTCACATCTTCAAAGAAGAATGCTTTGGTTACATGGAAGTCTTTGCTTATCTTATGTACTTACTTTGCATCTGCAACAGCCGTAGAAATTTTTTTTCGTGTATATATTCACAGTCAAAATGAAATAGGGTGTTTAGAATATACCAACATGACATACGAAGAAAAAAGCTTTAATCATTGTTAATCCGTTTAGTCTCATCAATAAACATCTGCTGCAGCTTCCTTTCCTCAAAACAGTATGCATGTGACGAGTAACGGAAGATGCATTATTTGAATTTTGAAAAGTTTGGGTGAACAAATGAGCAACAGATAAGCAACAAATAACTGAATTTTTATCTGTGAGAAACTTTTTCCTAGAAAGTAAGGATACTGCCCTTCCCGTTTTTGAATAATGTATCATTCTATGTCCACAAGCATTGGTTTTAAAAATATAGTTGTTTTTTGTAAAACAAATGCCTTTGTCCCCTTAACAACACCCTCTGTATAAAGTAGAGCATGTTATGATATTCTTAATTGAATAATGGTACTAACTTCACTTGTAATGGGAGTTTTGAGATGGTAATTTTTCCCATTAAACCAAGGTCAGCGAGAAACATTCTGCTTAATTTATAACTGCTGAATGATATATGGTTTTGATGCCTGGTTTGTTTCTTGCAGAGGAGTTTTGCAGACGCTAATTGCAATAGGGAGGATTCTTACGAGACCTTTGAAAGCCTCTCGGAGGAGCTTCACCGTCAAATTGACACCGAGAAAGTTCTTGAATTGGTCAGTATGTATGTTTGTCTTTTATGGATAATCTGACTTGTTGTCTTCTACAACATGTCTTATATTGCCCGCAGTCATTGTTAGGAATCTGCAGTTGGATAAAATTTTCACAACATTTGTTTTTACCTTTCAGCTACAGAGCTCATTAATGTATTTATAGCCTGTTAAACCTATCCTGTTTAAACATTTCACCTGCTTTACTCCATTTCACAGTCCTGAAGGGACCTGTTGTTACGTCTATTGCACCATGTATGTAGTATGATTATATGCTGGTGTTTGACTTTTTTCCCTTTTTGTTATTTTCAAAGCAAACCCACAAATAATCAATGGTCTGTTTTAACAAATTGTGAAGTGCTCACTGCAATATACTAATTAAGACATGCTTTCCTTACCATGATCTGCTATGCTGTTTTTTTCCCCTTTCAACTTGACAAGTAGATTAGAGTAGGCAGAAACGTCTGGTCATCTAAGTCTAGCTTGTACGTCCTCTTATTTATTCCATATCTGTTAATCATGCCTATATTCTCATCTGACCTTTACTTGTGATGCAGAGTTTTAATAGATTAGATGTACCCAATTCCAGTCTCCTTTTTTCTTATCTGCTGCTCCACACTACACAAAGACCTGTGAGTTTGTGTGTGTCTACACTGTGTGCATGCGGGAAAAGTTTATGAAGCCTGGCTACATGCTTACTAGGCTAGTGACCTTCTGCAGTCATTGGTTCTAAATTTAAGATAAGCCCATTGTTACCCTAGTCATGAACCATGTGAGACGCTGATTTTTGCAGAATGCCAAGAACAAAAGACAAAGGCATTATTTGCTAAATGAGGTGTTTATGGTGGCACATTTCGAAAAGTCAGACATGAGTGGGTTGTACATGTTCACTAAGCTTGTTATTTGCTGAAGATTTCTTCCTAGTAGTACTGAATATCTTCCCCTGGAAAAGTTGAAAATATTTGTAAAAAAAGACACTGAATGTGCACAAATGATTACAAATGCATATTTTAAAAAGATCAGATTGTAATGACAATTAAAGGCAAAATATCTGATGTGTGAGATGTGGGTTGTATTGCATTTCCAGTAGTGGAGGCAAACAAAATCAGGACATGAACAGATAAATGTAATTTGGTATGACTGATATGTTTCTGTTAAAAATACATGTGGTGTGAAAAGCACATTTTGGATTATTAACTGAATTAATCATTACAACCGTCGTAAAAGCCACAATTTTCATCAAAATCCTTCAAATATTGACCATTTTGTTTAGCAATTGCACCAGGAATAAACATAGATTAAATAAGCAAATTTGTAATGTCAAGAACATGTATTGTCTTCTTTTAAAAGAAGACAATAGCAATCACTTACCAGTGTGAAACCTAGTAATTAAGAGACAATACAGCAAAGGCCAAGCAAAAGTAATACAAAAGCAATATAGACGATGATTTACTACAGTATGATAAATACTGTCAGTATACTTTAACTTGTCGGTTACTCACTAGGTAACCCGATACTTATTGCTAGAAACATGTTGTTTGAGGGATGTTCACCCACTTCACAGTACTGTGTACCAACATGTTAAACTTTGCCAACGCATTTCTTTATGATTAAAGGTTTCCTGTAGCTTGTCATTTTGCTTTGTGACTTATTCCTGGTTTAAAGATTTTCCCTTTGTTCAAAACCTGATTTGATAGCAGCAAGAAACCTCATGCAAATTCTTTACAAACAATGAAAATAAACATGTACTTATAGTTCTGTAGATGTGTACTGAGATTAATTCAGAACATTGGCAGCATTTTTGATGCTTTAATTTTATTTCAGCTTAATATTACAGACGAAGAATTACAGATAAGCCAGAATATGACTGCAACTCTTATGGATGAGGTAAGGAAGTTTAAAGTGGCACTTAGATTTGGTTTGTGGAATTCACTTAAGTTTTACACACCTGTGAAGTTTTCTTCAGATACTGATACATATTGCCAAACTGAGAAGGTCATCACATAATACTATACATAGAAAGAAATTAAGGATTTAATTTGATTTCCAAAAATTTGTGATCAGACACTTGTCATAATAGGAGAGATACCAACTAGTACGGCTTTCCCATATTATATACGAATTTTGGTTTGAAATACGAGAATACGCATTACCTGTTCAAGATATGGAAATTGGAAAGCTAAAAATATGGAAATCAGATCTCCTAACATAACAGTGTAAATAGATATGCAACTGGACCTGTACCTGTACAGCAGAGGTCACAATATCTCGACCCCGACCTTCCGCCAGAAGTGCACAGTAACCAATGTGTTCATCGGTCTGTTTTTGGCCAGCCCCGGAATGCGACCAATTAGATACAGCAATATTGACTTTCACTTCGCTTCATTATTTGTGCACACTGGAGACACAAGTAGGCATGTTTTTAGTGCTGGCACAGCTGTATAATAGTGTTATAGCGTACATATGTTGACAAACAGCCATATATATAGCGTGGACACAGTGAAATATGCCATATGTGGAACTGCCCATTGTGGACTACTTAGTGTGGCCATCGTTGTTTGTATTATAAATGACAAAAAAATGCCACCCAAACATACAAAACTGGATACACCAAAAGGTGTTTTTCATCGTTAACAGTATTTGACAAAGCTGTTAGTGTAGCCAACGTTAGTCCTAACGAGTGACGTTAGGCCTAGCCTGACAAGTAGCCTCACTATAGTTAGCTAGTTTGGCTATAGTCTAACATTGGGACACGAGCACAGGGGGCTGTGTTAGAGTAAGTAGTACCATATGTTGCCAATCACTTTGAACGGCTGTACTTATAGTGTTTTTTAAACCTTTTATGTTATAACTTGAATCATTTGAAGAAAATACGCTCTTGGTGTCCCAAATACTCTTTTTTGATGTGAAAAATATTGGTAACCATGTTTGAAAGTTGGCATCTCTGTGATAGCACTGATGATGTCTTCATGATTGTTATGAGCCAGGGTCCAAAAATGGAAACTTTTCGTATGGTTTGTAACAAATGGATGTGGGAGTTACTAATTGCTTCCATTTTCATGCAGTTGTACCATTCAGAAATCTTCCTTGTGTATCAATATCAACCCAGTGTGCCTCTTCAAACATTAACAGTTTATGATGATTTCAGTCTATTCAAACATAAGGCAACAAATATAGGAGAAACTTTTCATGTCATACAACCTGTTTTAAGTAAATTATCTGTAATGGTGAACCCCCTGATCCTACACTAGTGTTGAGTACCTTCCTTGTTATTTTGCTTCTAATTATTCCTTCTCTCTGGTCTCCTTGTATTTCCCTTGGAAATTTCAGACATCTTATAATGCTGTTTGACAATCTCTGTGAAATTTAACTTTTAGAAGGCCATGTGTTTGAATTTAAGCCTACAAGTAGCACTGTTTTCAACCATTTATGATCATACTGATATTAATTTGCAGGATGATAACTAGACATAAATGTCAGGATTTTCTTTTACATTCATTCTAGCAGTTCACAACGAAGGGTAGTATAATACAATACATGTGCAATGTAAAGGAAGAAACAGGTATGCAGGGAAAAAAGCGAGCATTTTCTGTCATTTATGGCAGTGAAAATGAAAAAAATCATACAAACTAGACAATTGATGTGCCTGTATTGCCAAGATAAACAGTCTACAGATTGTAGCAATCACTGATCCAGGATCCTCCTGGTTGCTTTTGCAGTTCACTCAGGCAGCAGCTATAAAGTGCTCTATTTCACTGTGTATGCACAAAATTAATAATGTCTGTTGTGTTGCCGCCAACAGGCAGATCTCACGTTGTTCCGTTAATAAACCAGATAAGATTTCATAGTGCATGATAATCTGTATAAAGAAAGAATGGGTGCAAAAGGTCAATGGTTTGGGATAATAGTTTCTAGAGTTTTTTAATCATTGAATCTCATGTATTGTGAAAGACAATGGCTTTACAAGTACCCCATGCTAGATTATGAGTTCTAGTCAATTACACTTGTTGTGTAGAAAAGTCATGATCAATAAGTGAAATACAGAGCTGGTCCATTGAAATTTCTCTCTCTTTCCTTTCAGCTTGAGAGGTTCTTACTTTTTCAAGATGCTTTACAGAGCTTGGTAGCTTTTGCGGAAATTCTGCCAGCTGATTCTTGTCCAGAGGAACCGACCGAGGCACCTCACAAGGCAAATCCACCAGAACCCTCTGCTGAGGTTACGCCGGTTGCGCCTCTTGAAAATGTGACTTTGCAGCAGCCGCCAAACTCGATTAACTCTACAAATGTCACAGAAAGCACCAACTGCTCTTATCCCTGTAATCAATCATTCACAGTGTCACCATCACTGACCCCAACAGCATCACCAACGACCACTTCACCTACTCCATCGCCGACTACGACCGAGGTACCGCCGACCACACCCCCCAAACCAAAGGATGAGAAGGCGGTCACTATCAGCATGTTGTACAAGCTGTGGGTGCAAATGCAAGAACGACTTTGTGGTGACAAGGTCCATGTGAATCAGGAGGTGATCGATAGGGGTGACTACAAAGAACTCTCGAAACATCTTACGTCAATCCAGAAACGTAGTCTAGGTCTTTTGCTCTATGTACTCTTCAAAAATCCCAAGATCCCATACACACCAAATACACCAGATGTCAACGATTTGATTGACAAGGTGAGTGTCTACCTCAAGTAATGTATGATTTCCTCGGGAGATTGAGGCTCAACCTCATGTAACATTGAATTACTTTATGATGGGTTTTCAGCAGCACAAACTGTCATTTTACTATGCGTGCTCACTGCAAATTGTTTTGTCATGTTCTTAGCTTCTTATATGCTGTGACTTTCTTTGTTAGTTTTACCCTCATATGTATACTATGTGCTTCATAGTCATTGTGAGTTCCACCTCATAGACGATGACTTCATTCTCACCTACTAGGGTACACTCTTTTACTAAATATTGGGTTTCACTGAAGCACTGTATGAGGTTCAACCTCAAGAGACAGTGTGAATTCAGCAGCAATGTCAATGTTAGCCTCATATTCTGTTTGATTTCATTCTTATGCACTTTCCTGTGTAATTGTAGTTGACCATTGTATTCTGTGATTGTCACTGACAATAGGAGTCTACTTCAATGTCCCCTTCCGTTATCTTCATTGTTTTCCGTGTGTGAGGTTATTGACAGGGTTGGCTTTAACAGAAATATCTGTTTATAGTCTCAATGAATTTTCTATCAATACTTGAATTAAACGATTTATAAATTACTGAAGTTTATTGAATAATCTTTGGGTATTCACATTGTAGACGTATATACTTACCCCTTGCCTCACTAATGCATACATTTGACCTATGTGCGCGCCCTCTAAGACCTAGCGCCCCCCCCCCACAGAGTTGTGGGGAATCAATTCTAACTGTGCATCCAGTGTATTTGAAGCATATATCAAGTTGTTGCTCGATTTCCCTTTCATTTTTCTTCAGGCGAGCGATTTCATTTATTTTGCTAAGAACATTACATTCATGGCAGAGACTTGGTTGAATATATCTCACCAAGTGAGGACCTATCTTCACATGAATACAACCATTATGGCATTGGAGGGCCTCGGAAAGGTATGTTTGAAAAAGAAAAAAAAGTATCATCGTAGCACAAATTGTACATTTTTAATAGATTTGACTCATATATACCTAAGTTTGTTATTGCAAATGCAATAAGCTGGTACAATGGTTCATTGTCAGTTGTTTTTATGTATTCTTGCATCGAGAAATAAAACTACATCTGCCTATTTCACTTTCATGTGTTAGCAGCATTGAAACAGTCAAACCTGTCATATTTGTACACTTTTTCAAAATGACAAAAGCTTAAGTTGAAAATTGTTGGTTGTTAAAGTTAGCTCTGTTGTTTCAACTCTAAAACAATCCATTGCACAAGTTATCAGTAAGCAAGGAGCAATTAATAGTTTAAAAAGATAAAGAAAAAGGGGGAAATGAACTGCATTTCCCTTTGAATGAGTGATGTCTATCATTGCTTTATCATTGCAATGTGCCAGAAGAAAGATTTTGTCGCACTTGAAAAAAGGTCTAATGTAAAACATTTTCACACGAATTCATGGTTTTTGTTTCAATTAACACAAATGTTTACAGTCCCTCTACTCAAACCCACACATTTTCTGCATCACTATAATGCCTTCAAGCTAGGCCAGAGAAGGCCATTCTTTTCTTGTTGATGATGGTTCTAATGTCTATATACAGTGTATCCCATGCACTGAATGTCACATTGTGACGATGTTACCGTTCAAAGCGTGCTTCGCTGAGATTGGGGGGTTCCCCCTGAGGTAAAGATGAATTTGGGGGGGATGAAACAAAGAACGTTGAGAGACATCACTGTTGAAGTCTGGAGTGATGAAGGGATTCCAGGAAATGGAGTATGGGTAGAGTTTGAAGGCTGTGGGTATTGGGAGGCAAAGGCTAGAATTCAGGTGGGGTCTAGACTGTTTCCTGGCTGGCTTTGGAGACCTACTTTTCGGAATGGTGTACCTCCCATTTGTCATGTCTCAAGTCCTAAGTGATCGCCGAGAATAGTTACATGCCCATGAAAGTCCTTATCTCCGATCAGAAATACTTCCCAGGGATAGTATGCTTAGTTTGCTATGATTGTTTTTTCTTGTTCAGTTAGAGAAAGTGCTCATTGAACACCCAGAGTTTGTGCAGAATGTCAGCATGAAGCCAGAGGTACGTGAGTTTATCATGAACGATTCCCTCATATCGCCACCGCTGATCGAGCAAAAGCTCGATGTCATGGACAATGTGGCCTGCGCTTGGCTGGCGTTGGTGGGAAACATCAAGTGGGACATATTCATCGGTTTCAAGAATGAAGACGATATGGTAGATTTTGTCCTGAAGAAAGCAGCCTCAAGGAACATTACAGTGTTTGCAAGTATGTGATATTTATCAGTCTTCTTTATTTCTGTGCTGTAATTATCTATGTGGTACTGCTTTAGCATGGGATTCATTTGTGGATATCTCATGAAGACATGCAGGTTTTCAAGTGACTCCTACTTATCTTACTTTCTCCTATTTTTGAACTCTGACTTCTCCTATTTTTTCTTCAAAATTCTTCATTTCCTACCCTTTTGACTTGCTGCAATTCAAAATAAAAAAGGAAGAACAATTTTATATATCTTCTTCACCCTAGTACAGAACTGAAAGGTTAATCAGGTGGTGGACTGTGTATTAACTAGGATAATGCACTATTGTGGATAATGCAAGTGATGCATGAGGGCACAGTCTGAGTGCATTCCGTGATAGCAAAAGTCCTGAGAGTGTCTTATACTATGGTTTATGCAGCGGTTGGAACTTGATTCCCTTTGTTCATACATACAAAACAAGATTTTGATTAAAAAAAAAGGGGGTATGCAGAAGAAAATTGGATCTGTAAATAACCACATTTCTATGGAAAACAAACCCTGAGAAAAGGTATTAAAACAAGATTCACAACATGTCAAAAATGTTCATGGGCAATAGACAAAGTACCACCATTCTTTTGTGGAAGATAGCAGCCAGCAAAACACTGTTGATCTACATTTTTATCGTATTCATCCGCCAGTGATTTTACTAAAAAAAAAAAGTTTCAGATAATACGTGGTCATCTGACTGAAATGGGCCAATAGGAGTTGAGGATTCTTCTCAAGTATTTATGAATGTCAATTATAACATGGGGGGGGGGATGAAGGGGCATGGTGGTCAAGATTGTAAGTAGGGAAAAACTGAAGGGTATCTTAACACAACAGTGGTAATAGGTGGTAGCTATTGATGGAAACTTTTTCAGTAAGCTTGAATCAGACCTGCTCTTGTCCAATTTTTGATTCTTATTTTTCTCCTTTCTGCCAGTAATGGTAAATAACACTTCAGCAGCTGTTTTGTTGTTAGGTTTCATTAAAGAAAGTGCTCACTCCATGTCTGACATCTGCTTATGGTATGTGAGAAATACACAGTGTGAGAACTGTCAAAGAACCATGGAGTATTTACAAGGAATTGTCCATTTAACAATTGAACACTCAGTTTAAGTCTGCCAACTGCCATTTGTGCGTAACATGATTTTCCAAATAAGCAGAACTTTGAATGCCATGCTAAAAGTACTGGATGGTAGCAAAATGTCTGATCTAGTAATTTGGCTGTTTTACTTCGTATCTCCCATCTGCTCCCTTTGAAACAGGTCTTGTGTTCGATGTGGACAAAGATGGCAATCTACCAGCGCATGTTGTTTACAAGATAAGACAGAATTCCAGCTACTCGGCCAGAACGGATTTGATACGTCGACGTTTCTGGCAACCGGGTTCAGAGCATCACAGAGTCATAGGCTACTACACCTACGGCTTCGTCTGGTTGCAAGATATCGTGGAGAGGGCCATCATTGACAAGAGGGTCGGTAGGAGGGTGACGGACCCGGGGGGTTACGTCCAAGAGATACCGTATCCATGCTATCTGCAAGACAAGTGAGTAGTCATTTCCTGCTGTGTATTATATTGCACTCTTGTGAAGGATTGCATTGTCTCTGTTGATACTACTTATCTGTTTTGTTGATGGATGTTGCATGTTGACATGATGACAAGTATTGCATATTTTGGCATTCATGAAAATCTTTGTGTTGTCACTGAGTGGATAAAATTGGTGGTATGTGAAGCAATGTCGCTTAGCAACCAGAAAATGTGGGGTTTGGTGCCTGCCTTGGTCACATTGAGATGGGTTTTTCTGCTAAGAGTAATCTAAGGTTTTCCAGTCTGAAGTTCTGAACTGAACTTGTGAAAGAAGAGGATACAAACTTATGTAACATTGTTGAGTTGGTAGTCTTCCAATGGAAGTTGTATTATGCAAGTCACAGTCATTTCCTCCACACTTGCATTGTTGCATACTGCCATAAATTAACTGTCTTTCAAGGAACAAGTTTATAGAAATTTACTAGATGCAGCCTTATCTCTGATACTTGGTGTGTTTTTAAAACTATGGTTTGGTTTGAGCTGTGGTAACCTGAGGTACATTTGAGAGGATGATAGCATTTGAAAATATTTGGTAGTTGGTTCAAAAACAAAGTGGAAATTGATATTGAATTTTAGCCTATACCTGCAAAACTTGACTTGTTACGAATCATAGGCAACCTGTCAAAAGCACGTAATGAGCAGTATTCAGTTCTTTTGAAAAGTTTGTTGCATTTTCATTGTACAACATATCCAGTTGTTTCATTAAGTTACTATCATTATGCATCATCATGGCACAAGCAGGACACAAGCATTACAGAATTAGTTGCCTTGAAGCGATTTCATTCTTAGTTCCCACTAAAGAGCAGATTTGTTTCTTTTAAAACAATTTCTGTCTCACTAAACACAAAATTGCATCAGTAATATTGTATTTTTCCACTGTGTATGTTCCCTTATGTAATGAAACATGTCATACCCATACATAACGTAAAAAATTTGCCATTATTAATGTTTCTGATATTTGTTTTTTTCATCATTTAGTTTTCTTTTCATGATATCTAATATCATGCCAATGATAATGGTGGTCTCTTGGGTTTACTATGTGGCCATGCTAACCAGAAGTATTGTTTATGAGAAAGAACAGAGATTGAAAGAGGTATGTAAGCGTTATCATCATTAAGTTTATATCATTTCAGTGATCAGCTGGGAGGAAGGGAAATATATGAAGGATTCACTGCGTAAAAAGGATTGAAATGTCATAAAATAAGTGTTTGTCGCCTTTTGTCGGTGAAATGGTCCATGTGTCAATTGCTTGTTCTGTTGGAAGTAATAGATTTTAAGCAAAAACCTTTTTTTTAAGTGTTGCAATTGCATGATGGGAAATGTGTGATGTCATACCAGCCATACTAGTTAAAGATCTTTGTATTCCTTTTACTCTTCAGTGACTGCTTTTAAAGAAACAGTAGGGGACATTGAAATCTGTGACCATATTTTCACATTTTAGCTCAATCTACAACCATACCTAAATTTTCTTTGTTGTCAAAAGTTAAAGGTAAACTTTGCATTTCATTTCTTTTTTTGGTTTTGTTGAAGTTATGCGGGTGTTATGTTCCTGTAGCTGGTTTGTTGCTTGGGTCTTTGAAAACATACAATATCTGCTAAAGAAACTTTATTTCTTTAGACTTAAAGCATTCCATGTTTAAATGAAGCCGAATGTTCATGATGCTCTCCAAGAACTAACATTTGAACATTGTATTGTGTTTGAATGTCTGAGTAACGTGATGTTATGTTACCTTGTATCAATGCTCTTCATTGGCAGCTTTCAGCGTTGAGGTTTTGTTTGAATCAATTCAAATTTTTGTATTTACTTCAGTTGACCTTTCAAAAACATTTTGACAACTTTGATTTCAGTTGCCCACGTTCTTCCCTGAAACCAAAATAATTCTAGAGATGATTCCTTGTTCCCATGTCACTGCTAATCAGTGACATACAAGTTATTTATTATTATTATTATTATCTATCTATTGATCTTGTTTTGTGTTTTCATTAATTAGGTGATGAAGATGATGGGACTGAGCAATGGTGTTCATTGGGTGGCTTGGTTCATAACCAGCATGTTACAGGCATCTGTCATAGTCTCAGCTATTACGGCTATGCTTCACTACGGCAAGGTGTTGATGCACAGCAATCCCTTCATCGTCTGGATAACTTTCACCTTCTTCTCTGCATCAGTTATTGTCTTTTGGTGAGTAAATTACAACAGTTTTTTTTTTTTTAGTTTTCTATGTTCAGATTTACTTTGCTCCTCACTTATCTGTCTCCACACAACTACTGCACTACCCCACATGACTCAGAATCCGGTTGAGGGGCTTCTAAAGATGTAAGTAAGGTTGTTAACAACAGTAGAATCCTTACAAATGTGGAATGAATCCAAAAATGTTCAAAAGGCATGAGCCAGTTACATCAGCAACTAACACTTTTGGGTAGTTGTCAGGGAAGGATGGACTAGTCCACTTTGAGTTGGGGTGAAGGTAGAGGTGGTGTCAAAGGTTACCGGTTACTTGTGACGTGGTAGTGGGATGTTCAATAGTTGTGCGGAAACAGGTAAGTGAGGTGCGACGCAAATATCCAAACTGGATGAGCGTTGGGATAAATGTTAGTTGAACCAAACAAAAAGTCAGTTACAAAGGATAATCTTGTTACAGAAGATAAAGGGCAAAGAATGTTCTCAACCATTGCTTTAGTAATGGAAATATTTCATTAAGTATACATTGATATTTAGAGTCACATATGATGTTGTGCTGGAATATCATCATCACTGTCTTGTAACTTGTCATGTGTGCACATAGCAGAACACAAAAACCGTCCTACTTACAGGTTGTATGGCTTGAAAGTGAAACTTCTAAAATTTAATGGAACTTTGAAGAGTGTCAAATTTTCAAGTTGTAAAATGGAGAGATGTTTTTGCACCCATCTCAGATTAATATATTGGATTTGAGTGTAGTGACGCATCCGTCAATTTTCAAAACAGAGCTAGGTACGTTTTATCGGCTATTGTGAAACTATAGACACACCTATTAACAACTGCTTATGATTCATATTTAAAAGTAGTAGTTATCATGTAAACATTTTATGAAGTGCTTATCAATAAATCTCAAAGTGCTGTATGCCTTAAATAGAAGTACAAGCATGTTAGCAAAATGTTGTCAGTATTATAAATGGAATTCAGAGAAATATGTCAGTCTGTCAAAAAAGTATGTTGAACTCACTACTTTTCACAAGTTTTCAAAAGCAATATACCTTTTGACATGCATGTAAACATTCCTGAATACTGCTCACATACCCACAATGAGTAACTAGCACATGACTTCCACATTTGAAAGTATTGGCACTCTTAGAAAATTCCAAAAGTGGCAGAGGTCAAAGTCAACTGTTGACGTTCCAACTAGTGGTTTCAACCAACCACATGGATAGTGTCAGACTTGAAAATGCAAAGCATAGATCGCAAAACTGAGGTAACATCTCTCAACATATCAAATGTATATGTGTGGTTGTTATATATATGTGTATCACATATATATATGTGTATCACATATATATATGTGTATCACATATATATATGTGTATCACATATATATATGTGTATCACATATATATATGTGTATCACATATATATGTGTATCACATATATATGTGTATCACATATATATATGTGTATCACATATATATATGTGGTTGCTCTATCAAGTATGAATTTTCTCACGAATGCTAAAGGGCTTCATTGTGTTGATGTAAGTTTGTGAGGCTTTTTGAAGAGTACAATCACATGACAATGCTTCTAGTTATCATAATTAGTAAAGTTTCACTTCACATCCAACAGTTACAAAATTTTAACATTTTTTTTAAATTTTTGACCCTGACTTTAACTGGCTTTGTGCAATTAGTACTAATGTGAAAAGTGTCTGGTCAATGAATTTTCAGAGACCAAGTTGAATTTGTTCGTTGCTCACTCAGTAAGGTTTGTTTGAATGTAAGACATGGGGATCCTCTCAGTGTGACCATTTGTCATTACTATGTGAAGAAAACTTGACAGTGTAGGAAAATTTAGCGAAATTCATGGACCAACTCCGCGTGCCTCTTTAACATGACACCTCAGCATCGCTGAGTCATTGTTAGTGAGACTACAAGGTTTTAATCAGATCCAAATTTAGCGTTGAACAAATAACTGGAGTAAGTCACATATGGTGAAAACATCCATTACTGTTTGTTTTAGACAGCTGACAGATCATAAGCAGTGCATGCGTCTGCGTCGTTCATCTGGGAACTAAACAAAGCACATTATAACAACACACACATTGCAAAGTTTGCATTTATTATGTAGCTGGAAAAACATATAGATTTACATTAGCAATCCATCCATGGTTTAGATTGGTGGTATAACTGTGTTTTCATATATTCACACTTTCCTTTACATATTTATCTTTGATCACAGAACATAGGACTGACATGTCAGCAACATGAAAACATAGCATTGATCCCTTGACTGTGATAGTATTCTAAAAAACAATGTATCATGCGCTTGACCAGCAATTATGTTTACATATAGTATTGTTTATTATTCTTGGTTACATGTATTGTTAGTCATTGTTATATAGTTATGTAGTATTGTTGTTTATTATTGTTGTTTACACATATTATCTAATTGTTGCTCATTGTGATGGAACTGATCAAAGAGTCTCCTTTGAGAGAATGGTAGTATCGCACAAAAAAGCAAAGATCTCATAATTTGCAAGATTCCATCTTATAATTCATAATTTTTCCTTTCCGTTCTTCAGCTTTGTAATCAGTGTTTTCTTCTCAAAAGCAAAGTTGGCGTCGGCCTGTGCGGGCATCATATACTTCACTACCTATGTGCCGTGCATCTACATTCAAATCCGAGAGGAGTCACTGGCGTACATCACCATCCCCTCACAACTAAAGATGCTAGCGGTAAAGTACCCATGTATATAATAAGCACACGTAATACAGGCTAAACTAACCAAAGGCAACATATCAATTTTGATATGAAAAAAAGGAGCATAACCTTTTTTTACCTGTTCTTTTCTAATTCCATTTGTCAATATCCAAAAAGCCAAATCTGTGAATAGTTTTTGTAGCGTTTAAGGTTGACGTGAAATTCTCCACTGAATATTCAAATGGCAGAATGTTCGTCTAAGTAATTACGTACACCTTCGAAGCACCTTTCCATAGTTATGTTTTGAATAAAATTATCGCACAAAAGCAGTCGACAATTTTTGTTTAAGTCTGTATATGAGTACTATTTCAAATGGCAGAACTACACTTTCAAACTTGTTTTTTCCTACATGACAAGTCTTTTCCCTCTGCATGGTCTCTCAAAACTTAGTATGCATCATCTATGCATCATTTAGAGTACTGGATTTACTTTTTAATTTATTTTTTTTTTAATTGTCTATTGAATGTATTCTTTTCATCATTTCATAATTTCTCTCACTCATGTAATGAATATATAGATGTGTGTAATATATTTTAGAATAGAACCAATTCTGTCAGAGCAATGCTTAACTCTCCAGAAGCAACAGATTTCATTGGGCATTTATAAAACAGATTTGCACAGTTCTTTAAATGTTTCTGGTAGTAATCACAGAAATTTCTAGTTAGGTATTAAAATAGTGGGGAAAGTCTATTTCTGCGAATGGATGTGAGTTCCCTCTACACTTGAGGTACATACCTGTTGGTGTACCAGAATGCATCGACATTCATTTAGCAAATGATTTCATTCTTTCTTCAGTCCATCTTCTCACCG
Organism: Stichopus chloronotus; assembly: GCA_021234535.1. Classification (NCBI taxonomy): domain Eukaryota; kingdom Metazoa; phylum Echinodermata; class Holothuroidea; order Aspidochirotida; family Stichopodidae; genus Stichopus; species Stichopus chloronotus. The sequence continues at coordinate 5,923,606 of CM037838.1, read as the reverse complement.
ACTGCATTTGGCCTCGGCGCTCGTTACTTTGCCTTGTACGAGATCGGTGGTGAGGGCGTTCATTGGAATAATCTCTTCAGTAGTCCTGTGGAACACGATGACCTTAACCTCTTCCAGCTGTGGATCATTCTGTTGGTTGATACAGTGTTATATGCAATGATAGTTTGGTATGTCGAAAATGTCTATCCAGGTAAGACATTCATGTTGAAGTTGAAGAAAAGAATGTATCTATACGCAGGTATTCCATTTTGTGTAAAATGATGGGCCTTACTTTTTGAAATGGTTTCAGTGGATTAGGAATGATTCATCAAATATAATATGAATCTGAGCTGCAGTGAACAACTTTGACTGGCTGAGTCATTTTAAGACCTGGAAAAGCTTTTACTTCAGGGAAGTGCTTTGAAGTCCTGGGAGAGACGTGGCAATGCTCTGCAAAGTGCCTTTGTTCTTTCCCACTCATAGTATCAAAATGTGTTCTCAATTGTAATATCAAAATTTATCATTCTTCTCTTTTTATATTGCTTTGGCTTTTGCTGTTGTAGTCAAAATCTTTGTATAAGATGTCTGAGTGAAGGTCACAGAAATTCTTTATTTGGTTATGGGGAAAGAAAAGAAAAAGTCATAAATGTTTATTCCCTAAGAAATGAGTGGAACCCTGATGGGATTCTCCATGCAGGTATGTCTTGAGTGACGGGCTGTTAATGGTTATCTGTCGATATCCAAAGTGGCTTTTGTTCACAATTGCACTGAATATACAAAAATGTATAAATATCTAATGTGGCAATGTGTGGTCGGTCAATGAATTCTGACAAAAAGGTGGTAATAATCCTCCTAAAGATGATAAAAGAGAAGGAAAAAAAATGGCTGTCCTATTCATTCACACTAGCTCTGTGTGAAAGATTTGCAGTCATATCCAACAACAGGGTGGTATTGTATAAATTTTCTTTAAACGTGACAATACACGGAGTGAAAAGATCAATGGAAATGTTAAATGTTTAATCACATATAGCAAGAAAGAAAATGCCAAAATGTTAATTTGAAACAGAAAAACTAATTCAGTGGCCCCAAATCCTGAATTATACCACTTTGCAAAGATATCTGTAGGCAATAATCATAGTTTCAGACTTTTGCTGCTCGACCATCTTAGCTATCCTTCTGTCTATCCTTCATCATATTCAGTGTCCTTATCCTGTTCATTTTAGTATCACTTTTTATCAATTTTTTATTGCCTTTCTTTGTTTATTGTTAGGATCATATGGTCTTCCCAGGCCTTGGTACTTTCCTTTTCAGTATTCCTACTGGTTGAGCGGTTCTTCGGGAATCACTGACCGCGATGGGGACAGAGGACCGTTGTCTGTAATGGAAGAAGACCAGGAAATGTTAATCCGGAATGAAGGTAGAATCATTGCCAACTCACTGTAGATCAGTAAAATTTTGGATACAACCCATTGCCAAGTAGTAGAATGTCAGATACGCATTGATTTCCTCAATTTAAAAGGAAGTCAAAGTTCAGGTTTGCTTGGCTGAAATTCTTCTTTGTATATATGGGAAGTGCTAGGACATGGATTAATGACATAAGAAACCACACTGCATGGCTTTTTCTTTGTATTTTAGTACAGGAATTTAAGATGATGTTTTTCAATCGGCAACTTTTGTGATTAAGAAGAATTAATAGTTTCCTTAGAATAACAGATGTGAGTGGTGTATATGACCATATGAGTGACGTATTGGGCTATATGACTGTATGAGTGGTTAACATGACAATATGAGTGGAAGATGTAGCTGTATGAGTTGCATAATATGGCTGTATGAGTGGTATTTATATGACTGTATGAGCGGTAAACGTGACAATATGAGTGGTGTATGTGATCATATGAGTGATGTATATGGCTGCATTAGAGCCATCTGTGCCCACTGGGTGGTGGAAATGACTAAGTGAGTGGTGTATATATATAAGACCATATGGGTGGTGTTTATGGCTAAATAAGTGGTGTTAATGCATACATGAATTTTGTTTATGGCTATTTCAGTGTCGCGTGTAGCTCTATGGGTGGTACATATGACTATTTGTGGTGTCTTAGGGGTATGCATACTGTGTACATGGTTATGGGCATATGAATGGATATACGGTGTATATATGGCCACGTTAATGGTGTACCTGTGAATGGATATCTATATGGTTGTATGGATGTTGCTATGTTTTTGTAATTTAGGGATTGGTGCATAGACACATGGCTTTGAAGTGAACCTGTTATGGTGTCACTTACAGCTCTGTAAAGGTGTTGTTGTCCTGCTCTCTTTTATGCAGGTGCTACATGTGAAGCTGAACCATCTCACCTGCCTCTTGGTGTGTCAATTAAGAATCTCACAAAGGTAGGTTTGGTCTCTTTGGTAACAGCACCATTCAGAAAGAATCATCTATTCCAACCGTTGATGTATGAGGTGTCACTCTCAGGTCTTTCTTGTCACCATTTCAACAGAGAAAGAAAATAGACACAGTCAAGAGGAATGTTCATTAGAATCAGTCTATATAGTTGGTAGTTAAACAGCCATCATACACAAACAATCGTCATGATGTCGGAAGATTGCATTTGCTCATTCACTTATTGACTTTACTTCAATTGTGATTGTGTCCTTTGCACCTGTGTAGTCTTTCCTTTTCTTCTGTGGTTATGATGATGTTACCCATCTAGTCAATGCTTTCTTCATTACTGAGGTGATACCACTGTCCAATCAGGTACTTTCCTCATTACCATGGCGATGTCTCTCTCTCCATTACATAATTTCTGCATTTATTGTATTCATATTTTACTGTGCAATCAAAAGAAATCAAGTCTTTAATGACAATTTTTTTTTCTGCAGTTATAAGGACTGTGCAATGTTGCAAAATGTAAAAATTGTTATGATCATGTTATTTTACTGACATCACTACAATATTGCAATATCATTGTGATTATTGAGCCGAAATGCCCCCATTTATGTTTTCATTCCTTTGCCAAAAGCAAGCAAGGAATCCATGTGATGGTGATGGCATGTATGTGTGTGTATGTGACACCTTGGCTTGGAAACAGGATTCAAGAAGTCGACAGTGCTTGAATTGCAAAGTTGGTGTGTTGGTAGTCCATTGTTAGTGTGAGTAGATGATCCCTATTGTTTTTCATGGAGGTCAAAGGTCATTTGACATCACTAGAGCTGATAGTATGAAAAACCTAATAAGGGAGATATCTCAGCAACCAAATGTTGCTGTAACTAGAAATTCTCGACACTGATAGCACTTGGATGAGTAGGTAATCTGTCATATTTTTATGTAGTACCATGGTCATGTGAGGTCAGTAGAAGTCATAGTTTGAAACCTTTGAGACACAGTATGTCAAGGTCATTAAGGTGTTTAAACTTCAGAATCGGTTTGTATCGTCCTTTTATTTACGTGCCTATTGGCAAGGAATCACAAAGTCATTCAACTGTTATTCTTTTCATCCTCAGATATATAAAGATGGACATAAAGTAGCTGTCAATAAGTTGAATCTCAATATGTATGAAGGACAAATAACATCATTCCTTGGTCACAATGGAGCAGGCAAAACAACAACCATGTAAGTCACGCTGGCACGTCCTTGCTGATCAATAGCTTACCTCTGTGTTGTGTGTAATATTTAGTGGATTTTATGTTTGCTCATGGAAACTTTATTGACTTAGAATCAAGTTTTTTTGTCAGAAAATAAGTTACATGTTATAGTGAACAAAGCAACAAAAAGAGAATGAAATTTACCTTGTTGCACATAGTATGGATACCACCAAACCCTGAAAATCGTGTGTAATTGTAGATACACCACCAACAAACCTGTAATGTTAAATATGTATACCAATGAAGCTATTAAAGAGACATCATCGACCCCTGAAGTAAATAGGTGACATTTGACACATCTGTCTGTGGAGTTACTAAAAAAAAAACACCAGCAAATCACTGAAATTAATATGTTATGTTAATCGCTTTTGCCAGTGGAGTTACATAATTTGTAAATGATCATCTTATCATACATATACATGTATATTCCTAGATCCAGGCCATTTGTTACATTCGGAAAGTTGCATATATGTAAATTAGTACACATACATCCTGGGGGGAAAACTTTCCTTTTTAATATTCGTCCTTGGTGTAGGGGCTCTCAAAGCAAGTCAAAGTTGCTACTTCTACTACCGTTGACTCTGCCAGTGTGCCACTTTTCAAAAATTGACTAAGTCTGTGATCACTGAGAGGAACGTAACGTTGCAAACCCAAAATGCAATGACTTTGAAACTGGAGAAATATGCTTAATTTTTTGCAACGTTTTTTTCCTCAACTTACAAAGAACACAATTGTCTGAAAGATTTCAGTGGAATCTCAGCATAGATACACTTTTGAATATGTTTGAGTATTCATAAGTCACTGATAAGTAAATTCAAACCGTCTGAAGAAGTCATCAACATTATTTTTTGCAGGTCTGTTCTGACAGGGCTCTTTCCCCCTTCGTCTGGTACGGCCAAGATTTATGACAAGGACATTCGTACCGACATGTTACAGATTCGCAAAAGCTTGGGAATGTGTCCACAGCACAATGCATTGTTTGATGGGTACAGTAAATTATCATATTTACGTCATATTTGTCATATTTTGCAACTGAAGTTCAAATATGTTATAGCCACTACAAAAAAATTAAGTCCCATTTTGCATACATGAATATCCATTCCAATTGGTCTGTTTGATTTTAAGTAACGGTGATTGACAGCTAGGCTTTCTTGTAGAGGCTGAATTTTGTCAGGCCAACAATAATAGCGAGACAATTTTTGTACTCAAATATCTGGAGCATGAATGCATAAATCTCTGACAGATTTTGTGTCAGGTGATCTTTTCCCCTACTTTCTTTTCCCTGAAACATTGACAAAGACCAAAGGGCGATTGCCACTACAGCTCATATTGCAGCTTGATTTTAGCTTCCAGGCTAAAAAACAAAATCTGCAAATCAAAAAGTTATCCCATGACAACAAATATCTTGATGAGAGATGTTGATGATAACAGAAGACTTAGTGTACTCCTTGTACAGTTGAGTATGTTTGTTGACAGGACATACTAACATACTGTAATATGTGACTGTATAGGTTGATTGTGCAGTGTAACAGCATAAATTACTGTACCATGTGGTAGTATAGATAACTTTTAACATTTTTATTTATTTGTGACGGTACAAATACACTGTACGATGTGATAACAATGCACTGTACTGTGTAGCTGTATGGAGTAAACTGTATGATGTCGCAGTATGCACCATTTTAGCAATGGATTTCCTTACACTAATGTAACATACTACATTGCAGCGTTGTTTGCAGCACACAATAGTTAATCTTCACATAAAGTAACTATGGTTAAAGTTCGTTTGTTCCTTCTACAGACTGACAGTGGAGGAACACATGCTGTTTTATGGTTTATTGAAAGGATTTCCAAAAGAAGAAATTAAGTCCCTTATGGATAGGTAAGTGCTCTGTAGAATGTAAGAATTGTAGTTTGAGATACAAAATTAGATGGGATTGTCATTTATTTACTATCTTAAAGTGATTTGATACCTCAGCAGAATAACAAGAAAGCTTAATGTAGCATGAAACTCAAAATTTCTTTCCTTACACTTGCCTTGTAGTATTGCTCACTGTCTTAACTTTCACATTTTGTAAGCTTCTTTTAAGTTGTGTTCGATACCTCTGAACTCCTATTCATGAGAATTTCTCCTTTTGGATTTGTTCATTATAATTACAGTGTTCTCCACACGGGTCAAGATGGTTGCTTGCTCTCAAGTCATTATTACTGACTTCATGAAATAGAGACTCCCTACAAAAGTTCCTCGTGGCAAGGGAAAAAAGTGGCAATAGGCTATTTCCATTTCAAATGGAGTAAGAATTTGTTTTTAAGTGGCACATTTTTACATCATTCAGCATCTCAGATAGGAAGTATTTCCTGGGGTGAGATTGATCCCGCATCTCCCAAACCCCTCTCGGTCAACATCTTTATGATCACGCTACCCTCCTCCCTTGAAAATCTGTGGAGGACACTGATTTATAAAATGAAAATCTTCCTTTTAGCATCAAAATATGAAGACATTTACAATTGAACCTCTGTCAGTGAGATTTTCTCTTGTTTACTATCTTCATTTTTAGCTTTTGTTACTTTCTTGTAAGTTTTGTAGCACCTCTGAACTCTTATTCGTGATCAGTTTTTCTTTTTCAAACTGGATGTATTTAAATAAACTTATAATGTCAGTTAAAGACACAAACATCGTTTTGATGTTTTGAACAGTTTGATCCAGGACGTTGGTTTGAGATCCAAGCGGCACAAAAGGGTGGATTGTTTATCTGGTGGGATGCAGAGGAAACTCTCAGTGGCAATTGCTTTTATAGGAGGATCCAAGACCGTCATTTTAGATGAACCAACAGCCGGTGTGGACCCCTTCTCCAGAAGGGCCATATGGGACCTCCTTTTGAAGTATAAGAAAGGTAAGTGTTGTAATAGTCAGAGTAGATTTTATTATTGTAAAATTAGAAATGGACTGATTTTGTTTTCATTTACTTAACTAAATCAGCATAATATATTGTTGGTGTGTTTGTGATCTCTGTATCTAGTACAGGATCTTAAATCTTTAAATCAAACATTCATTCACTGATACTGCTCTGGTTTTGAAAATTCAGTTGCTCTCATTAAGCCATTTGTGCATATGCTGATTGAGAAATAATACTAGCATCAGCCTAGGTGTTTGTAAGTATTATCAGCTTAAGTTTTTAAAAGTGTTTGTAAGTATTGGACTTCTTTTTTTCTCCTTTTCCATGCATTGAATATGCAAGACATGTTACATTTATGTACATGTACCATACAGATATTCTGTTCACTTTTGTACAGCAAAGTTTTTGTAGCACCATGTAAATGAAGTTCTCAGTTTTTGCTGGAAATAAATGTGTCAAATCAGATCTGATAAGTGATAAATACCTGAATAGAATCCTGGGTCCATCAGTATGCCAGATGATGATCAATGAATGTGTTAACGTAGCTTCATAAATATTCATGACTCTGACAAAGGTAACACACTGTTGTATCAGGGGCTCGTCATCATGCCAGATGGTGATCGATAAATGGGTTAATATAGCTTCATGAATATTCATGTCTCCGACAGAGAGCTCTCATTATACCTAGCGATCAGTAATCTCATTTTACCTCTAAAGATTCTCTTCTGACAGATATCAGAACTGATATCAGTAATTGACTCTAAATTTCATCTACCGAAAGTGTGAAAGATCATGATATCCTCAGTTCTGCTTTCACACCAAACATAGTTGTAATTTTTTTTATCTTGTATCAGAATATGTTTTTTTTTAAGAGACTGACGGTTTGTGACCCTCGTTCTTAACCCACCCAGTTTGATGTTTATCAAACATTATTTTCAATTTCAGGTCGTACCATCCTGCTGAGCACTCACCACATGGATGAGGCAGATGTGTTGGGGGATAGGATTGCCATCATCTCCCATGGACAGTTGAAGTGTGTCGGTTCCTCGCTGTTCCTGAAGACTACGTACGGCTCCGGATACAAGCTGACGGTTGTCAAGAAACCTCTTGGTGGTAAATAGTTGTCCGTCTTCAGAATATGATCAAGATCAAACACCTTGATTGAAATTGAGCAACTCATCTTTATCTTGCCTTGTCTTCCATTGGTTCTCAGCTTGATTTCTTATCTCTCCTGTTTCTCTTGTCTCATCTCCTTGTCCTCTTTTCTTCTCACTCCCATCTCCATCCTCTCTCCATGTGACAAGAATTAAAATCTACTACCTTTGCTGATTATTTGAGATTAGTTGAGTTGCTGCTGCTATGTATCAAGTGAGGAATAGATATCAGTTATGGATTTCTTGAGCTATTTACTTATTGATATATATTTCTTTTCAAGGTTTTTCATCCAGAACATCTGTCGGCAGCCTCAACTCTTCCTTCCATTCAAATTGCGATGCAAAGCAGGTGACAAGGCTCATAGAGAAACATGTACCGAAGTCTGCCCTGCTGAATCAGACGGCTCAGGAGTTGACGTACGTCCTTCCTCACGAGGCCGTCGGGAAGGGACAGTTTCCCAGTCTGTTTGCAGCGTTGAAGGAGAAGAAGGCTTCGTTGGACGTCCAAGGTTTTGGTTTGATGGATTCAACTCTCGAGGAAGTCTTCCTCAAAGTAGCAGAAATGTCGGCTGATTCTGGACAAGGCAAGTCTATTTTTATATTATGTCAATAGAATTTGATTTTTTTCATTGCCCTGACTACTACCTAGTTGCAACTACCTAAAGTTTTCACTTGCTGGCAAAATTTTGACTTCATTTAAGACTTCTTGGAGACTGAAAGTAGTTCTAAGTTTTGTGAAGTGATATTTCATTCCCACTAACCAATAAACATTGCAAAATACTTACTCCTCAATGTTTCCACTCAATAGAATTTTATTTTTGATTTCAATTTGTACCTTTTATCAAGCATGGTATCATGACTGTCATGGATTCAGCTGTTTGCTGGATAAATATGTGCATGTGTGTGCCTGAAATCTATGCATAGGAAAGTTTAACATCATACAGTTTTCTTTGTTAATTTTTTTTTCTTTGTCTAATTTTTTTCCTCTATAAAATGAATGCATGAAAAGGTGTTAACTTGGTTTGTTAAAGCTTGTCAGTGTTCAATACAAGCAGTGTGCTCTCTTCATTACAAAACTTTTTATTGACTTTCACAACCAGCTGATAATCCTTCCTGAATGTTCATCGGAAGCAAAATCCAGAAATGTCTTTGAACTGCTTCATACAGCCACTGGTTCAAATTGTGTTCAAAGTTAGTAACTTCACAGATGAGTTATTGCCAATTGTTGCTTAGTTGCAGCAGTTACCAACGTCTTTCCATCATGTCTTTATGTTGAGGACTCAACTGATGATTGCTTGCTGATTACATTTTATATTTCATTGCCCTGATTACTACCTGGTTGCAACTACCTAAAGTTTTCACTTGCTGGCAATATTTTGACTTCATTTAACACTTCTTGAAGACTGAAAATGGTTTTAAGTTCTGTGAAATGAAATTTAATTCCCACTAACCATTAAACATTGCAAAATACTCATTCCTCAATGTTTCCTTTGTAAATGTTCAATGATTTTCTGAGCTGTTCAATGTTGTTTCAAGCCATTCAGTGATGTTCTAAGATGTTCAGCGTTTTTCTTAGCTGTTCAGTGCTGTTCTTGGCTGGTTGTTCCGAGCTGTTTAATGCTGTTTGAACTGTTCAATGTTGTCCTCTGCTGGTCAGTGCTGTTCTGACCTTCTCAGTGCTTTTCTGTGCTGTTTGATCCTGTTTTGGTCTGTCCAATGCTGTTGAGAACTGTTCAATGCTGTTCCAAGCCTTCAATGCTGTTCAATGCTCTTCGCAGCTGTTCAACTGTTTTCTGAGCTCTTCAGTGCGTTCTTGGCTGTTCAATGCTGTTCTTGGCTGTTTAATGTTCTTTGAATTGTTCAGTGCTCTCCTGTACTGGTCCTTGCCGCTCAGTGTTCTTCTCAGCTGTTCAATCATATTTGGGCTGTCCAATGCTGTTTTGAGCTGTTCAGTATTTTCCAAGCTGGTCAATGCTGCCCTGAACTTTTCAATGGTTTTTCCTGGGCTGTTCAGTGCTGTTTTGAGTTGTGCAGTGCTAGACTAAACTGCCCAGTGCTGTTCTGCCCTGAACTTTTCAATGGTTTTTTATCTGGGCTGTTCAGTGCTGGTCTGAGCTGTGCAGTGCTAGACTAAACTGCCCAATGCTGTTCATTGCTACTCTGTGAAGTATTTTGTTCACAATAGTGTGCAGCATATACTAAATGAGCATGTGTTAAGCATGGTAGCAGCAACTTTGAAGTAGTTACATTGTTCCACTTAGTTACATTGTATGGGTCAACCTAATAAGTGTTTATGTTTGATATTAAAAAATGAAATCAATGTTCACCATGTATTAATAGTTGATATCAACAGTGAGTTCAGCGATTGCTTCTGTAGTTCTGTGTTGTGAGCTTGGTGATATAAAATTTGATAGCAACAATTTCAAGGAATTTAAGTGATGCAGGTAGATGTTAACTGTTCGTGTGTGATGTCTCGTATTTTTCATAAATTGTGAAAAACTTTTCACACGTTCCTGCTAATCCATCAGATAACAAAACACCAAGGTCGTTGCGTCGCTTCATCCCAACGGTGATAAGGAGACTTTCCTCACGCAGCTCAAGCTCATCTCTGGTGTCTACATCAGAGAATGGAGGGGAAACCGGAGGGACTGAATCTCTCGCATCATTCCGAATCGATGAAGATGATGAACCTCTGATAAATGTACAACCGGATGAAGGTTAGTCCAAAGAAATCATCTGCATATTCTGTGATTCCTCATGATTGCTGAGTTCCACTGCAATTTTAGCACTATATTGTTAGCAAACAAACATGATATAAACTATTCACACAAACACATATGTATGCATCATCACCTGACGTATTCCTAGCAAAAAAAAAAAACAAGTTGGAGGTACTATTATCATGCATTGTAGTTGTCTTCTTAGTTATTATATTCATATCATTTCACCTGAAATATATGTCACAAGAAGACAGTGTAAGATTTGACCTGAAGAAGTTAAACCAAATTGCTCTAAATATGTGATATTACCTTTAATGTTTTGAAAATGTAGCAAACTAATTACTTTGGTGTCCATATTTGTTCCTGTAAGAAAACATCTCTTCCACATCAAAGTAACCAGAACAACAAGCAATGAAAGCATTACAAGTTTAATCAAAGATTATTAAAGCAGCTGTTATCATTTGACATGTAATTTTGCATTGTGTATTCAGTTGTGGTAAGTAGATAATAACTTAAAAAAATAGTGTCCATTAAGTGCTTGAATGCTTTTCATGGGCTTTGCAACCGCTGTTCAAGTTGTTTCTGTGTTTTATTTTCTACAGCAGGTGATGGTGACCGATTTTTTACTGATGAGGGTAAGGGCAGCCATTATCTAAGAGGGTGTGGCTTGTTGATAAACCAGTTTGTCGCCCTCATCGTCAAACGCTTTCATTACATCCGCCGGAATCAGAAGAGTCTTTTTTCTACATTGTTGCTCCCTGCTCTCTATGTTACATTGGCGATGAGTGTGGCCCTCTCTGCTCCCCACATCAGCGATCTTCCCCCGATAATATTGAGTCCGTCTCAGTATCACGTCCTGGAGTACCCCGAGAGTAACATCGTCCCCTACATCAACGACGCCATCTCAAACACCCGCGAGGAATATCGGACCTATTCCTCCATCAGCGGCGATTCTGGTCCGATCAAGATCGTCTCAACCCTCACATACCCTGCCGGCATCGGAGCGAGCTGCGTCTTGAAGACGCCTTTCAACGGGACGCTAGATCGCCTCGTGGAGATGGCCAACTTTTCAAGTATAAATCTTACTGCTCAGTACTTTGACTCTATGTGTGTGGAGTCATTCCAGAAGGGGACGCCGTTGTCCAACTACGTGCCGAGAGCCATTGATTCAGAAGATGACGATGATAGTTGGCTTAACAAAGGTGAGACGTCAGCATCGGTTTCACGGCGTTAATACAAACTAAATTTCTCTCTTGTTATAGAACTCAAGCCTTAGTCTTGTCGCATAGCTGAGTGAGACGAAAAGCACATTTTTAGGGGTGAAATCAATCATTTTGAGTTCAGCAAACGGGAAAGTGTGAAAATTGTAACCATACCTCTATCAGGAAGAAGTTGAAGTGAAGAGTCCCAAACTTGAATCATGTCATCAATAAGTTATACTTAAATGGATTACAGGTTGAGCACAGGATTACTATCTAGAAAGCTGCTCAAATATTTACAAGCCAGTCTGTGCCTTTCTTAAAACATGCCTTTATTAAGGAAACGGCATTGCCTCTGGTGGTAATGAATTTTGATTCAGAAGGACAGCTCAACTTCTTAATAGAAGTTCCTGAAATGTTGCTTGATATGTAACTATCTTTACAGCCTTTTTCAGTGAATTGCAAGGGAAGTGAAAAAGAGGAAATTATGCCTGATGATGTTTGCTGAACTGGGGACATCAAAATGTGAACAGTAGTGGCTTACTCACATTTAGCAGTCTTCTTGTTTCAAATTGCTTCAGCTTTGTAGGGGCCAAATGTTTATCCTCACCAAAAGTTACACTCCTGTAAGTCCTCAGTTGAGCTTTAACTTTTTTTGTTCCAGAAATCCCAAATGTCAGGTGCAAAGAAGAAAGTTTGTTTTTGAGGGCAGTGCTTTTGAAATCCCACTCTGTGCTAGTTTCTCCTCAAACATTAATACAATCAAGTGGATAACATGATGTCGTAACAGTAGACCAATAAACAGCTTTCATTTGGCTCTCCAAAGATGGCAACTTTTCTCGTTGAATCAATGTAAACCTACCAAGAAAGTTGATCATAGCATGAGTAAGTTAGGATACCAGCTGAAATAAAAGGCATGATCGAAGCACTGAAAGAAATAGTTTCTGAGATAGGAATGATTTCCTCGGTTAATACCATTACTATGTTCATCACTGAAAAGTTCCTGAAAAAGCAAGTTGGAGACTCAAAAATAGAAGAAGAAACATTTTACTTGCAAATGATCATTTTGTTGAAAGCACACCTGACCTGATCTTGGTTTTACACAGTTAATCTGATCACCCTAATAGTGTTTGCTTCATCATTCTTATGGATGCTTTCTATGCTCAGGAGTCGTGAAAATTCCTGAGACCTCTTGTCATTAGCAGCCGTTAATGTAAGATGTACTTCTTTTTTACTTGTGCAAAGGAGAAAATATGTTTGTGTAATTGCAATCAAGAAGAGGAATCCCCTTGGTGATGGGTAGATTGGTTCACTGTTGATGTTCATCGTGTTAACTTAGATTGTAGGGCTGAGCAGCATAATGGATGACTTCTCTGCTACGTGATACAAGGTGTGTTCTTTCAGTAATTCGAAACCGAGCGAGACATTCGAAGGTAAAGCTTTATTCTCAAAGTACAGGCTAACTTATTAATCAGTTGTTAGTTATAACACTTTTTGCAATCAGTTCTGTGAACACTATTTGGATGATTGAGCGGGTTGGTGAGTGGGTGGGTGGGTGAGTGGGTTCTATGTTTGTATCTGCATGTGATTTGTCTTGGTTACATCAGTATCCATTTCAGCTGTGATGGTTTCAAGTTTACAATTCATTTTCACATCTCCAGAAGCTAACATCTCTCTCCATACTTGATATGTTGATAATGTTGATGTTATTGTGGCTATCAAAGGTCATTCTGGTCAAAAAAGCATGATACCTGATGACCTGGTAAATACAAGTTCATTTTTAAGTGTGCTAGATTTCAGGCATGATATTCTAGATATTTGTCTACAGTGTAGTGTGGTTAGTAAATTCAACAAGAGAATCATTACTCCACACATTTGTCTGTGGTATGGTGTTTGCAATGCAATGTTTGGCCAAAATTTGATATTATGGTGTAATTGGTAAAAAACATTTGGTGTAGCTGGATATGATGTAGGGTTATTTGTATCCAAGTTTTGGTCATAGGATGGAGTAACATGTCTGTGGTTTGTATGAGGTGTAACCAGTTGTTATTCATAATTGTCATAATAATGATGTAGGATAATAAATGAGGTTGTGTGGTCTTGTAGTGTGTGATGTAGGATTGATAATAAATGAGGTTTTGTGGTCTTGTAGTGTGTGGTGCAAAACTGATAATAAATGAAGTTGTGTGTGGTCTTGTAGTGTGTGGTGTAAAATTGATAATAAATGAAGTTGTGTGTGGTCTTGTAGTGTGTGATGTAGGATCCATAATACATGAGGTTGTGTGGTCTTGTGTGTGATGTAGGATTACTACTTAGGTTGTGTGCTCTAGGTTGTGTTGTCTAATAGTATGTTATGTAGGATTGGTACTCACAGAAAAATGAAATGAAACTATGGTAAGTAGGACCAGTTGTGCTGCTACATAACTCTGTTGGTTTAACCAGTTGTTGCAATACTAACTTATCACTTTAGTGACTGTTAATTTTAATGTCAAGCTACTTGATACACTGTATGTCTTACAGACGCCCAAGACAGCGATGACATCACATTAGCTGTAACACCTGCTCTGCCATACATTGGGAACAATGGTAACGTCTGTCTCGTATGTGTCTGCTCTGCTAAATGCTGCTTCATAGAAAACCAACTAAACAAGCAACAGCTCTTGCATATTTTTCCTTTTTTAAGTAATTTTGCAAAAACTCTTCCGACAGCTCCTTCTATATCAATTTGCACTGAGAAAGAGCTTTTAAGTTACTCAGGACCAATCAGAGGGGCCTTGAAGGGTCCTTGTGTTATTAGTGTCAAGTTTGGGCCTTTTCATACTCAGATAGGAAGAAAACAGGTTTGCATCTTGAGCATGTTGAATGTCTTACATTAAGCAACATCAAAAATGGAGCTAAAACAATATTCATGATCTAGTGTCATGTTCATGATTCCTTGTATCTTGTTCTTGATCTCTTGTATCATGTCACATGATCCCTTGTATCATGTCACATGAACCCATGTATCATGTCACATGATCCCATGTATCATGTCACATGATCCCATGTATCATGTCCATGATCCCTTGTATCATGTTCATGATCCTCAGCTTATCGTGTTCATGATCCCTTGTATCACATGATCTTTTCAGCATGCTCATAGTTTTTAGTAGCCTATCCATAATCCAATTGCCATGTCTATGATCCTTGGATCATACTCTTGATCCTACTGGAATACTTCATAACTTTCATATTTTCCTATGTATGTAGTTACTACATTTCATAATTTGTCATGACTGTCCTTTCATTCTTTGAATCCACCTACCAAGGAAATGAAAGTGATCATATCAGGAAAGGTGAGACAATAGATTTTATTAGTCATTTTTTTTTCCAACGTTCTGTTATCCTTTTGCACCTTCCTCTCTGTTTTAATTGCATTGGTCATTGCATTTCACTCTGCTGCTTGTCGTAATGCTGTGTTTGCTGCACTTTTGAAAAATTTTGCTCCTACACCCTGAAGTGAACACCACTCACTAACAGGAGGAGGCTCACATACAAGGAAAGTGAAGGCTGGGTATCTTATTAAACTTGTTAAAAGTACACTATACCCTTTGGAAAATGTCCAGTGAAGCAAGCCATCACTGTTACATGTACCATATTGTGACTGTTGTTTGTACATTTGCCAGATAAAATTGTGCATGGGTGAGTCACACAGCTATTGTACATTTGTAACCACTATTATACTTAACTGGCTCAACATGGATCACATAGCTATTGAACTTGACTGGGCCACACAGCTATTAAACGTGTGTCACACAATTGTTTTGCTTGATTGGTCCATAACTTTTGTACATTTGTCACAAAATGTTTATTGTATCTCATGTCTACTGTACGTGATTGAGTCATACAGCTATCATACATCAACAAAATTTAGTGTGACAGGGTCACACACCTATTGTACATGTGTGACCCAGCTATTGTACATGACTTGTTCACAACTCTAGTTCATGTGTCACACAACTTTTGTGTCACACAGCTATCGTTCATGTGTTTACACAACCGCTATACTTGACTAGGTCACACAGCTATGATACATGTGTTACACAACTGTTGGACATGACTGGGTCATACCTTTTGTGCATATGTCACATAAATATTTCACATGATTTGGTGATACAACTACTGCGCAGATGTCACACAACTAACGTGCATATGTCATTGTGCGTATGTCATATAACTATTGTCCATCTGTCACATTGTGTGTGCCACTGTCTCACTATGTGTATATATGTGGTAATTATTAGCAATGTGATTTGATTTGTGCTCAAGTTAACGGTTGAATTTTGATGACCTGCTCTTCTACAAAGTCTGTAGAAATTTTCTAAGGAATCAGGACAAATTATGTGTATAGGTATGCTTCAGTGTTGTCCAGCCGTTACTCCGTGAAGATTTAGCCGTTATGCTTTGCAACTTTCTGTGAGTCTAGAACTTAGTAAGTACCTTTGCAAGAAAGGTTTGGTATCTGCCCACATGATGTACTTTGATTTGAAAAGTAAAACCTGAAAGGGAATCCATTCTTTAAGATCATCTGACAGAGTGATACAGAATTAGGCAATCTAGTAATCCTAAATGACTACCTTAAAACAACACATTAGTAGCCCTGTTTGTGTGGTCACTGTTTGCTTTCTTCGTTTATGAGATGATCTCTCTCTATGCTGGCAGCCTTGGTAGGAATAAATTCTAGAGGTCAGCATTCTACTCACATGTGAAAGTCAGGGAAAGGGGTTCCTCACACGTTACTGCGCCAAAGTCAGGGAAAGCTGCTCCTCACACATGAATGTGCAAAGTTAGTAAACAGGAGCCCCTCACGTAGTGGATTGAACGATGAAGGATTATGTTAGTGACTCGGAAGTTCCAGTAACTTAAGCTCTATCAGTTGTAACTTACATCAAGGTCTTGTAGTCATACATAGTCTAGTCAGATTATAATATACATATCTATACAGTGAGCTGTGCGGGTCTCCTTATCAGAGTTTCTGAAGTGAAATCTTTGAACCGTGTAAACAAAGATTTGAAAAACTCAAAGGACTAGCATCTTTTGCCGGGAAACATTGCAAGAAAAGTTATAAAATCTAACTCCATGAGAAGAGATTAACTGATATTTTGTGATTTAACCTTGTCCTTGATCTGTCCCTAGGTGTAAACGGAGGCCCTGGGATGGTGATGACGACGAATATGCATGCATATATGAATATGTATATGTGTGAATATGTATTTGTGTGTATGTGTGCTTTGTCTTGGCTTTATAAAACTACGGACATACCTCAACAAGATTTAGTCGTTTCTAACTTAATTTTATAGTTAGTCTTTTAGATGTGTGTAGATGTCCTATATTGTATTTCATGTAGGTCAGAGGTCATCAGAAATCAACATGTATTAACGGTCTGAAGTATGTGTTCATATTAAAAGTATGACTCGGTCTGAGAAATTTTGACCGAACATTGTGTTCATCAGCTAAAACTTCAAAACTGATATATTCCTCAGTTATGGAACCCACACTTCAGGATACTTTCCAGGGTAAAGGTGTATTTTTCTGTTGATACTATGCCAAATACCTGTCTTTCCTTTTCATATCTTTCTGCAACTTATTTTTATGGCTAAAGAAACCTGCACAGGTTGAAGAAAGCTGCACAGAAATAAAACTAACTGTCCCCCTCTTTTGACCTGTCACAACTATCTGTCTTCCTTTTTGACCCTGTCACAACTACCTATCCTTCTTTTCAACCCAATTTGTTCTTGATGAGAAAAAAAATTTTTTAGTGAAGGCCAGAGACGTCAAAACTCGTGTGGACCCAATATGAATCTTGTGAACCTCCTTAAGACAGTTCCTTGGGATGCTGAGCGTGAACTTTCTTTCATGTTGTATGGGTAGTACCAGCCCACACGTGCCTGGGTCTGGTTAACATGTGTATTGTATTGATATTGCAATTACTTGTGTGTAGTTGCCAGAGTTTGTGTTGGATAACAGGATCAGTTTTAGTCCATCCCAGTTATTACAGTGTGTCTTGTCCGTAGTGTATGCACACATTGCAGAGACTTCTGTTCATGTCTGGACAGTCTGGCTGCAGTATTTTGTGCATAAAAGTTTGCTCAAGCACAAGTTGCAGTAAATGTTCAATATTTTTTAGTCTCAATAGATTTTTGCACATTTGTTCTATTTCTGCATGAGGAACAATGAATGAGTTGTGCATATGTCGTGTCTCCGTTTGCATGCCTCTTTCAACAGTATGCCGAAACTTGGAATTCATACAGACACAAACACACACACACACACACACACACACACACACACACACACACACACACACACACACACACACACACACACACACACAAGCACCCCACATGTGTTGTAGTCAATTTACTGGGCAATGATGACATCCAGCTCTGCCTAATTAAATTAACTTCAGCAGATTTAACAGACAATCGATTCCTCTGTACTGTTTTTCCTGATGTGACTCTCAAAAAATTTGCACGTGTTCTGTTTTGCAGTATTGCTCACTTTTTGATGACTTAGACTCTAAATTGACATTGGATATCTGTCTCCATGCTTTATAAACTTTCAGTTTGGATTTGCAGCTCTTTTTCTTCTTTGAAAGAAATACTGTATTCACAATGTAAATTCTTCATCAATAAGGACCAAGGCAAAGAACAAGGAAAACCCCAAAATATGGCGAATAATTGACGTCTTTCCCACGACTCTCAAATCTCTAAGATAAATAGTATATAAATTTCTCAGAAATACTGTCACAAAATACTGAAGTAACTTAATTCCACCTTGACTGAATTTTTCAGTGGTTAGTATACTTCTTTATTTGGTGAAGAATGAATGTGGGCTATTAAATGTTTTGCTTTTTGTATACAAGGTTGATCGTGTACATTTAAACCAAGTTTTCAAGGAATTTCTTTGATATATTATTATTTAGTTTGGACTAATATGGTTACATTAATCATTATTCTCCTTTACACCATTAAGGTTACAGTATTGTCATTGTTGGCCAGACAGTTTAAAATTTCACAAAATTGTTCTATTTTCTCAGTACCAGACTTTTTATTGTTTAAGAGTCAAGAAATCATTCTTTCTTGATTTTTTTTATTAATATATTTATGATTGACTTTGTTTTTGTAAGGATTGCCTCTACAGTCGAGGGCAGCTGCCACTCGTTTCTGATTGTTTTGCTCAGTTTGAATCATTTGTTTCTCATTGTTATCTGCTTTCATCTTATTGGTGCTCAGAAACATTGCTGAAGCTCATGAAGATTACATATCGTCATGGTGATGGTGCCATCCACACGTGAATCAAATTTCACATGACATATTTTTTGCATCACCGAAGAAATTGCTCAGCCATAATTTCATTTATATGTCATTAAATTTTATTTGATTACACCATCCATGGTGATATTCAACTGATTTGTATATTTTCATAAGATTATTCAAGGTGATGGAATATTTCACAGTGTTCTGCTGTAAATGATTGAAAGAGTGAACAAGTTTACAAAGACAATCATCAATTTTGGAGTTTGAATGTTGAAAGTCTTTTCCTCTGGACTTGTTTTTATCCAGTTAATTATTTTTCATGTGATTATGGTTTTGAGGATAATTATGTGATTGTTATATTATGTGCGAATGTTAGTAATAATTAAACTTTAATTGCATTTATAAAAAGATATCTCTCATAGTTAATTCCTCACATTTCAGAATGGATACTAAAACTCGTTTCCTGTTAAGGGATCGAATTACATAAAAATCTTTACTTAAAATCTCAAGGAAAACTTAACATTTCTTATTAGCAAGTATGTCACATGTAGGTATTTTTTTCTTATGGAGGTCAAATGTCATATTGTTCCACTTTTGTGAACTCTACAACCATCTGAAGATATTTGAAACTTTCATCAGAAATCCACATATTTCACTACCGGAGTAGACAATACCGGTGAAATATAAAACTGATACAGTATTGTGAATATTTTAATTTGCACCCTTTTACTTTACTTGAGATTGCCTTTATGTTAAGATCTGGATGCTTTGCAGCTTTAATATTTTTGCGTATCTTGCGGGGTATTTACCCCCGCACCCAGAAAGAAAAAAATAGGTATGTAGGTGGCCCATTTTTGACATGAGGTTTTTTCAGAGTGCCCTTTCAAATATTTTCCCAACTGTATTTTCAGATTGCCCTTTTAGACATTTACCCCTCCAGATGTAAGAAGGTTGAACTGGCCCTGTTATACTATTCTGTAATTGAAACCAAATATTTTACCTCAACAATTTTACAAGATATCTACAATTTCCGTTTTAAGCCAAGAAGACCTAAATCGAACTTACTGAAACCCCTCAAAAAGTACCAAAATGTTAGAACAAACAAAACTTTTTTTTTTTTTGCTAGAATACTTTCAGTTTTTAAATTTATAATTTCTCTAAATATTGGACATGTAGTTGTGTTAACTCAAAAATTTGGTTTGCTTATACCTTTATTTATTTCCTATCTGGTCTTCAGAATCTCATTCGAGTCATTTGATACAAGAGAAGACTTGTAACTGCAAAAAAGATGGATATGGATTTAGCTGTCCATCGAATGTGGGATGGCCTTACCCAGCAGAGCACAAAGTGATAACCAGTGATGTCATATTAGACTGTAACAACCGAAATCTCTCCAGATACCTGCTCTACACAACTGACAAGTACAGGCTACATAGGTAATAGTTGTAGTTAGCAAGATGTTTTGTTGTTTGGTCATGTTTAATCATCATCAATGACTGATGGTAACATATGTAAGTTGTAAGCACAACATGTATGTATGAAAGCAGGTTTATGGCTATCATTTCAAGATCAGAAATGTGTAGGTAAGGCATACCATGATTACCAGCAACATAGGTAAGTTGTAAGAGCAACATGCATAGTAGCAGATTATATTCATAACTATCAATACAAGATCAGAAAGATTTCAACTCCACCAGCAGCAGCATACTCTAGGTAAGTTGTACCAGTAATATGTCTATACAAAGGTACTGTAACATTAATATGACATTAAGAAGCAGTACAGTCAAGTCGCATTCATAATGAGGATTCTTTCTGGATGCTGTATCAAATATGTATGCAGCAATTACTGGTTAGCATGTATTATTAATATGAATGGGACTTTATGTGGAGATAATCAGCAGAATTTGATAACTGTGATCTCTGAAAAGATGCTTTGATTTTTTTCAATTTTTTCTACAGATATGGAGCACTGTCATTTGGTAATGTCCGTAAGTTTGTACCGCCGCAGTTCAGCAACGATGTTCCCAAACTGTACAGAAAGATAGCTGTGAGGAATGTAGCAATAGTAAGTGTCTTAAAGATTGTTTCATTCATTAAACTTGTGATTGGTTTTAATTTGCTCGTCTTGGTTTGCTTTCACCATAGATATCTCTTCAAGTATACTGTTTTTTTTAAAGGAAATAAAGACTGGCAACATGCCCAGACACTTAATTTTGTTTTCAAGTATGAAGCTCATCCATATTTTTAGTGATCTTCTTACTATTTGATTTTATTCCCCTAGGCATGGCACAATGATAAAGGTTATCACAGCCTGCCGACCTACGTCAACGTCATCAATAATGCGATATTGAGGGCCAACTTAGATACTTCGAGGCATGGTAACCCTTCTGGATACGGTATGACCGTCATCAATCACCCGATGAACAAAACTGGCTGGTCTCTGACAGATGATTTCATGTGAGCAGTACATTTTATTGCCCCCATCCTGCCATGTATGAATTCAGGTTTATCTAAAATAGCAGACAATGAACTATCGGAGGAGCTCATTTGAGTTGCATAGTGATTGAGGGAAGTCAGAGACACCATAGTTCTTTAGTTACCATGGAACATTTCTTTTGACAGTACTGACAACACAGACATACAGGAGAGTAGAGAGCAACCCCTATCCCGCTTCTTCACAGTTTAAAAGATCTGCTATTTTGGGGGGGGGGTAAACTGTGAATAAATTTCCTTCAGATATTCTGAATAAAATCATGCCAACTATTCTTGTCAATATAGGAAGATAAGGACTCAACTTCAAATCCAAACATGAACCTAGAATTTTAAAGCTGTTGTGACAGTAAAAGGGATTGACTACTGGATAGAATTGATATTTCAAAAATATAAGGAATATATTTCCATTTTTAGTAATAAAACTGATACCTTAAGCATGTTGCAGCTGTTATGAATTTTTAAAGAAATATCTTCGTCAAGATGGTACATTGCTTTATGAGAAATTGGTGATGTCACAAAGGCACAACTACGTGAATTTTTTTTTGCATTTCTTTGTAATCTTGACTGACCTAAAAGAGACACTGGAATAGTTTCAAAGATGTGACCGTAATTATTTCTACAATATTTTAAGGTAAATGTGCAGTATCTACTAATTTCAAGGGTCAGTGAGGGCTTTAATTTCAAAGAAAAAATACTTCTTGCAATAATGTGCCACTGTTGCATGGCATTTTGGTAACATTCAGGCAACTGGAAATCTCTCTTTCCCAGAGAAGTGTTTTGTCAAACAGCAATATGTTGAACGAGGAACAAGATATTATCAGGAGATCTGAAATGCCTGAAGTCAGTGAAAAATTATTCTCTTCAATTGTCAGTAAGATATGCCTTTAGCTGTATGCCCTCACATGCTTTGTAATGGTGGAGTCAAAATTTTGACACTTTATTTCTCAAGCAACTTCCCTACCCCTGCCAAACAAACTTGTTTCCATATGCCTCTGACTCCCTGACAAAGCTGGAATTTGTTGCTGTTCGTATTCTTGTATGAATAGCAAGTGGACATGGAAAGGTTGTTGAGTACACTCTTTGTGGCCAAGGTGTGGTAGGGGGTTGGGGTGTTGATTCTCTTTTACTCTTTTGTTCTTGGGTTAGTCTTCTGTTTGTTTGTGACTTTCTTTGTTTTGTTTTTTTCTCTCATTTCTTCCTTGTCTTAGTATTGTGTAGGGAGTAGAGCATTTTGTCAAGCCCAAGAGGGTTTCTCGTTTTCTTCATGTCATTTTATAGTTCTTATTATTTTCTGTGTATGATGTGTAATTGCACAATGTGAAAAACGAATAAATGAAACATTACCTACCTTATTTACAGTCAACAAGAATCTACAGAGGTTCTCATAGCTATATTCATCATCATCGCAATGTCCTTCGTTCCTGCGAGTTTTGTGATTTTCATCGTGACAGAGCGATCTTCGAAAGCTAAGCTGGTTCAGTTTCTGAGTGGCGTCAGCCCTCTGGTATACTGGACGTCAAACTTCTTCTGGGACATGGTTAGTATTTTATTAGCCTTTAGGTTACCTCTGTTGATATGGGAGTAAATGCCCAGGCTTGACGTTGAGTACTTTTGATATTGCTAACATTGTGCATCATGGACTTACATCTGTGAGATGTACCATGTCTGCAACGGATACACTGTAATTGGTGTTTGGGGATTTTTGTGTGACACAGAGTCATATAGAGTTGAGGTCATTGTCCAGGAAAAAGTACGGTGTGAGTTGTCAGTTCATTACACTGATTCAAACTATTAAATCAGTGTTTTCGACGTTTATGTGATGTGAGTAGTATTTGACAAACCAAAATGAGTTCTGGGAATTATTTTACAAACTTTAAAAGGCTGAGCCCATATCAGTGTATTATAATAAACAACCACATCCTTGTCCTTTTTCACTTCTTCACTGTTAAATGAGTCCCTTGCAAACACTCACTGGACCTCATTTTGTTTTAAACATCTCTGGGCTTTGAACTCATTGTTACCATCGCTTACTTTAAACTTAGTGTCTAACCCTACTACTTAAAGAACTATGATTGGTTAACCATTAAACCTACTATGTACTTCTAAGGATTGTAAAGTGTAATTGTCACTCTCACTGTAGTAATTTGCCGTTTAATATCTGTCCTTAAATTTCCTTTGTCCCTTATCAGATGTCATACTTGGTTCCAGCCACATGTTGTATTAGTATCCTAAAGATCTTCGACATTCCAGCGTACGCTTCATCTACCAACCTCCCGGCTGTCATTTTGCTTTTCCTTCTCTATGGGTAAATACATTACTATTGATTTATGTCATCTTGATAACTTTTGATGTTGAAAAGTTCCTTCACCTTTGTGCATCACTATTTTTTTGTCAATTATTATTAAATTAAATGTTATATTGTTATTGTTTTCTTGAAGATCAAAGATTTTCAGAGATCATTCAACATTCATAGTCTTCAAGTGTGATGGCTTTTTTTATATTTTTTTTATTTTGTGCTGTTGCTTTATTCATTGACTTTCTAACTTTAGTGACTTCTGTTGGTATTCTTTCACAGGTTTTGCATCACCCCGATGATGTACCCAGCTTCATTTTTCTTCAGTGTGTCAAGTTCTGCCTATGTTTTCATGATCGTCATCAATCTCTTCACTGGCATCACTACCATCGTTGGATCGTTCTTGATTGAAATATTCACTCACGATGATCCAGAATTTAATGAGGTTGGTCTTTGTTATTCTGGATCATTCTTAATGGAAGTATTTTCTTACTTACTCAAGTCAGGCTTGACTTTTGTATTCCGGATCGTTGGTAATCAAAGTATTCACTCATGATGATCCACTAGTTGTTAGGTTTTTCTTAGTTATTCTGGATCATTTTCAAAGGAAATATTTACTCTGGATGATTTCAAAGTTATGATGTTTGTTTTTCTTATTCTGGACCATTCTTAATCAAAATATTCATTGATGATGATCCAGAAGTTATGAGGTTTGTCTTTGTTGTTTTGGATTGTTCATAATCAGAGTAATCATCATCATGGATAATCTATTTCTTTTTGATGTAAGAGTTGTTTTAGGCCATTTGACAACTTTGTGAATGCTGTTTTTCCTTCTTTTTTTTACTTTAATGATATCATGGAATGCCATGTAATGTCATCATATTTCAAAAATAGTAGACAAAATGTAGCTCCATGAAATGTAAGACCTCTGCTTCACTTGTGTGGTGTTGCAGCCATCGCGATGTTGAACTAACATCAACCATTTTCTTGATGTCATTTAATATGTTATTTTCTCTTATTTTTCCCCCATTTTAGAGTTTCCAAGCTGCCTACAACATTGTACATAATATTTCCCTGATCTTTCCCAATTACTGTCTTGGAAGAGGTCTAATGGACTTAGCCTTCAATGACTATATGAATGAATACTACATGAAAATTGGTATGTTCCTGCCTTTATTAGTCGTTACATATACACAGACATGAGTGAAACATCTATGTAATCAATATACTGACTTAATTAGTATTGTTATAAATATTTTTATATAGGTAATGACCTGAAATTTACATAATTCCTGCCTGTACTTTTTATTGTTAACAATTTAATGTAAGTATTTGTGACCTGATCTCTGTGTAGTTAGTGTATGTACTAGGTTGTATTAGTATGTAGATGTAAACAGCAGCAGACTTGGCATTGGTTTCCTCACTACTTATCTGTAACTGAGCTAGTATTGAATTTGGGCGCCATACTCTCTGGCAGAACTGGTACATGTAAGCAATCATACATGTAATTTGGTCATTTTTCATCTGCGAGAAGCTTCTGCATAACTTTTGTCACAAATTATGAAACTGTCGTACACTAACCGCATTACATATCGCATTGCAATGAGGTAATCTGCTATAAAATAAAGACATAATTACTGTTTTAAATAGAAAACCATCTTTGTAAATGCTTCCTGCATGTTCTAGGTATGCATTAGATACACAAACTGCCATCTTATATATTGATAGAATTGTTGTTTATGTAAGATTTATCCTTCACATGAAAGTCATGTCATGTGGAATTGGATTACAACTTTCAAAACTGTAATTTAAAATATCACAATAGAAATCAAACTTCTTTATAATTAAATATTTTTTGAATATTTGATTAAGTACTTATGTTAACATATTAAATGGAACTAATTTGCATTGTAATACATTATAGCTTGTTAGATTTATCATTATGGCAGATTCCATGTATCAGTTACGAAACAGTCATAGAATTATGTATATGGTATGCTATGTATATAAGACTACAACCAGTACTATGTGATATATTTTGAAAATCTTAGAAGGAATCTGAGAACAGGTATAAATTAAAATGCTGTCATTTTTTTTCTTCAACTGATATCTCTGGTTGTTCTTCAGGTGATTTGGACAGTGTGAAGTCACCATTCACTTGGGACCTGATGAACCGCATGTACGTTGTCATGGCAGTCGAAGGATTCCTCGCGTTCGTGTTGGTCATACTCAGTGAATATGGTTTCTTTTACATTGGCAGGTAGGTATTGATCATGGAAAGATAGCCATTGTCTTTGACTGCACATGAAGACATGACAGACCATATGGGCCGATTGGAGTTGCCCTCAGTCTTACATTTCTATGTAGCAAACACCTGGACAGTCAATAGTTTTGTCCTATCCCAGCTTGTAACCGGCACGTGTGGGTACTATGCATCCATCACGTGGACATCACACGTTTGTGTTTCGTCCAAACTGGTGATCAGTATATGGGCAGTTTGAGGTTGTTTTTTATCTTAACTTTCTTTTCAACCAGCATGTGGATTGTCCAAAGAATACATGTCAATGCTTGTAACTAGCTGATGGGCAGTTGATAGCTTGTAACAAAGAAACTCATTTCACGATGTGATCACAAAGTGACAGAGGGTCATTGTGGCATTGCTCCAGCTGTAAGCTACCAACCTAAATGTGTACTCTCATAGTTGCAACACCACCATGACTACTCTTCTTTGATATAAAAGTTGTCTGGTTTATGCATGCAATAGTTTTCGTTGATGTTAGGACAAGAATCAATGCCAAGGTGCATATTGCATTACTAGTATGATATTTTTGTTTGACAGTCAATGCTGACAAACCTCTTGTATCATTAAAAAAGTCTGTTTCTTTTGCTGCATTAAAGACTCAATGTAGATGACCTCTTTGTCTCATTAATGTTATATTTCCTTTCGATGTTTCTATGAGAGTCTCGATGTATTAACTCCTTGTATAACTGATAATGCAATATATTCCTCTAGTTTTTACCAGAACTAGCTATTTACTCAGGTCTTTATATGCAGTTATTTGATGAAGCTTTGCAACCACACAAGGGTGGAGGAAGCCAGTGACTAATATATTACAACTTCACGTCAATCAACTTCACATTGAATTGAATCAACTTCATGCCAATTAATTTCTTGTCAAATTAGTGTCGATTAAGCCTGTTACATCATTAACATGAAATTTTATTTCAATGCCAATACCTCCTTTTATCATTAGCTTTTATATGATCAAAGGAATCCATGCAAATAGTCAACTTAGATGATCTTTTTCTCTGATAGAGACTCAATTCCAATAAACCTCTTCTATCACTCATGTGATATTTTCCCTTTGATATCATCAGGAGAGTCAATGCCGATAAACCCCTTGTACCACAAGAAGATGAAGATGTGCTACAAGAGAGGCAGAGAGTTCTCAACGATCAAACAGAAAATGATATTTTAGTACTGAAGAATTTAACAAAGGTAAAATAGTTGATTGATTGCACACCATTTTGTGCCACTTGATCATTGAAGTTGCATAATGAATACCAGCAACTATACTGTCTCATCACATTATTGTTTTTGGTTCCCTTAATTTATGAATCTCATTTCCCGTTTCTTTGCTTGTGTATTGCTACGAGTGCTGCTACGAAAGGGCAGGGTGGGTTATCTCCGAAAATATTTTGAAAACTGCACATATGTACCATCGGACCTTCCACATGATGTTAACTGTTTGCATAGCTCATATGAGACTAACTGATGGTGTATTTCAGATGGTGTATTTCAATTGAAAATCTCTTTTAAAGCCTAAGTCGAAATTTGTATAAATTGTTGATCAAGAAATTGCAGTTAATCCCAAGTGCTGGCTTAAACCTTTATGAACAAGGGAAAAAAATATTGATTAACACATTCAGTCCCACAAGGTTGGTACAGTACTGTCTGTTTGGGTGCACAAAATTTTTCATTGAAACTTTCTATTTTGACCCTCTCAGTACAGTTGGATTTATGATAATGCATTGAAAGAAAGTGAAAAGTGTAATATATTGGTGAGGAAATTTAGTCTTCAATAAAAATGTAAACAACAAGTCTCATTTGCATGAATTTGCATAAAATTTAATGTAAAGATCAAATTAAAGGACAGAGAAAAATAGGAATACAAGGGAGAAATGCCCCTATGACAAGAAGGTAAATGGGTTGTCCAGATGTCCAAATGTTTAAAAATCTGGCATATAGAAAGCAAAAAGCCTCCAATCCATTTCAAGTAATATCTACAGTTTGGAGTCAACTACACGCTACAAAAGATATGTAGACAGCTCCAGACTTAGAAGCTTTGGGTTAAACTTTCTTCAGCCAAAATCAAGTGAAATAAGCAAGTGAATCTCTTAAAACAAACAACGTTACGTAGGTATTACAAAGTAAAAGTACAAAATGATAAAGCAACTCAGAGGTACAAAGACAAGGAAGTAAAACATAGGAAGTGACAGATACGTGTATTAAAGAGACAACCACAAAAAGCAAACATCATCATGGAACAATACACTGGACGGTAAAAATGCCAAGGTTTTAAAAGCAGGAAAAAGCTAAATCAGAAGAAAGCCTTTAAAACTGACAAAAGTACGTAAAAGCTGCACTTACAGGTTTGAAAGGAGATGGCAGGCCAGTGATTATGTACATGGCTAACCCTCTTGCTCAAAAAAAGAGTTGAAGTAAAAAAACAAAAATCTGCTGGAGCTGACCAATGAAGCATTTTAAATATCAGAGTAGTAAAAGCACACAAATAGCTAAAACAAAATTAGAAAAGAACTTAAAGGCTATTTCATTCATGGGACGTAGTGATAGATGCCACACTTGGCATGCAGCTATAAGCTGACCTTTCCAATTTTGCGATCTAAGATTTTCCTGAATGTGTGTCTGTTGGGGAAGAATTCATCCACCAGGTTAGGTTCAGGAAGTCATGGCTGTTGTTGGTTTGAAATTAGAGCTATTTGGTGGTTGAACCACACCATCGTCCCTTCCCCAGGAAGCAGGGAGAGCAGGTGAGATCCAACCAGTTTGCATCATTTGCTCCCATCCTCACAACTTCCTGTGGTTATGTGAAAAATGGAGTTGGGGTGCTTTTTTGCACCATGCTGCACCATTGTGGAATAGGAGTGACTGCTTAGGTTGGTTGGTTATGTCACTCTCTTGCTGTGAGATGTGAGAGCATAAACATTCATATGTATATATACATACAACCAACTGCTCACACAGGGATAAGGACTGAATCAACATTTATCACCGAGCTTAATTGTACAAAAATTGTGTTAATGTTGATATGTATCCATATGCATAGGTGAGTTGTAGTGTGTTTTTATAGCAGACTTGTTTGAGAATTTTTTTGTAAAAGCGATGATGATAGGACTGAATCTCCAAATCAAATCTTGCCTCAGGGGTGACGACAATAGCATTGAATCTCATTGCCACTCTTGCCTCAGGAATGATGTGATCTAACTTACATATTCAAATCATGCCAAAAATAAAATATTGTAATTGTTGGTCTGAATCTTAACAAAGATTTATATTTATTCATACATCTTGAGAGGCAGATGTATGCTTCTAGTTGTTATATGACCTCACCAACATTTACCATTTGACCAACGGTTACTAAAGTCACGTGAAGAACGACTCAGTCCATATATTTTGTACAGTAAAAGCAGTTATCTTTGTTTGTAAATTTGTTAATGTGTACCTTTTGTGGTTGGTAATCAGTTTTTGAGGAAATAGGGATTTATGTGTACTACTTTACAAATGTACAGATTTAAAAATGGGAAAGTTTACAAGTACTTATCCTTGTTGAAATTTTTCTCTCTTCTTTATTGCTGACAGATTTATAAAACAAGAAAACTTGGAAAACACTTAGCAGTGGATGGCCTTTGCTTGGGTGTTTCACCTGGAGAGGTAATAAGTTATGTCATTTTTGTGTACTTTCACACTTAAGAAGAAACTTGCAATAAACTGTGTATCTATAAGTTGCCAAGTGACCAACTGCAGATGGAACAATGTTTGACTGCAACTTGAAAATGGGTTGCCATACTAGTTTTGAAAGCATAGTTTTGATTGTGTAGCCTGATGTGGGTGTGTAGCCATATTGCTATTGTATTGCCAGATTCTGATACATTGCAAATGTTCACCAAGTCACAATAATGGTTAAATTAATGTACCCTGCAAGACATATGTGAGTTCAATGAAAGCATAGACAGTCTGATTACTTTTTGTATTGATTTTCTTTTCTTTTTGGACAGTGTTTTGGTCTTTTAGGTGTTAATGGAGCTGGGAAAACAACTACTTTTAAGATGCTTACTGGAGATGAATGGATAACTGGCGGTAATGCCTTCATTAACAACTCAAGGTAATCAACAACAAACGGTGATATGCATGTTGTAAGCTATTGGTATGGTATTATTCAACAGATTTGCATACGGCTGTTGACTGGAACAGTACTTGGTGCACGATATGTACATGTCAGTGAGGTATGTATTAGTCTATCCTATGTGACATTGGCCTATAGAATTCATTTTGTTGAGACATAGCCGTGTACAATAATTGAATGTTTCATGTGATATATCTTTACAAGTATGAAATTTTTCTTTGTAGTGTCAGATGGAGGATGCATAAGAAAATTGGATACTGCCCTCAATTTGATGCACTGTTCGATGAATTGACCGCAAGAGAACACCTGACCCTCTACGCAAGGTTAAAAGGACTTCCAAGAAAAGAAGAGAAGAAGGTTAGGATCTTAAAGCAATTAAAAAAATTTAAGTTCTTTTCTTCCAAGGAAAGCACATATTGCATTTTTCTCGCTAGATACAGTTAACAGAACTTAAATGGTTCCATTTTACAAGAATTTAGACCATAATTTGTGCTAGAATTGAATTTTGTCCCAGAAATATTCGCAGAATTGTTATGTGTAAGCAATAACGTATGATATAGCGGAGAGGTTCATTTTGTCATTTTTCATCGTTTAGTAAAGTATCAGTAACTTTTTGCTGTAAGTTTGAAGACTTGCTTTGTCACACTACATTTTGATTCTGTACTCTCTATTCCGTCTTGATTATATCGATATCTCACTTGAATATCCCTAACTCTGAAGGTACCTGTCAGGACTGGATCACTGCAGCTGTGGCTGATATACCATGATAGCCATAGTGCAATGTCTCTCAACACAAGTTGTGGAGTACAGCAATGATAGCTATACTAAATGGTCGGAACACAACATCATAGAATACCATAGTGATCGCTATAATAAAGTATCTCAACACTTTGGAATTCCACAAAGGTATCTATGGCATAACTGTCTCATCCAGTGGCAGAGGTAGCAGTTTCAGTCAGAGAGGCCAAAAATGGCTTTGAGGGGTGCTGTATAATAGAAATACCCACTGCTCACCAAAGGTGGGGTGGGGGGTTGGTTGGTGCAGGCATGACAATTAAGGGTTCCTATGTAGAGAAATTTGTGATCTTAGGTGCCATTCTGCCCCCAACTATGCCATCATTGGGATGTATTAGGTCATACAGTTGGAGGCAAAAGGCCTTAATTAACCAGTTATCACAACCCTCTCTACAGAGGAACCCTACAGAAATCTTTTGCTTTTCAAACTCCCTAGATGGCCGGAAACGGCACTTTCTGGATGTTGTAAGCTGCATATGCACAGTCTTGAAACAGGGATCTCATATTTGCAATTTCTCAAATTAATGAAAGCAAAAATAAATTTATGAAAATGATAATTCATATCAGATGGTTTGATATGATGCAAGAATCATAAATTATGCATTCTATTTCATGTATTCTTGAAGCACCTGGCAATATTTAATTGGGGATGAACATATCTTTAGTCCCACATTCATTTTTCATTGGGAAGTGGAGTCACAGTGATTGTTTGCAGGGGATCAAGAGACTCGAAGTCTGCCCCCATAAGTTAGCTAGATTTGTTTCCTTACTGAGCCTAGGACGTGGATGAGGGGGCATTATTGAGTGTGATACAGTGTGATATGGAAATACAGTTTGCTCCTGATGCATTGTGGCTGCTAGAATTTTTCATTTGGGGTGAACTGAGAATTGTTTGAAGACTATCATAGAGGAGCTCCAGCATCATTTGGGCTCAGAAAGTAAGCTACAGTGGTATTGTCAGTACTTAATTGGATGAAAAATTAATCTCATTTATTGAGTTTTCCGCTGAAAAAGTCTGATTAATTCGAACATTTCATGATGAATGCTGTACTTGCTTCAATTTGGAGGCAGAAAATTTGCAAGACCATCGTCAGTTCCTGGGTGTGGAGGGTGCTGAAGTACTCAAACTTGCATTATCTTAACCTTCTCCTTCAATTTTTTGACATTCTTAATTTTTTCTACCTTTATTAATATTTCTTTTTTTTTTTGTGAAAAGCTAAAAGGTCGCCAATGTTCTGAGTCAATCAGGGAAACTGCCCCCCAACCATATCGTAGGTCTGCCACTGGTCTCAGCATTGTAGAATACTACAATAGCAGTTAGCACGGTGTATCAACTCTGCAAAATATCATAATGATAGCTACAGTGTAGTGTTACGACTGTTGACTACTGTAATGATAGTTGCAGTATGGTGTCTTAATCCCTGATATGCATGTATAGTGTGTTGCATTCTTGGACAAATCCCTAACATGTGGATGGGCACACAGCTTCCTTTGTGACTAGATGATTTGCAAAGGATTGTCTTTAACACTTTTCATACATGGAGACTGACGGGATAGGGTTAGTTCTCAACTCTTAATTATTTCAGCATTTATGCAAAATGCAGCAAGAAATAAAAGATGCTTGTTTTTCATTCGCAGTTTTCTTCATTTCTCAAATTTTAATGGACTATTGGAAGGTGCCCTGAAGACATCTACTGTTGAAGTAAAAACAACAGTGAGTCATATAGGAGAGACAGAAGGGTAAACATCCTGTAATTTATAAGGTCAGGTTCAACAAGATCATCATGTTTTCTTTCAGATTGTGAACTGGGCAATCAAGAAACTAGCATTATCAGAATATGCTGACATACCAGCCGGCCATTACAGCGGTGGGAACAAGAGAAAATTGTCAACTGCGGTAGCATTGATTGGTTATCCTCCTGTCATCTTCATGGTAAGATCATGATAGTACCTGCCCCATTCATGTTTGGGTTTTCAGTCTTGTCTCATATCTGGCTGTTTCTTTTCTAGGGATCGAATTTCATTGTGTTCCTTTGAGGGGTCATTTACAGTCATTGGGATCCTATGACAACGTTCAGTTAAAGAAGTTTTGTTGGTTAGAAATGTTACATGGAATACACTTGAACATGTTTACGTCTGATTTATACATATTTGTGAATTTTTACGCACTATCTTATGTGAGGGACCAAATTTACCTCCCTCTTCCCTGTATTTACAAGTACTATAAAGTCTCAAAATGGGAGTGCACTAACTTTGGTAAAACGTTGATTTGCTGTTTAAATCAGCAGCTTTCTATGTAATTATTTGCATTGTTTTTTCTTCTTTTTCAAGTGACAGCGCACCAACTTGTTCTTTGGACCAAGATAATAAAACCCTCCTGTGTTCTTAGAATTAACTTGCACTGCATTTTAGACACCATCCTTTTGTTGTTTGCCAATATGTAGTACATTCCACTTTTACACAATTACATGAAATGCTTTCATCACCATCTCCCAAGCTCATAATCTTCACAGCTTAATGTTATGAAATGTTCCTTCCCTTTTTGGTTACAATTTTTTGTGAAATGAATCTGTCTGTTTGTCATGATTTTTAAATTAACTAACATTAAATGCATTATAATTGTCTGTATGTGCTATCTTATACTTGTTGCATAATTTGCACTATTGTGATGACTATTGTTATATAAACATACAAGTATACATTTTCTCAGTGTGTAACTTTATTCTCATATTAATTTAGTCAATGAGGCAGTGTTGTCATCACACTCATACCCTGCAAGCATGTTCGAAAGAGTTGTAAACAAAAAAAAAATCAATGTTTGATGTTTTTTTCTCAATTTTTTTCTTGCAGGATGAACCAACAACAGGCATGGATCCTCATTCCAGGCAATTCCTGTGGAAAGTGATACAAAAAATAGTCAATGAAGGGAAGTCAGTGATTTTAACATCTCATAGGTATGAAAAAACAGATTCCCCATAAACTAATAGTAGATTTATGTAAGATGTTTGTTTTCCCTTAAAGCAGGATGTACTGTTACTCCTGACTTTTCAAAAGCACAGCAAAGTACTGGCTATGTTTCTAGCAGTAGCAAAAAGCTATAGAAACTTACATACCAAGGTCTGTTTGTCCAAAATAGCCCACTTTCCAAAAGAAAGTCGTTTGCAAAGGAGTTTCGTTGTGCAGTAGGTTATTTTCAGTGCCGTACATCCATCACAAGTCCCAGTTCCGCTAACTTTTTAGCCAATAAAACTAAATCACTCTTCTCTCTACCATAGTTAATACTCTAATGAATGAAATTTCTCCTGAAAGAAAGGTGGCATAGGTGATGTTTTCCAGCCTGATGTCAAATGGAAGAGAATGAGAGAACATTAAACACAAAGGCTACTTTTCGCATTCAAATAGCACATCCTGCTCTAAGTGGTGATGGCCAAAACCCTGTAGTAATGATGTATTACAAACACAAAATTACAAAACACTTTAACATTGTTGAAATACTTTCATTGCTCATGACATAGCTTCTGTTTTACTTCCATCTTTTGGTTTTAATTTGAACAGTTAATCTCTGTAAGCTAAAGCAAATCTTCAAAGGGTAGTTACTGCTATGTATTATCAGTGCACTTGTTACCATGGTGATATGTGTAAATGATTTATTCATAGAGATGATAACTTGTCTTTATGTTTTTTGTTTATACACACAGTATGGAGGAATGCGAAGCCCTCTGTCATCGGCTAGTTATCATGGTCAATGCAAGGTTTAAGTGTCTGGGAAGCACTCAACACTTGAAAAACAAATTTGGTGATGGCTACACCGTAACATTGAGAATCAAGGGAGACAAGCCAAATTTGTCAAGAGTATCTCAGTGGTTCAGCTGTGCATTTCCAAAGGCAGAGCTCATGGTAAGATGAATAAAAAAAAAGGCGGAAACAGCAGATAGTCTGTCCATCTATGTCTTTATGTAGAATGTAGAAAAAATTATTGCCCATTGATGATATATGTTATGTTACATGTTTTTCTTTTTTGCAGGAGGAGCATTACAATGTTGTGCAATATAGCATTAAATTAATTCATGTCAATTTAGAAGAATTATTCAGCAAGCTAGAAGAAGTCAAAGTCATGTTAGATATAGAAGACTACTCAGTTAGCCAGACTACATTAGATAATGTAAGTAGCTTTTCTTACTTTGTCAACTGTATATCAATGCTCATTTAATTAAGTTGCATCAAGTACACCATTGTTATTATTGGGTATGTGTGATTGTATACCACCACTACTATGGCATTGTAAAGATGTAGTTGTTGACAACCAGCAATATGCTATCATTATGAGGGTGTGAATGAAAACACATTACCAACAATAGGCTCTTCATTGTCATGTGAATATATGCCGTCAGTTTGACTATGTGCCATCAGTGATATTCTGACATTGTGAATGTGTAAACATAGGCTATCATCAATATAATGGTGTTGTGAATGTTGACTATCAGCAATTTGTTGTAACTATGAGTGTTTGATTGTGCATTTAAATTAGCAGTATGTTGTCAGCATAGACATTTTTTTTATTCATGTATGTATCTTCAATATGAAACACGTAATTAAGAGATAATATCAAACATGTAATTACATTTTTGGTGTGAAGGTAGAACTCGTGTTGGGAACTAAATCATTTGTAAGGTTATTTATTCATTTTTCGTCTTCACTCTGAAGGTGTTTGTAAATTTTGCTAAAGAGCAAATGGATCAACAAGAAGAAGTATTGAAGAATGATGATAGAAGATTGCCATGGCGACGATCTCAGTATAAAACTCTTGATGAGAGCGATCTTTGTTTGGATGAAACTGACGAGGATGACGAAGAGTTTCTCCTAAAGTATGCAACATTCAAGGTAAGGATCCATACCTTGTTGACAGTGTCCAGTAGAACATATGTGGTTTGCAGGACAAAGATAGCAGGTGATCAATGTAAACTTTCAAGGGTAGCATCGATACCTTGTTGATAGTGTCAGAGAGAATAAAGATAGGTTGCAAGATCGAGTAAATAATTTACAGTCACAATCAAAGCACCATTTAACATGATAGAGCTGTTTCCATAATCATGGAATCATTGATAACAATGAGAAACTTTGAAGAAGAAACATTTTGAGCTAAACTTGATCGTGTTGAGTGGAAAATTTGTTGCGCTTTAATATGGTGACTTCATTGTTTGTATGATGAATTTTGTATTGTCTCACTGTGTTTGCGGGTTATAGTTTATGATAACTAACTGGTTTCATATTATGCTTGTGTGATGTCTCATCCTGTGGCATGTTAGTCTTTTAGCTGTATATTTATGATAACATATGTGAAGGAGTATATATTGCTGTAGATTTGACAGTGATTGAAGAAACTGTGTGTTTCTCAAAGAGTTTGATCTTACCAAAAATATTTCATCTTGCAGGACTCAAGGTTAACCTTTGATCTGGAAGAATGAGATAAAGACCAAAGAAAAGGTGCTCAGACAAAGCAGTTACAACTGAAGAAGAAATGCAGATTGATACTTGCATGTTGCCATGGCAATACGTCAGCTAACTGGAATGGCTGAAGATGGAAGACAGTTGATATTACCTGAAGTTGAATTATTACAAACACAACACATTAAGGAAATCATTCTTGTTACCTTCAAAGAGAACTAGTGATGATTGCAATTATATCCATCTAAGTTTGCCTTTGTCTTTCATAAAATTTACTATTAATTATAGTCATAGGACCAACAGGGAATGTTGTAATATGTGTCAGTCGTCTCAATGATGAATTCTTACAGAACACTAACAAGTACAGCAATTCCATTCATCTGATTTATTTCATATTGGGTGTTAGAGCCCAAAATAACATGACACACCAGTTAGGCCTAATTATACTGTACTTATCAGTTCTTTGAAGATCAATACAAAAGCAATTCTTGGCAGGTTTCCATGATTAAAGATAAAAAATTTTCATACCTGACCTCAAGTTATTTCGCTTCAAGACCCTGCTTTGGATAAGACCATCTTGTCTTGGTAGCTGATTTACTGGTATAATGTTCATATAAGATAGTATCATTTGACATTTGAAGATCTTTGTTGCCTGGAGCATTAGTGATGTCTAACTTGAACTTCTCCATGTTTTTTTTTTATGTGATGCCAATTTTATCGATCTGTATTGATATCTCAAGAACAGCACTTTTGTCAACAACTCACATACCAATCCATTGATATCAGTTTACTTATTGTGAAATATGATATCAGTTTATTTTTTATTTGATCTCCATTTTCTTGTTTTAGGATATCGGATGTCACCCCTGCATCAGTATACTCTGATGTCACCTTATTTCTTTCATATGATATTGTTGAAGTTACACTGTTGTGTTCTTGATACATAATGTCACTCTACCATGATCCTAACATTGTATTGTCAATTCTATTGTCACTCTACCATGATACTCCTGTTGTATTGCCAGTATCTGATATCACTCTACCATGATACTCCTGTTGTATTGCCAGTATCTGATTTCACTCTACAATGATACTCCTGTTGTATTGTTAGTATCTGATTTCACTTTACCATGATACTCCTGTTGTATTGATAGTATCTGATTTCACTCTACCATGATACTCCTGTTGTATTGTCAGTATCTGATGTCACTCTACCATGACACTCTTGTTGTATTGCCAATATCTGATGTTACTCTACCATGATACTCCTGTTGTATTGTTAGTATCGGATTTCACTCTACCATGATACTCCTGTTGTTTTGTGAGTATATGATGTCACTCTACTATGATACTCCTGTTGTATTGTCAGTATCTGATGTCACTCTACCTTGATACTCCTGTTGTATTGTCAGTATCTGATTTCACTCTACCATGATACTCCTGTTGTATTGTCAGTATCTGATGTCACTCTACCAATATACTCTTGTTGTATTGCCAGTATCTGATTTCACTCTACCAATATACTCTTGTTGTATTGCCAGTATCTGATTTCACTCTACCATGATACTCCTGTTGTATTGTTAGTATCTGATTTCACTCTACCATGATACTCCTGTTGTATTGTTGGTATCTGATTTCACTCTACCATGATACTCATGTTGTATTGTTAGTATCTGATGTCACTCTACCATGATACTCCTGTTGTATTGTTAGTATCTGATTTCACTTTGTAGTCATCTTCATCTGATATCATTTGCGCACAATTGATATCTGTCAAGTTATGATTGTCTATGACTGTCAAGTCCAACTTTACTTTTAAAAGTCGTTTGAAATCAAAACTTGTTACATATTTAGTTCTTGGTGAGAAGAAGACCATCCTTTGGATATAATAGAATGGCTGGGTCAACGGAGGTCAAAGATCACCTTCCTGTGAACATGTCAGTTCAGTTAGTATAATGCCACAGAAATTTCATACTTTTTTTTTTTTTTACTGTTGACAGCTTTTGTGAGTAGTTGATCATCAATATCCTATGTTATGCAGGTCAAAGATCATGTCCAGTCAAGGGAGGAATGTCCAAATGCCTCAAAGATAAAATGCTCCCTTAACTTGCCTGAAGTGGTTACCTTGGTTACATTACCAATGAGATTGAAAGAATCATATCCATTGAGGTCAAAAGTCTAATGAGATTAAATGAGGTCAAAGCTGAGGTCCTTCCAAACTGTAGCCTGTCAAGAGTTAAACGTTTTCAATGTCACAAATTGGCACAATAGTTATTTTCCTGCTAATTTTCATGAAGCCAAAGAAGAGGTGAGAAAATCTGTTTAAATTTGATCACTGAAAATGCGAAAATGGGTTTGACTTTAAACCTGTCAGGTATTAGGCTTAGATCAACCAATGCTGTGAAACACTGACTTTGAGCACTACTGCTCATTTCTGGTTAGAAATTAAGAAATGTTGGGATATTTATTACTCCAAAGAAAGCTGTCATTTTAGTAATTGAATCCATTCTTTTGACTTTGGGGCTGCTCTTTCTATGACAATTAGAGTGCTTCTTTACTCCGATGTTCATGTTGGTATTTCTCTTTGTTTCAAATGTCACTAAGGCATTTTTCATAGTATGTTAGTTATATGCCTTTCCCTATTATAAGTGGTAGAATCCCATTACTTTTGTACTTTTGTGATGTTTCCATAAGTTCTCCTCTGTAGAGAGATCATGCTAAATAGGAAGGTTAGCCCCATGAATTGTAACATTGGTATATCATTTGATATAGGTCATAGTGCATAGGCGTCTACAGAGGCCACACATTGAGAAAGTGGAAGCTGTATTGGCTCTTCATAGAAAATTCCCGCAGGCACTGTATTATATTTGTGGTCAAAGTTCACTTGAAGCCAGAAGTTGTTGTAGTGCTTTATTTGCAGTTTTCCAAAGTTTGGTGAATTGATATCAGTTACTCTCATGGATGTCGTGGATTTTGCACAATTTCTTTTATTTTTGTATCTTATTTATTAACTTTTTTTTTTTTTTGGTACTGTTTATATGTATAAGGCCAGGAAATTGACAGACTTAGAGATGCACCTTACAGTACCAGTCATGGCAGATGGTGTATATATCATCTTCTAGCAACTTTACATTTAAAAGTGTAAACCAGTTTTTGAGAGCATTATTTTACAAATTTTGCATGTTGACATTTCTGATACCCTAAATGTCCATACTGTTAGATGTTAATCAAAGAGCACCTCATGAAGGCTTTATCATGAAATTAATTCAGACTGAAACAAACTAATACTGGAAATTTCAAGGCAACTTTGAAGGCTGCTCATTACCTTAAGAAGCGAGCATAAGTT
This sequence comes from Stichopus chloronotus, assembly GCA_021234535.1. Taxonomy (NCBI): domain Eukaryota; kingdom Metazoa; phylum Echinodermata; class Holothuroidea; order Aspidochirotida; family Stichopodidae; genus Stichopus; species Stichopus chloronotus. Next base: position 5,883,916 of record CM037838.1, on the reverse strand, counting down.
TAGTGTGTGTTCTCGCAGTGCAAAATATGAAATATTTTTGAAGTCTCTTAGAAATTCAGCTGCTATATTTCCTTTCTGTTCATTTAGTTTTATTTATTTGCCATGATAATCGCAATATCATTGATGTACTTCACCTCCATTGTTATCATCCTTATCATTGCTGTCGTCTGATATCATTACTGTTTGAAATTTCCTTACTGTCATTGAATTGTCTCGTGCAGATTTGTTTTGCGAATTCCATTCAAACTTCAGATTTGTAAAGACAACTTTAAGGGCTTTCGAGGTTCGTCTATTTAAAGATTTCCGTACTTTATCGACTCTCCTCAAACTCTGAAATGAAGAGTTGTACCGTGGGGTCAGTTACCGACACCTGTTTACTGTAAATGTGATAGTTTATCTGATGTCCCAGCAAAATGTCTAGTTCTGATATTATACCTCAGCACAGGTTTAGACAATTTGGTGATGTTGTCATAGCAGTTTTTATAAATGAACAATTTGTATCACATCAGCTTTAATTGACAAACAGTGTAGCTCTGACAAGATGCTATCACTATCATATGGTGACTGAAAGTCTTTGGTTATCATAAATGACTTGATAGTAGGTAGTACCTTAGAGTGTCGTATGTTAAATTTATGATCACGAAGCCGTCCAGGGCTCAACAAGAACCCTGTAAGATGAAGATTATGGATAGACACTGGCAGGAATCACCTTCTCTTTTCAACAAGTGTTCAGAGGGTATATAAGGCAGGCGGTGAACCAATTAAGTCAGAAGGCATACCCAAAACTAATTATGGTAAATACTGATGATAGGGTTCCCATTATTGTCTTTTAACAGTGTTGCATTGGAGATAAACTCTTGGTATAAACCAAGTGTGGCTTATTTTCAAAATTGCATGGACTGTGGCTAAACCTGACTGAACAGTGTCAAGTTTTATGTTAAATTTCTTCGTTGTTAGTATCAAACTGTATTGTTTGTCATTTCTTTCATTTTATACACTTTTTTGTAGACCATATAATTTACCAATGAAGCAGAAAGATTAAGGGGACAGTTTGGGGCAAAAATATCGCCAGCAGTGACAAACGAATATCTGGTCTGAGAAATGGAACATATCTTACAAAATACAAACTAAAATTTACAACTGATACACATTTAGAGCGCACGTTTTGTTCGTTCTCCTCATCGACATTGGTATTCAAGTTTGAAGAAACAGAAAATGCCTAAGCTTATAACCATGTTTATACTGAAATGAAGGATGAACTAATGACTGAAAGTTGTTTCCTTTAATGAATCAACTTTTTCTTTCAATTTTAAGGCCAACTGAAATTAAGTGATGGTGATCTACCTTGGTGAACTTCTTCAACATTTTGTTCTGGTAAATGACAACCAAAAAAATGTAGACATGCTGTCAATTTGAATGACTGTACTTTCATGTTTTTTTCTTATTTCTGCAAGTGAAATGAAATCTTTGATGCCTTTTATTTGTGAAGTATAAACAGAACCTATTGCCAGGTTACTCTATCAAGCAATATGTAATTTTCTCTGAAGTGTTACACTACTGGCCAAAGTTTTGTCTTAGTGCATGTCTATTTTGCAGTACACAACCAGTATGTCTTTTATATTTTTGTGTTCTTATCTTGTAAGTGAAGATAATCATATTTCCTTCTACATGATCACCTGTTGGTGGAATGTTGTGTTAGCTATTTCTGTCGTTTTTCTATTCTTTGAAATTGTTTTTTCTTCCTTTGCTGTCGTCTGCTCATTTTCGCGTGCTTTACTTTGCAATCATTAAATTCTTCCAACAAAAATGATAAATTCCATTTTGTCAGTCAACAGCTCTGTCACATTAATGGCTCGTCTGGTCATGCCAGGTTTATCTCTGAAAATGTACTATGCTATGTATTATTGATGGCATATTTTGCTTTCTTGGATATGCAAATACATTGCCATTGATGATTATCAAAGACTCATTTCTATTTAAATTTGTTATTTTGTTACCATAGCTCAAAGCTCCGTCAGAAAAGGTCAGTACAGTATTGCCTCTACAAGTATGGCCCAAGACAATATTAATGATTCAGAATGTTAGTGATTGAGGTGACACATGTAGAAGTTACACTAGAGTTATATGTGAATGTTTTGTATGCCAAATAATTTGTGTACCCAGTTAGATTTGGGGGACATTTTGAAACAAGAGCCCAAGGGCACTGTGGTTCCTTGTGTGAAGATGCTTTAACTTTAAACCCAGCCTCAGATAAGGTGGTCTAAAATTGCAGGCAGTGGTAAAATTCAGGGTCATTTAGCAACCTTCCTATTACTCCATCTCATATACTAAAAGTACTGTACAGTAGTTTGTTGTGTGTGTGCCTTCTCTGCATACCTGTGCATACACGCTCTGAATCTGTATTCAGCACAACTTGTGCTGCTGCACATACTTTCATGTACACCTAGTTTTCACTAAAATGTCATTAACTTGACTCAGGAGCATCATTTTTTGGTTTGTCTCAACAAGACCTATCCACGCATCACAGAGGGGTCACAAAGGTCAAGAGGGGTGAAATGAGGTCGTATGTACTTCACATAGACAAACAAAATTTAACACAAAATTAAAATGTTTTGTTGTAGAAATATCAATAAAACATCACCTTCCAACCTTTCATATTAACGAGATTAATATTACTGTGTTTTCTCTGCCTACCAATAAATCCTATCCTAAAATTATGTCACCTTTTGAGCAATCGACACCCAGTTACAGCAACTCAAAGAAATTCATTTTTTTGCCTCCTGTGATCCCAAATGACCTGTGACCTCCACCAAAATCAAGAGGGCATGTCAGCTTAACATCATACACATACACACCAACTTTGAACAACATTCACCACTTGGTTATTGAGTTGTTGCATAACACCTTGTATTTTTATCCGTCACGTGCACACATGCATACATATATATACATACATTCACACATACATTCATACATACATTCATACATATGCTACCTTGACTGCATAGGTTTTCTTGCTAATGTAAGGAACCCCCCAAAAAACTGGCACCAAATGAAAAAAAAAAAAAAAAAGCTGGCACAATGCATCTCAAAAAGATGATTTGACTGGTCTTAAAATTTGTGGCAAAGATGTTTTTGAGTGGCACTTAAAAACGAATTTGTGAATAGGACCATGCAGTAGGCTATACGGACAATCTACAAGCTTTGGTGGATATTCAGTCTCCTGCTTTGGACCAAAAGGGTTGAGGTGTCTGGTTTTTTTTTTTTTTTCTTCCATGTGATAAATTAAGTTTTGCCTTGAGAGAAGACTTACATTACCAGACTATGACTTCTTGAATAGGAAGTAGTACATGAACTAAAACCGACCAATAACTAGATATTACAGTTTGGGATGTGTCAGATCGAGGGCCAATTTACCTATGCTCCTTGTGTGGCAACTGTTCAGTTAAGAGATTTGTCACACATAATCATATATTCATCTTTGCTGTTACCCATTGAGACATGTAAAAGACCCTGAAGACCTCAGACTCTAGAAGACAGCAACTTTTCAATTTATTGAACTTGGGGTCAACAGGGCCAAATTGTGAAAATGCTGTGAGCACAATATCCCAAGAAGTAAAACTTGGGCAGATCTCCCATTTATAAAGTAGGTGTATCTCATTGATTATACAATAATTACATTATCTTTGGTGAAGGTCACAGGTCATTTGAGGTCAACACAGTCACATTATGGAATTCTTGCAAACAACATATCTCACCAAAGGAAGCTTTGACAGAGTCACATTCAGTATGTCGTTGTATCTCATTGAGTACAAGAACCATTTGGCCTTTAATGGAGGTCAAAGGTCATTCGATGTTAATAAGGGTCAAATTTTGAAAACCTTGTAGACATGATCTCAAGAGAGGAAGTTTGTACAGACCTCATATTTCATTAAAGCATAGGTAGCTTGTGACACATGTATGCTATAATGTCAGAGCCAGAAAAATATGCTCATCATCAGGTCATCCAAACCACGATGCAATTGTGCATTTGGTTTGGTTTTCTAAAGCCCTATATGACAAACAATCAAATATGACATCCTGATGTAGCAAGATTCTTATTGCTAAATTCTTGTTGAAGAGCATATATATGAAAGTCCATGACAAAGATCATTATTCCTTGTTTTCATACTTAACATAATTGAGTATTATTATGTCATGTGACATGCCTCTAGAAGAGAGCTGGCATCATTCAGAAGTTGCCGAGTGAAACCCTCAATGACAATCCGTTGGGACTTTGTTCGTATCTTTTACCATTTTTGAGATACGACTTTTCAAAGTTTGATTAAATTCAAAACAGATGATATGGAGTGTTGCATGGTGTATTTCGTTTATTAACTCTTTATATATTGTCTCTTAATTACTGGGTTTCACATTGGTAAGTGATATCAATATATTTGAAGGAGAAATTATACTCTTCCAAAATGAAACCTCATGAGCACATCAAATTCTCAGTTGTCCTTGACATAAAGGTTAAGTAAACAAAGAACAACAAGATATATCATAGGAGCCCATCTCTTGATGTCACAAATTTGCATACTTAGCCAAAGTTTATTTACGTGACAGGTGTGAGACAGAAATTCGCATATGAAATTGTCAAAATTGAATTGAATTTGTGGCTATTTTCAATGATTAATACCCCCAATACTCCAACATGTCATTTTCATGTCACACACCCTTTAACCACACAGTTAAATATAGTTGTTATGTATCACTTGTTATTCATCATTAATTCAAAAACTTAAACCAGCAATTTATTCTTTGGGCTGTTATCTATGAAGATGCCTCATATTCTTACTTTTTTATTGTTTTTATTCCACAACGATTTTCATCACTGAAGCAATCCTTTGTGCATCTTATCCCTGAATTCTCATCAAACACCAACCTAACCCAGTGGCCTTGTTGTAAGTTAGGACTATCTGTGTCAACTCCATGGCAATATTCAACAGACAGGTTGCACGAGGCTTAGCAGTTTTTACCTCACGGTAAGTTTCATGGGTTAGAAGAGCTGCTACATGCAACAGCAACCTAAACCTACCTATTCCAACCTACACAATAACTTGAATATTCATAAATTGCATATCAAATTGACACATGCAATCCTCACACTAAAGATGAAGGATACATTGCTTCCACTATTGATTTGCATGGAAACTTAACTAAATAAAACAATGCAATCACAGAAGTAGTCTATATGTTGCGAAATGTGGGCATCGTAGAAATTTCCCACACATGCTGAATGCTCTACAATCCAATGAATATTATTCATGGGTTTGTCAAAGTGCCACTGAAGCAAGTAAGAGTTGCAGTATGAACAACCAGAGACAGAGAAAGATAGATGCAAGCATCATCTACTCTGCTTTAATGCTATGAGCCTATTTTGTCTATGTTTATAAACTAGCCAACATAAGTACATATACACTCAAACATGGACCCCCCAAACTGGCTTCAACAAAATCTGACGTAAGATCTGTCAGTGGTAACCACCAAGCAGTCAAGTGTAACCATGACCATATCAACATTTTCGATGTGAATCAACGACATGCTAAATGGGGCAAGAATTCCCTTTTCCTCATCAAATGTCTGCAGTTTTTGAACACAGTATCTCTCTGGAAGTATTGACAGAAATGATTCATGATTCCAAACTAATAAAGCTACTTTATCTGATCCAGATGTCCATTACATTTTATCCCTATTTTCTAATAACAGTTTTCCTTTCTTTTGAAGTCTCTTCACCTTCTTGGCTTTTCGTTGATGTTTCTTCTCTTGTAGATTTCTGTACCTTTGAAGTTGCCTCTGTTTTTTATCAGCTATGACCTTCTCCTCCATCTCCTTCATCTTCTTCCTGCTCTTCTGTTTCTGCTTCTCTCTCCTCTTCAATGACTTTTTCAGGAGTCCCATGTCGTCCTTGATCTTCGCTCCTTCCGCCATGAGGACAGCTTTTCTCCATTTCTGTTCAGAGAGCCATTCCACAGCCTTGTCTGGATCCGTGTCCTTCAGGCCTTCGTATTTTGTATTCTTCCTCTCGGCTTTGTCCAACAGCACCTTGTAGTTCCTCCCAGTTTGGTACTCGATCATGTTTTTCGTTTTCTTTGACCTACTCTGACCGACTTCCGTCTCAAACTTAAATTTGCTGTACTTGATTGAATTATGATTGTCATCAATGGCATCTTTCTGGGTCTCTTCTTTAACTTCCGATGTCCTCCCCTGCTGTTTCAATTTCTTTTTTGTAGCCGTAGCAGCCTTTTTTTGCTCCTTTTTGAGCTTTTTGAGCTTTTGCTTCAACTTCTGGTCTTTGGCTTTTTTGCCATCTTGCCTCTTGCCTTTTCTCTCTTGTTCCATGCTCAGGATTTTCGATCGAACTTTTTCTCTCAGCTCCGAAATGTGACCTGAACCAGGACTCTCTGTCGTTTGAGTGAGGACTTTGTCCAGTTGATCGGGGCCATTTGGAAAGCCTTCCAACACAAACTCTTCACTTTCCTCATCATTCTGTTTGCCTTTCTGTTTCTTCTTGGTTGAGTTTCTTGAATCTTTCTTTGGCTTGATTTGTCTTTTTTCTTCTTGACTTTTCCCTACAGCAGGTTCAACAACCAAACTTTCTTTTCTTTCTTGACTTTCTTGAGACATTTGTTGTGAGAATTCTGCATTGTGCGTGGAACCAACATCACTATCTTCATCCGCTTCAAAAATATTTGTGGAAATTTGCGGCTGTTTGTCTGAGGTAAAGTCGGTAAGTTTGTCCTTACTTAGATTTGCTTTGGGAACTTTGTCAATTACTTTTTGTTTCTTTTGAGGCTGACCGCTGACATCCGCGGATTCATTATCACGCTTCAAATCTGGGCTTTTCTTTCCTTTTTCATTTGATACTTGTGCAACAATCTTGTCTTTCACTTCGTCAACGGGTCTCCCTTCGTCAGAATCGATGCTTCCGTTGGAATCAAGGCCAGAGTCATCTCCTTTCTCCGAGGTATCCGCTTTCTGTGAGTTGTCCCCTCTCTGTCTCTTGATCATTTGCACGACTTCATCACGATCTGCCGGTCTCTTCTTCTCCCGCTTCTTTGGTCTCTTTTGCTTCAGTTGCCTTGTTTTACTGATCTCTTTCAGTTCACCAATGCTTCTTTGATCTTTGACTTTTCCATCTCCTGTCGAAAGCTTTTCACTTGGGACCACTTTTTTCACATCAGAAATGTTAGTCATGTTCTGGTCATCTGTATTATCTGAAGGCAAAGAAATAACAAATGACATTTTCTTACATTCAAAAGGAAATAGTGAAAAATTCAAATGTTTTTGGTTGGTGGTGGGGGTTAAAATTTTATTTTTCTCTGTGAAAACTGCTGGATATCTGGAAGAGAACCTTACTCCGTCACAGAAATGTGCATACTTGTTAAAACAAAAATTGTAAAAAAAAATCAATTGGAATATAACCACAGTAAGAGGTGAAAGAAGTAAAGCTACTATACATCAAACAGAAATTGAGGCAGTCACCAGAATGCACAAATGCATTGTGCTTTCGATGATTTCATGATATTTCCATTGACAGGTGTGTCAAATGAGATTTAACTTCCACCATAGACAATAGGGTTCATGCACTCAATATAGTATCTACAGACCAAATATGGGATTGGTCCAAGCTAACCCTCTTGAAATATCGTGTTTACAATGCACTTTGACCCCAAATGACCTTCGACCACCATAAAAAACAATATGGTTTATGAACTCAATATGGCACACCTTCATTTCATACTGTTTATGAGATTTGTCCAAGCTTGTCTTCTTGAGATATGGTGTTTACAAAGTTTTCACAATTTGAACCTTGGTGACCCCAAACGACCTTTGACCTTCACAAAACCAATAGGGTATATGCACTCAACATGGTACATCTACATAAGATTCATCCATGCTTCCCTTCTTGAAATATCTTGCTTACAAGGTTTTCACTTTTTTACCCCTCTTAACCCCAAATGACATTTGACCTCCAGCAAAAACAAGAGGGTGTATGTACTTAATATAGTACACCTGCATACTAAATATGGCATTTGTCCAAGCTTCCCTTCTTGAGATATTGTGTTTATTAGGTTTTCACAATTGCCCCCTGTCGACCCCATGCGACCTTTGACCTCCACCAAAAACAATAGGGTGCATGAACTCAATGCGGTACACCTATATACAGTACCAAATATGAGATCAGTCCAAGTTTCCCCTTCTTGAGATATCGTGTTTTCAATTCACACATCAAACACATACATGCAAACACACGCATGCATGTACACACACACCAGTGTGATTGCAAAGTTACTATTATCATCAAAACTGAAAAGGCCACCATTACTAATGATTAACACTCTCACCGAAGGTCCTTGTTGCAATGGGTGAGAAGGAATTCCTCTAGGAAATGGTAACAGATTATCAGTGACTTGCTTTATGGTGTACGTGTCCACACAATACAGGTGGAGGAAGGACGGTATTTCTTTCACCTTTTAACAATTCACTTCAAGGAAATTCGAGTCACAATTATACCAACAAAGGTTTGGTCCTGGCATTGACAGAGTCTGTCATAATCACTGGTACAGTACTAACACGATGATACAACCATAGCTGTATCATTAGAGAACCTTGACAAGAGGGCAATCATCCTCAAAGGATCTACAGTCTGACATGTAACAAATGGTACAAGTAATGTCAATACCAAAAGCAGTAGGTTGTTAACAACACAAATTCCTAGTGTTTTAGTCAATTTGGGTGCCTCAGTCTCTCACATAAAGATGATACCACAGTAACAGACAAACTGCACATTGCAGAGGTGCTAGAAACCTTAGGGAAATATTATTAATAGTCAGTTCACCAAAGGTAGCGGCACCATACTTTGTCCAGTACTTCAAATAGTGCACACGTTATATTAATTACAATTGGATGTTTAGTATCTGATATGGTTGGTGCACTACCTGCAGGTGAAAGCAGTGAGGATATCGACCAAATCACTTAGGACTGATGGATCTATACAGCTCAGATGACATGATTGACAATGAGATTCAAGTTACCGATGTCTTGTTTGTACCAGACAGCAACCATTAACTTACATTGCTGTTTGTTGCAGTTTGTCTTGAGCACTCAGCAGATGACATTTTCATGTTTCCTGCATGACAGCGATTTGAAATCTGATATCGCCTGCCATTGATTCTGCCAGGCCCTAGGGGAGGGGTATTTGTCCCCATTCCAATCCTCGCACCCTTTTCATTTCCATAAAAATGTTATTATTCTATATTATCTATGACCTTGGTTTAATTGTTATTTAAAAAGAGTTCACTTTGCAGCAATGTTTGAACTTATACACTTAAAAGGAATAAGCAGTCACACCCCCCCCCCCACTTTATTTTGAAAGATCATCATTTGTTTTGCACTTCTCTTTTCATGTCTCTTTTAGGCCAAGTGAAAAAAAACTCAAAGCTTTCCTCTGACAATTTTTTTTATCAGTATCAAAAGTAGGATTTTTAACCTAAAATGTCATGTGCCGACCACAGAAATCATTTCTTCAAGTCTTTGATGTCTTTGCAACATAGCACTCATTGCTACAGAGATGTAGCATGAAAACGTCTGCACACTCAAATTTTTTGGAAAGTGCAAACAAGAGACTAGTGTTTTTTTTACTTGGCCTTAAGTATTTTCCAAGATGTTGCTATCGATATCAGTACTGCATAAGAAAGGTGTTATGCTGCCAAATTAAGCAATTCAACAACAAAAACGATATCATATAATGAAAAAGAACCATTCATGAATTTGCACAGGGGGGTATACAAATTCACTTTAGTGTGACTGCATTTTCTCTTTACATAATTGGTCTTTAAAGCTCTTCAAATTGCAACTTACATTGGCCTTGAAGCTGACTGTTGTCACCCTGAACCCACTTGGTAACTTTTGCCAAGGACGGTATCAATTTAGATTCATGGTTTAGCAGTTTTAAATCCTCCTCCCTCATTTACTCTAGTTTCTGGCAGGATTGGATGAGAAGGGGGGTGACTACAACTGACCAACTTTATTAAATCATTAGAATATCACATTTACATGCAGAGTACAAACTCATTGAAGGTCTATTGTTTGTAAGCAATAAATTTATTTCAGGACAAGTAAGCGCAGAGAAGTTTGTGACTTGATGTGAATCAGAAAATTCATCAATGGAAAATTCAACAAAAAGACACATGCATAGGTTAGTCTCCAAAAGCTCATATCCAATGACACAATTAGTGGATGAAAGAGTGCAACTGAAAGTGTAACGACACTTTTTAAGTTATTTCACTACCTTTGTGTGAACTGGGGTATTTATCAAAGAAGTTGTGATCAGGCACCAAGAGAGCCAGTCTTTGGAAGTGCTCATTGAGTCGTTGCAGGTTCTGATACACAGTTTGTGATTGCTCCATGCTGTAACTAAGACAAGAAAGAAAGCCGTTAAATAAGGAAACTCTGAATTAGGAAAACTGTAAATGATACATCTTTATTATGTAAACTAGACCTGTGTATGTGAAGTCTGATTCATTTAAGTGCCATAACCAAGATGTCAGGAAATGCTAATAACAATTACATTTATTAGAACAACTCTGAACAAGTTGTATTCTTCTAAACTCTATCTGGCCATAACTGGATCCAAAGTAAGTGAAGAGTAAGACATAAGAGTGATACACATACATACTTTAACACACAATTGACAAGCACTTGCAATGCTATAATTACAAATTCAAAATTAGCCGGGGATGATTCTGGGGTTCTATGGTACCACTTTAGTTACCAAAACTAGATGTCAACTACATTATGGTGTCAAATTCTCAGGTGCTGAATGTAGACATTTTTGTATTGTTTGCACTGGATCCAAAATTCAGACCAAAGTGTTACACAGTCAGCTAAATACAGCCTAGGCCATAACTTTCATTTGGCTAAGAGCAGTCTCTAAAGTTACAATACAACATTTTGCTTCCCATGTTCATATAATACCGTAGTGTATTTTACAAGGTGTACAAAGGTATGACAATGAATTGTTCGTGTTGTTGGACATGTCATGTCATACTGCAGCCTAACTAGGCCTAGGCTAGCACCGAACATGTTGAACTTTGTCTCAAATGTTTGTTACACATGATAGTTAAAGGGGATCAGGGTTTGCCTGAGAAAATTCACCTTTAGTTGATTTTTCATTCTAAACTGATTGTTCACTGAAATACTGTATAGAGACCTTAAGGAGGTGTTTGAAGGTAGGAGACACGGTAATAATTGCTTTAATTACGGTTGAATGAGAGCTCTTCACCGATTTTTTGCAAATTTGACTCGTTTCTCGAAATTTTCCACGTTTTGAGATAATCTTGATCATATTTGTTAGTGATAACTCATTGTACGATAACGGTGGGGAATTGTAGAGAAATAAATTGTGAAAATATACCCTGATTTCCCCTTTAAGTATGTTAGTGAAACTTGGATCCGGGTAGAAATTTTACAATCCAGACCATCTGAATGACCATGTCAACTTCAATTTGCTTCCCTATATAGGTTACCTATTGCTGTATCCAAGGTTAGGGTTAGGAGTTCGCAAGGATTTAGTTTAGGCTAACTATGTTGGGGCCAGGCGAACGTGGGGCGCTACTCTAGTGAGCATTTACTCGTTAGGCTCTGTAGTGTAAGTGTTGGAATTAACACTAACAGTGTTGTAATCCTACGTTCAATGCTGACGTTACTGTGGACTGTTGTTCCATCAGTTTTCTCTTTACTACTTGTCATAAAACCTTATTGAAGCTTTCACTAGCAGAAACCCTTACCCACGAAGCTTCAGTAAGTTCAGTCCCGTAAAAAGACGACTTCGCTCTGACTTGGGTTCTTGTTACTTTAAGTCCACTTACTAGTAGCTTTAGCCTAGGTGCCAGTCCAGATTTAGTTAGCTTGTCAGCGCGCTTGTAGTTGTGCTGCACAACACTGTATGAATGATCTTTGTATGGCAGTACTAAATGTATTTAGTATACATCGAAAGCCTATACTCTCTAGGATTCCGATTTCTATGGTACTTGGTAAGTATGTCCATTGCATGCATGACTTTGTTTACACGTGTGGTATTGTATGAGGCGCCGTTTGGAAAATATTATTTGTTCTAAATTGACATCATGGCATTATATGGCAACAACAGCATATAAGTCTTACAAGTTTCATATGTGATACAATGTTTTTTGCAAAAATATTATCTGTGATATAATAAAAACGAAACAAATGATATGACATATAATTCATTATAAGTGATATAATTGAACAAAAGCACATTTTATGTTATATAATACAAACGAAACAAATTATATAACACGTAATACATTTCATGACGTACAATTACCCCCCCCCCAAAAAAAAAAAAACATTTTATAGGATATAATAGAAACGAAACAAATTACATTACACAAAAGTTCGTTGTATATGGTATACTAAAACAAAACAAATTACGTGACATATAATTTATCATACGACTTCCAAAATAAAACATTATATGTGATATAATAGCTATAATGAATAGTGGAAACAAACCATTTAGTGAAGCTCCGCCTCTTATTTCTGTAAACTTATCAAACTTCACATAAAATCTTCCGATGGTGTCGTTGCGATATATAAACGAGCATGCGCGACTTGTGAGTTGTGACCTGAATAATTCATAATACCAGTACTTTCGGCTAAATGGTTCTATCATCGTTCCGTATTTAACAGTAGACCTACTAAGCCTAACCTTTAAGTCTCGTTGCAGTTACCAAGAAGGCTAGAAACAGCGCCTTATCGACACTCTTAACGGAACACCTGTTGTTACAGGCAGCAACTCATCACTGCCCCAGGCTATATTTTGTACTTCCGGATAGCAGAATTCTCAGCTGGTTCTACCGTTTGATTGACGGTAGATTCGAAAAACAAGGGGCAACTCATATCACACAGTGTACCGTACCGGGATCGATTGTTTTGACTACACATGTGGAGGAATTTTAGACAAGCTGTAAGATGGACTAGACGTAAGTGGTTGGGAGAATTGAAACTGCCTGGGGTGAGGACATTTTTGTCTTTTAAGAGTTTCTTTATTCACTCTGTGACGACCTCATCAGGAGTTTCTTACGTGAAGTTTGATTGGTTTACAGAAAGGGGGAGCTTCACTGGATGGTACATTTCCACTACTCATTATGAATCATGTAATGTTTCGTTTATATCATATCACATATAATGTGTTTCTTTTTGAATTATATGGTATATAATAAGATACATGTAATAAAATTTGGTTTGTTTTCATTATATCACATATAATTATTGTTTCTTTAACTACATGATGTTTAGGCCCATAATGGATTACATGTCATATGATTTGTTATCATATGACATATAAGGAACTTTTCCTTAATTATATGACATATAAGATATAATATGTCATATAATTTGTTTCGTTTTCATTATATGACATATAATGTGCTTTTGTTGGCACGTATAATGAATACCTGTCATAGGCCTGTATATTGTTTCATTTCTATTATATCACATACAACTTGTTGTTGTTTAATTATATGAAATATAGCGATATATATGTCATATAATTTGTTTCCTTTTTATTAAACATCGCATATAATGTGCTTTGTACAATAAAATCACTTGCAATGAATTATATGTCATATAATGAATTATATGTCATATAACCTTTTCGTTTTTATTATATCACAGGCAATAATTTTGCTACAAATAATTGCATCACATATCAAACTAGAAAGAATTTTATATACCATGTGCGCGTAACGCCATTTAGAACAAAAAATAATTGTCAAATGGCGCCTCATAATATTGTACTGTGCATATAGCTATACCGCCATTGTGATATTTTCTGGGGTATATATCAAGCTTAATTTGCAATAATTAAAACAGAGGGCTGTTCCGATCCACTCAGTTTTTTCAGACCGAAAAACAGAGTTTCTGGTAAAAATTTTGTGTTTTCAAGGTAAAGTGACTTTTTAAAAAAAATCCTACTAATTAATTAAGTAAGCACAATTTTTTCGATAAAGAATTATCCCAACTTCTCCGATAAAGTTAAACTCTGTTTTTCGAGCGAAAAGCAAGGATTTTCCAAAAGCAGAGTCTGTTTCCGACCTCCTCCCCACCTCCTACCAAAAAATTACATTTTTCAAAAGACAAAACTTTTAATAGGTCTAACCTCTTTTAGACCATCACTTATTTCGGCATATTTTTAAAAGGACGTAGGAAGTGTCGGGAGCCTGGGGTACTTACGAAACCCCATGCACTGACGGAAACACATGCGGGAACAGAGCCATGTTTATCCCCGGAATTTCGAAAACGAAAACCCCTTTCACAAGTTCATTTTCTTTGAAATGTGTGTTTTTTTAAACGATGAATTATTTTGGTAGTTTTACTACCTCTCGTATTTTCTCTAACAAACTGAGTTAGACATTAGATAAATGAGGGGCTTTCATATCTTAAGTTTTGCAATAGGGACGAGACCATCATGTATTCCTCCCCTGAGACGTCTTCAGGTTCCCGTAATGGCGATCAGAATCTGTCGGGTTCAGCTCCCCCCCCCCCCCCGACACCATCCATACACAAATTCTCTTATGCATGTACCAGTTTCTACGTATCAAAAACAATTCCTTTTCTTTCTCAAGCATACAATAAAAAAGGGTACTGCTGCAGAAAATCAAGGAATCGGATTTTTACATAGCAATCTTTGTAACTCAAGCTGCATTTTGAATAGTCCGAAAAAAATTTTAGAGAGAAATTTTTAAAGGTCGAGATCGCGTTTTTTCAAGTAAAAAATCAAGTAAAAAGGTGAAACTTACAACAGTTATTTGAACATTTAGAAAAGTTGAAATCTTGATTAGTGTTTGAAAGGCGAAATTTCGACTTAAAAAAACCTTAAAACATTTCGACTTTTTCGACTTTAGAAAGAGAGGAAGAACTGTGCGCCTGAAGTACAATCTAACTAGTGCCAGAATTTTGAGGAAAACTTGGGCGCTTGTAAGCATGTCAGAAGGGAGGTTGTTGTTTGTTTGCATAATTCGAAGTTGACTCTGAGGTGCAAGTAGGCCTACCCAGGCATCCCAGAGTCACAGTTTCTTCCTTTCTTCGAATGGTTTGACTGTAATGCGGCATGTAGTGCTGCATTTCACACACCACTCATAAGTTCATTTAAGCTCATAATATTCATTTGGCGTTTATCATGAAGGCAGTGGTCACGTCCGTCTCGGCAATTAAAATCATTCCGCTCCATGAACGTTATTCATACTGGTGTGCTACCTATTTAGTGTCTGAAAATCTCGGTGCGATATGTGAATGATTGAATTCAGGGATGAATACTGCGATAACTTCAGCCAGGTCAATTATGAAATTCGTCTGCTGCTGTATGCCTCTTCTGTAGCCTGTATTGTAGTGTGCGTACTGCATACTGTGCGTGCACTATACAAGTTGTGGAGTTGCCAGCTCAAGGTCGGACCACCGTATAAACAAAATGTGTGCGAAAAGCATGCATGCGCTGAAATGAAATGAGCTGCCCCACTCAGAGGATAAAGGTTCTTCTTTTGCACTACACGGAGTACCAAAAATGGTTGCCTTTCGGATGGTGCCATGCGTAATGCAATTCGGCAGTATTCTTGCCAGACCATGCTCACATTTGCAGCTGCGAAGAATTTTCTCAGCTGTTGATATTAGTGCAGGTCAAATATCAACTCAGGCACAACAGAGAGAGTTTACATCAAAGTCTTCCCCAGGTGAGATCCTTCTCCTGTACGATTTGCAGATAAGAAAGAATTGGAACTCAACACACATTAGCCATTCAATGTGATATCCTATAAAAATCTTTTGCCGATTCTGGTACAAGTAAAATTGTTCCTGGGTGTCGTAACAGGCCCGTTTTTTTTTTTTTTTGGCTTGATGGTTTTGATGAAAAGAGAAACCCATAAGTGAATGTGTGTGTTGGTGATGCTTAGCTTGTTAGCACAGTATCTTGAGAAAGGCAAGTTTTGAGTTCTTATGTACAGTACATGGTTCACATCAAGTAGGAGAACCCCGTTGTTTATGGTGGAGATAAAAGGTCATTTTCAAACACTTAAACCGTTGTTAATCATATCTCAAGCTAGGAATCACATAAACTTTTGATACTTAACATGTGAATGTATTACATCAAGTAAAAGAACTGTAGTGCTTTGGTGGAGGTCAAAGGTCATATGAGGTCACTAGCAGGAAACTCTGAAAACTTTGTTAAGATGATATTACAAAGTGCATGGAAACTTGTTATGTACTTGACATGTACAGTAAATGTTTTAAGTAAGAAGAATCCTCTTGTTTTTTAATAGAAGTCAAAGGACATGTCCCCAGATGTAGCAAACACTGGAAATTGTGTTGACACAATCCGTCAGCATAGGAATAATTCAAAGCAGGAATATGAGTTGTACAGGCATTTTCCTGATGGTCCTCAACCTAGTCAGTGTTCCAGGAAGAGAAAGTACTGTAATGGAAAATATCACTTTGTTTTAAAATCTTAAAGAAATCTTTGCACTGTTCTTCATGATATTTGAATATGAAAATTGTCTTGACATTGTTGTTGGCTTTACAAAATTCAGACTCTCCAAGAAAGCATAGCAGTCAATCACAGTTACTTGAAATCAAAGAGACCAATGGGAATGGATACTTGGAGAAATGGGGCTTAAACAATGTTTTCTTGCAGTGGTTATTCCACAGAGTTCGACTTTCACTGACAAATTTTCAACTCATATTCCAGCTTTTAATTATCATAATTGATACTTTTAGTGTGTGAATGTGTTATATCAAGCAGAAAGGTCTTACTGTGTTTTGTGGAGGTTAAAAGTCATCTGAGGCCAGGGAATAGTTAAGTGTTTCCATTTTGTGTAGCAGTTTTAGGGATTTTGTAGGTCTTTAGGAAACTTTTGGTTAAAATGTATAATGATTATGAGTACAAAAAATGGTTACACGTTTTTTCATTTGTGTATACCAATTTGCCTTGTTTGTGTAGCAAATAACGATGGGATACTGGATAAATTGTTCCCAAGGTCACCAGACGTCAAACACTGAAAACGTACATGATATCTCAAGAATAACTCTACAGTTTTGGCAGAGATCATAGGTTATCTAAGATCACCAGAGGTCAAACACTGAAAGCTAGTGTGTTAACACAATATCGTAAGGTGGAAAGTATGGGAACCTGAAATGTGTACTTAACATGCTATGTGTTACAGTAAGTAGAAGAATCATTGTTTTGGTGCATGTTAAAAATCATTTGAGGTCACCAAAGGTCAAATGGTTGAATTTGTAAAAGATGCAAGTCTGTGTAAAGGAACCAATATGAAAAAAAGAAATACCACCAAGTCTGAAACCACCAAATCCTTTATCCCACTTAAAATTACTTATCTCAGGCATTTTGTAAAATTTACAACATCATTAGATATACCACTCCAGTACTTCAGTCCCAATCTGAGAAAAAATTCTTTGTTAAGATTGGCTCTATTCTGCCTTTTGGAAGTTGTAATAATACAACTATTGGAAAAAAACTGGAAAGGTCCATGAACATCAAATTATGATATCCCAGGAGAACTTTTAATATCTTAATCAAATCTGCAAGAGGTCTGTGAAGTTCAAGTGAAGTGAGATGAAGTGATTTTACCATGCAGTCATAGTACTGTATATGTGGGACACTCTTCAATGAATAAACAACAGAGTAGCCATTCTCTGCACACTCTTTAAAACCTCCTTAAAAATTTGAAATGTTTTGACTAACAAATTTCCCTTTTAAGACTTATACTAATATCTGCAGATCTCGAAAAGTTCCTCTGGATTGTACCTCGTACTGTATTTGCTCTTGCAGTTTACATTTGACCGAGGAGCACAAATGTTTTGGATTCTTCACAACATAAAAAGGTATGTGATATTGGTGCTTTTACCCTTTGTCTTATGTATTGTATGTGTTCCATTCAGGGATATATACTCCAGCCAAGAAAGGTGTTGAAGTTCCATTTGTAGTTAAGCCGGACTTGGATTTGGCATCGCGGTTTGGGAGTTGCCTCAACGATCTTAAAAAGAGCATAGATGCACGGAAAGTTGATGCAGACCTAACGGAGATGGTGAGGTTTGATTTATAATCATTCAAGGATGTTGAATTTACAGACACATCCTGTCATGCTGTGAGCTCTAGAAGAAGTAAGCAAAACATTGATAGGTACAGAACCAAATTTGCTTTGTAGTTCATGTGTGGTATATTGATGCAGTATGGTAATTGGTGAATCTTCAATAGAAGTTACATTGTTAAATTTGATGTGGAAAGCTAGTTCTGGTATTGTTGTCTTGGTTTGGTTAAAAAGAAAGGGAGGGCTTGTTTCTGCATGTATATATTTGAAATATTTCTCCTTACCGCACAAAAATGTCCCGTGAATCAACCTATTACAGTAGTCAGGCTCAGTTAAAGAAGGGAATTGTAATTGCTGATACTAAAATGGGCTGAAATTCAAAATGTTCTGTTGCAGCAGTATGCAGAAGTAGACCTGTTTCTGCAGTAAAACTGCAGTGATTTTCTGATCTACAGTTCTGTCAAAGGTCACTTGGAGTTCACAGGAATGAAATTTTTCAATTTCAACTTCTAGTGAGAACTATTGCTGTATTTTAAAAAATCAAGGCAGGAAGCAACTTCATAGTTAGCTTATTGTTGATTTAACTTGTATGTGTTTGGTGTTGCCCAGTGGTTATTGAGACATTGACAGAGGTCAAGAGAGGTCAGTCAGAGTGACTGAAGATGTTGTGGTTATTCCTTAGGTATCAGTTTATAATGACTACACTTTATATTAGAACAGTATTTATATTAGAACACAGGTCACCATGTTGCCTCTTTGCTCGGGATGATTGAGGGTACAGTAGGGTGTCTGTGGTTCTTCAGTTTTGCTCTTTAGCTATGTCTTGAGGGCCCCTGGTTAACTGGAGAGTGATACCCACACACACAGTGTAGTGACAGATGAGGATCTGGTCAGGGTGGGACTGTGAGGGGAGGTGGACAAGATCATTATACAATGGCATAGCAGAGTGTTATTCAGATGTATGTAACTATTTCAGGCAAGGCATCGCAAAGCCTCATCGCTTTCTGCTTTTATTTGTAGTTAATGTGTCGTTGGAAACTATCGATGTGTGAGGAGAGTTTGTTGCATCGATATTTTTGTAGATATTTATTACTCTGTGCAAATTTATAGATCAGATTGTGGCAGAGTGTTCAAGAATTAGAAGAAAAGAAGCGATCACTTGAAGCGGCTCGCGAAGAGAACAGAACAAAAGCAAAGGCATTGTCACAGAACAAGGTATTGTATACAAGGAAGTTCACAGATTTTTAAGATGTTTCAATACACAAACAGATTTTAAATTTGCATCAAAATTCACTGAATATTGTCTAAAAGATGAAAACTGTCAAAACAAACAATTGGCTGATGCATGCACAGCATGAGTGATCGTGTGGACCAGTTCTGCAAATAAAAAAAATGGTGACCATACTCAGTACTGGCCAAATTTTGGTCTATTTTTTTTTTAAATATTATCAAAGGTTTACATGCATAAATTTATTCATATTTAAGATGACAAGCAAATGTCAACATGTTTTTTTTTTGTAAAAGGAGAGTAATGCGGAGGCCTCCCTCAGACCCTGATTAC
This sequence comes from Stichopus chloronotus, assembly GCA_021234535.1. Taxonomy (NCBI): domain Eukaryota; kingdom Metazoa; phylum Echinodermata; class Holothuroidea; order Aspidochirotida; family Stichopodidae; genus Stichopus; species Stichopus chloronotus. The sequence goes on along the minus strand of CM037838.1, from coordinate 5,864,191 downwards.
CGCTTTATGTAAAGCTTGCTACATGTCTAGCTTCAAGCTACTCAAATTTTGTACTGCTCCTCAATTGCAGATTTCAAATGCCAAAGAAGTGAAAAACCAAAGGGAAGAAGGGAAGCAACTCCGTGAACAACTGAAGCATGTGAACGTAAGGATACTACTGTAGCATGTATGGGTTCATTAGACAATCAATTAATCAGTCAATCAATCAGTCAATCAATCAATTAATCAATCATGTCGAGCTTGCTTGAGTAAACTATGAAGATTGTCCCCACTGGCTGCTTACAATTATCCATGGATTTGGATTGGTGTAATCCTATCAATGCCAGTGTCTGCACTAGGATGTGTGGGTTAGATCTTGCTCATAATACAAGTATGTCAGCTTCATATTGATTATCACTTTAGTTCTTTGTGCACAAGTAACTCTGTGACATAACAATATTTCAGAGATCTTCATGACTGTGAAAATTAATTTCAGTAAATCTTGAATGTTTTGTTTTTGCTCAGTCTGTACTGAATTCAATTCTGGACAAGCTGTACCCTTTGGCTCTCTCCCTGCCGAACCAGATTCATTCTGATGTGGTAAGTGACCTCTACAACGGTATTAGAATTATTCACTATGACAATGCACTATTTCTATGATTTTTGTCCATGGCTAGCATGAGCATTACCATCAAACTCTCACATGATGGTTTATGCGTGGTTCATAAAAAGACAATGTTTTTGTAAAACGTTAAAGAGTATTTAAAAGGATAGGCATGATTGCAGTGAATCAGTGATTTGAACCCTCATAATGTTACAAACAGTGCATGCACATTACAAATGCTACTGACCATTACCACTGTTATGACTTGTAACTAAGTGGAGGTGGAGCAGACATACAGTGTCGCTAAATGTACAAAGTGACTTCTTGTTAATACTTGGCTTGTCTGTTTGATTGCAAACTCCCCTGAAAATGTGGACAAAATGATGATAACTTACTCCTTTTGATTATGTGTTTTTTATTATTTCGTTTGATTTGTTCTGTTTTAGGCACTTGGAAAGGACAACAGAGTTGTCAGAGAAAATGAAAAAGGTATGTTAAGGAGTATCAAGGACTATTTATATTAAAAGTAATTGCTCATTGAAAATGAATAGAAAATGTACTTATTCATGAATGCTAGGGATTGAACTGTCTCACACTGCGATATTAAGATGATGCCGCTTGGACTCAAGTTTGAACTGTTCTTGAAAGTGATATGAGGCATGTATTAAATGGCAATAGCATAGCAGTAGTTGCATGTGTGCATACCACTTTGGTAAAGTTGTTACAGTAGTACAGTAGCTCACTTGAAGTAGCTAGGTGATCCTTCTTCATGTATTACATCTCATGTCATTTGAGGTCAGTGTAGGTCACAGTGTGAAAATCTTGTCAACTCCACATTGACCGTCCTAGTGAGCAGAGGGTCAATGTTACTTATTCATGAACAAACTATTTGAGTTTTGTAGTGGTCAAAATCTGCATTGCCTGGTGGATACTTTAGAGTTTTAAGGTGTTTCAACTTCAATCATTATGTTATTACATACTGTGAGCAAATTCTTTAAGACTGAAAGTGTTCAAAGTGGAAAAGCTTTTATTCAATTACATTGACTTAAGGTGTATTAACAAGTGTATTAATCCATTGCCAAGGGCATACGGAACAGCACTACAGAAGCAGTTGTTGTCACCTCTCCATGTTAGAAAAATTGTAGCATTTTTGAGTAACTTGTGACTATTTTGGGGCAGATAATCTGAATAAAAATATTGCTAACTATACTGGTTAATGTTAAGAGATAAGAGAACGAAACATCAACCTCTCTCAAATGTGAAAGTAGCATTTCAAATCCACAGTGGCAATTGAACTATCCATCTTCACATCTTTTTTGCTGCTGAGTTGGAAGTTAGACATTTCACCATCTTTTTGACAAAGTGATTTTGCCCCCTCATACAATTGTCTTCTATATGACTATCTTCATTCTTGTTCAAAACTGATTGAAAGTTTAAAATGTCCCCTACTGATAGCATTGTTTCTCATTTTAACAAAAGAATTGATTCAACTGTCTGATTTATCTCAGGTGCCACCGGTATGAAGACATCTGTGTCTGCCGAAAGAGATCAGTCAATTTTCAGAGAGTAAGTCATTTTAGACAAACTTTAGGCACCTTCCTGCTTAAGTTAGATATTTTGGAATTCATACATAGCATACGTGTGTATGTGTCTGTGACATTTGCTTGGGCAACCTCTAACTCAATAAGGGGAAGTTGGATTACAGTCAAACCTGGCATGTATATCTGCCATGTTGAGAAAGTGTTCCCTGTTGTTTTTGCTGGAGGTCAAAGGTCATCTAGGGGTACTGGGGGCAAAACTCTGACAACGTTTTTAACTCATTAACTCAAGGTAGAAAACTTGGAGAGATTTAATGCTTGGTACATAGGTGCATGATAATGAGGAGATAAATTTGATTTGTTTGGTGGAAGTCAAGCAAGAGGCACACAGTGATATTGCAAAACTCGTGGACTACCATTCCATACTTGCCTGGAACTTTTACTTGCTACGTTGTGCTCTCTAATAGCTCCCTGCATTGTGTATCATCAATGTAGGGGAAATTGGATCCCTCGGTACACTGCATATATGGAGGTGATTGTCAAAGAGGCAATTTCTCCTCTCTCTCATGCTATGGATGCTTACATGGTCCATTATGTAAGCATTGAATTTGCTTTTCTGGGTGTAAAAATAATGGGGGTCCTACACAGTAGTACTCAATCATAGACTTACATTTTGTGACTTATACCACCTACCCTGTGTGAGATGTAATTGTGATGAGGCTTTCAGCTCTCTATGTATTGACCTGATCTGTTCATAATTGCTTTGAATTGCTCTCTCTGTCACATTGTTTGATGCATATTCTTGAAACTTGGAGACAATGATCCTATTGTTGTGTCACCTTAGGGGTGTTCAATATTTTGGGGTCCAAGGTCTAGATGGACTACATGGATCATTTTATGAAATTCTGCAAAATGCAAGCTTCTGTAAGTTGAAGTTGTGTCGCATAACTACTATGGTAGTGGTACGTTCAGGTTGTTCAGGTGTATTGGATACAAGGTCTGAAATGGGCCATTTCATGACATTGTGCAAAATGCTTTTCCTACAGATTGTATGGTGCAAGTAAGGATTTTGTCACATCTCTACTATGGTAGTTCTTTCTGGATGCTTTGCATGTTTGGGTCCAAGGTCCCATGGTATTAAGTTGACATTGTTTTACATTACTAATATGGTAGTGGTACCTTTGGGATATCAGATGGAAGGTCCATGTGGCCAGTTATGAAATCATGCAAAATACTTTTCCTACACATTGTATCTAGCACTGTTTATGGTTGGTCACATTATTACTATGGGAGTGGCTCCATCTGGGTGTTTGTCATGTTTGGGGTCCAATGTCTGAAATGGACCATATGAGCCATTTTATAAAATCATGAAATATGATTCTTTTTCTACAGATTTTATGTTACAAAAGTGAGGGTTCATGGTCAGAAAGGGCCATATGGGCTGTTGTTCAAAATAATGCTCCTTTTCCTTCGTAATCTACGTCACTGTGCCCTTGGGGCACTTGTTGTCTTCTTTCTTTTGTACATTGTCTCTCTCCTGCAGAGTTGCGTACACTCTTTTATATAAAAGAAATCTGATATTACTATACACGAAATAATGTGGTGCACGATTTTTGTACCTTTTTTTTCATTAGTCTACTTGCACAGCTAAGAACATCCTCCATGAAGGCTCCCCACGTACAGCAAAAAATTCTGGAGGCAGCAGAGGAGACACTCACCAATGAAGGATTTACCCAGCTATCCTGTCCAGATATGATCAAGCCATATGCACTGGTGAAGATAATTTTCCTTTTAAATGGATTGCTGCTGTGATGCTCAGTGAAAGCTTTATGTGTTAATAGTGCAACACTTTTCTTCGATTGGTACAGCAACATGTACCTGCAGGTTTCAATAATTGTTAAAAGTAACCTCTAAAAATCTGTGGCAAATTATCCCATACAATCTGGAAGAAGTGTCTCAAAACAGCAGTCACATATTTTCTGCCTGAGATCCACACAAAATGTTCTTCATAACACGGACCATGTTACAACAGGGTTGGCCCAACCCTCTTACAGTTGGCGGTGGTAAATATTTGAAAGGGCTTTCTGAAAATAGAGTTAAGGGGATAATTTTTCTCAAAGGGCACTCTGAAAAAGTCTCATTGTGTGTAATAAGGGCACTGTTTTGTCAAAAATAGCACATATTCTAGAACATTTTTGGGGTGGTAAATACCCTTCTCCATCCCCCAGTGCACCAGTCATGGAAAATTCACCAACTTTTCATTCTTTGATTGTGACATTTGATGATTTACATTCACTGAAGCAATATGCTTTGGAGGTCACTGAGGGTAGAAATTGCATGGAGGGACATTTTTACAGATTTCCATTACTGATGTGCATTTATGTTGATGTTATACAGCTTCATCACTGTTGTACATGACTGTTACTGTTACACAGTTTCATTACTGTTATAGAGTTTCATAACTGTTGTACATATTCATTAGTGTTATACAGTTTCAATACTGTTACATAGTTCCATTACCATCCCATATTTTCATTTCACTAACAGTAATCATAAAGTTGTTCTTTGTCATTTTGCAATGATCAAGAAGCTGTATCCAATTTTACAAAGTCATCAATAAACAAGTTTCCAAGCCTATCAGTTGAAGTTCATATCGACTTAAAGTTAACAAATTCAAATTGTTATTTTAATTGCCATGTGAAAATGATGTGATCGTGTTAATGCTTATTTTTTAGGTAATTTAATGTCCTGATTTTGAAGGATACCTTTTCATTTTCTTTTTCCAGGATGCCCTCGGTCAGAATTATGTTGACAGAGGGGAGGTAAGATTTGAAACAGTTTGGCAAAACAAAGACTTGGCAAGCAGTTTAATACAAAGCCATCTATAAGCAGTATCGTAACAACATTCAACTGGTTATGTTCTGTGATCCCTATGTGGTAGGCACGTATTGCCCAGCTCAGAGCTGTTGCAAATTTAACATACTTTTGTAATGCTGCCAAACTTTCAAAATTTTTACATATATGAGAATTCATCCAATTTCCATACAAGTATGTCAGCATTAACCATTCTTGCCTGTCAGAATGTAACTTACTTTGCACTATTATGAATGCTTTTATTCTTGTGTAATTTGCTGAATGGCTCATTCAAAGCTGACTCATGCTCGTTTACATCCACCTACTGTGCCCATGTAATCACCATCAGTAAGCCAGTGGAATGTTAAAAGTGTCAATTGATGTGTCTGTAAAAAATATACATTGTCTACTTTTGCAATGTTTTGAGTTTGGTATTTTCCTGAAATTGATCAGTTAGGTTTGCATTTCAATGTCTATTTGTGTTTTTGACATTTTACTCTGTTGTTGTTCTGATCACTTTATGATTGACTTTTCATTTCCATCGCAGACATTCTTCATTGTCACTAATGAGAGTGACATGTGTCTCACAGGGCTCTCTCCAATAAGTCTTTATGGTGAGCCATCTGCCCTTTATAGTTGTTGGAGTAACTAAGTTTGTATTATCCTTTGCTTACCAACCCTTTGTTCCTTGATACTTTTTGACTGTGATCATGTGAAGGATCTCTGCCTTCACTTAACCAGACTTTTTTGTATGGGGGGAGCTATTGTATTTAGGTGTAAATGAAAGTCAAAGGTCATTTTGAGTAAACAGTGGTACTCTTGAGAGCACCCAATCAACCAGATCTCATGAAGAAAAGAGTGTAAACAGATTTGGTATGTAGGTGAACTGAATGAAAAAGAAACAAACCTCATTGTTTTAATGGAGGTCAAAGGTCATTTTGGATCACAACTGTCAAATAGAACCTTGTAAGTGCAGTGTCTCAAGGTGGGAAACTTGGAACCATCTGATATTTGGCACCAGTGTTACATTAAAGAATTGACCTTGGGAGGGAAATCCCATTGTTAAAAAAAATAAAAGTGGGAGGGAAGAAGGGAGTTGTCAATCACTTGGTGAAGTTTCTATCGCAATTTATTTTTTGTGTTTATAATTGTAGCTATGACCTCAGCTGTGTAAAGGGGTGTGGGATTTTCCTGCTTAAGATTTATCTTTGTGTGGGATTAAGGAGACTTATGCAGGATTCACGCAATCTCGTGCCTTAGTGTAGGCACAGTTTGGTATGGAGGCACACCACATCGAGTAACAGATGCCTAAGTGAAGGTCATAGGTCTTTCAGGGATCAACTGGGTTTGAACTGTGACTGTCTGCTGATACTTAATGCACACAAAAAGCCAGTCAATAATCTTATATATGTAGATATATTGTTTGATATATCAATATGCATTTTGTCAGTATTGACAACAGAGTCAAGTATGTTGTATGCCTCTCACCAAGAATGTTTGAAATACTGATGAATCATTGAAACCATAATGCATTGATGCATTTCCACCATTATGTTTTAAAGTTTCTGTTAAATTCTCTTCATGCCATATCCATCATGTAATTTATTTTGAATTCTATAATTCTTATGTTTTTTGTTATTTTTAATCTGGCCTTGTGATTGGTTGATTATCGAAGGCATTTCATTATCATAATAATGCATAACTTAACTGGTTAGCATACACAATGTCATTGATTATGCATTACTTACAAATAAACTTACCACAAATGTTATCATGAATGCAGTGAAAAATGATTGTTGTTGATGAAAACCAAGTTCCTTTTTCTGGGGTGATCTTTCATGTTGTTAATGTTATTTACCTACAGCTTACTACATGATGTCAGTTATAGAAGGAAGAGATTTACCAGAAAGGTTTTTAAAACTGATTACCATCTGTCTATGTTTAACTTTTACAGCTTCTACTTTATAACCTTGATTACCTTTTATATAACTTTTAACACCAAGCAAAAAGAGAAAGTGCATAATTTTAAACTTACTGATTCATGTTCATATACATGGGTGTCTATATAGTGAAATTTTGCATTTTAATTGTACCTGTATAGCATTTAAAGAAAATATATGCAGTCTCACTAATCTGCAAAAGCTTCATTTTCTCAAAAAGTTACCCATGAGATGAGTAATGCCAGATGCAGCATTTGAATCTTTGAAAGGTTTGGTGGAGAAATTATTTAACTATTCTTGAGCAACAAGTAGCTGAAATCTTATCGTGAGAAACTTAATTTTTGAAAAGATGACTACCATCCTGCCCTAGTTGGAATAATTTATCATTCTTTGTACATGGATATCAGTCATAAAACTATGATTTTCTCTGTAAAACAAATAAAACTTTTCTCTTTAATGAACAAAGTGCATGCCTAAGATGTTATAATTTAAACTTGCATAGTGTTCCAGTGCATGGGAAAGTTTGAATGTTGCAGTATTTGATAGGAAATTGGATGAACTTGGAGAATAGCAACTTTTTTCTCCTTGCAGGTGCTTCTCAGTTGGATGCAGTTACAATGCACAGTATGGTAGGAATCCTTGCTTTTATCATAGTTTGCTATTAGTTTGATGATATTATCATTAAAGTGTAGTTGCCTATCTTTAGCCTTTGTCCTTCAAAATGTTCAGCCTTTAAAGCAGTTGTCAGTTTTGTTATTTTTAATGTATTATTTTATTAAATATGTCCAAAAGCTTCAGATAATGCTTTGAATGATGCATGCATTTTAAATTGCTTTGTTGAAAGTTTTGTTTAGACACGCAGGATATTGTCCAGATTATTCTTGTAGGAACAGTGTCAAAGACATGAATGACTATGTAAGACACTCATTGTGTATCAGTTTCATTTCTTTCTTTCTTTTTTATATAAAACGTTCTTATGCCTGATCAGTAACAATGGTCTTGTTTCAAACGAGGAGGCTTAAATTAACACAACATTGAATCTGAAAATGGTCCTGCTGTGATCAGCTAGGCTGCATTACTCACCATCAGCCCTCATTTGTGTTTCTTCTGCTAGTTTCTAATGTGACTCAAGACTTGACCCAACATTTTCAGGGATACCAGGTAATCCTCTATTTCTTTCATTTATCCAGATAAATTAAAGGTATCAACTTTTTGAACACTCGTCAAAGGTCAGCCAGTAACTAATTCATTTAAATTGGCAATTGCATGTTACTGTATTTGATTGCCTGTATTTTCATGACATAGGGACCTGTGCATTCACAGTGGTTGATCGTATGCGTGTGTGTGTTTGCATGGCCTTGCTTACATCGCATCTCAACGTACATGTTCACTTTGGATGCACTTCATTCTTGGGAAATATTCCACCCCGTAATGAATGTTTAACGCCGTATTGCTTTCGGGATAGGTCATTTACGGTCACCCTAGTTCAAAGATAGAGTACTGTGTCAAAAAAGAAGAACAGCAGTTGCTTTCTTTGAATTATTAATGTGATTTGTTAATCTCTCGTATTGAGCAGCTACACGTATGTTTCATTTTAAGCAGATGTTTAGTGTCATTTAGTTTACCTTCTAAAACCTTCTAAACACAATTAATATTTCCATGAAGTTCAAATGTAGTTGGTTGATCAACTTTTGTAATAAGTTACAGTGTTTTTTTTTTTTTTTTTTGTTGAGAGAGGTTAAAGGTCAGCTCAGGTTATCACAGTTCAAAAGCAAAAGACCTTGATAATTAATGTCAGTTTAAGGAAATTATCTTCAGTGATGGTCACATAAGGTAGTAAAGTTTCCTGTATTGCACAACTGCCATTTTGCTAACACTTAATGATCATTTGAGATCTTTAGTGCTTTAAACTTTGTAAATGGGCTCAACTAAATTGTGAAAGCAAGATAATCTCAAGATGTGTCATGATGTAAGTTTGCAAATACCATCAATCCCGGTATTATACTTTGACCAAAAGAATGGTCAAAATCTGACCCCTTTATAATTGCCAAAGATATTAAGGAGAAACCAATAAAGAACTTCAAGTTTCTTATCGAGTTTGTCACAAGTTGCTGTCTTTCATGTTTTATAGTTTATCCTGATTATCACTAAGGAATTCAAATAGTTTGATTTTGAACAAGCACTGTGGTTTATATCTGGCACCTTGTAACAAAGGCAGCAAAGACAGGTTTCCCACACACATAAGAACAATCATGTAGACTTCTCTTTCTTTTCTTTGCCCCCCAAAAATTTAAACTTTCCAAGAAAGCATAGCAGTCAATCACCATTACTTTAAATCAAACAGAACAATAGGAATGGATGAGACCATTCATGTATGCAAAAATGGGGGCTTTATTAAACAATGTTTTTTGTAGTGGCAGTGGCATGTTCTGCAGAATTTGACTTTCACTGACACATTTTCAACTTATATTCCAGCTTTAGACAATGATGCATAGAATGCCCTTTAAAGGGATGATGTGAGTTTGAAGAAACTAAAAAATAAACTTTGCTTCATCTTATGTTTTTCTTTATTATTCAATAGCCCATGGGTGCTGCGCATAGCTGGTTTAAAATATGTAACAACTGAAAATGATACTGACAGTTTATAAGACAAACATGAATGGCATAAAAGTGGGACAAACATGAACAGCATAAAAATGGGAAAAACCTGAACTTCTGTTTTGAGAGAAAAAAAAGATGGCCCTTATTATGAATGTCAGACCATACCCACAATACGGTCCCATACACTTAGTTATTTCATGTGTTGCTCTGGGCTGAGAAATATCTGCCTTTTGTAATTATTGTATTTTCTCTGCTGCTATGCCCTTCTTGCCTCACGTCGACTAGTATTCAATCAGTCCTTTAGTTCTCATGTCAGTTACCTTGAGTATGCTGGGATCTGCTTGCTTCCACAGTCGAGAGCCTAGCAACTAGCTGTAATGTTGCCATCAAGTTCGGTGCACAAACCCGCTACGCTACTACTCATGTTCAACCACAATCAGCTGTTTTAAACTTTGAATATGCACTAGTGCTACATTTTATGACCTTTGCAAGCAAGGTTTGTTTTGAGACTTACTGTGCCTTGTCTGTAGCCCATTTTAGATTTCCTCATGTTTGGTCTATATTTGCGTGAAAAATCACAAACTGTGGAAGGATTTGACAATTTTAACTGCTTTCGTTTTACTTGGTCCACTCACATGAAACGACAATAATGTTGGACATGAATTTTTCATGTTTGTAATTTCTTCAAACTCACACCATCACTTTAAAGTAGTGATTTTAAGTGTAGAGAATTGTTTTACCTTTCAGGTCCAGTTTCTTTGCCTCTTTGAAAACTGTTATCAAGAAGAAGAAGCTTTTTTCTCAAGTTTATTGAATAACTTGCAAGAGTTTTACACCAGCATCGGAGTTTCTTTCAGGTAATGCCTTGTAATGCATTCCACATTATTAAGTGTATGTGACATGAAAAAAAAATAGGATTATTTATCATTAAAACCAATGAAGATAGCCACAATTTTAATCAAAATCCATCAAATATTGACCATTTTACGAACAAATTTTCTGTTTTCATCATGAACAGACAAGCCAAATATGCAAATTTGTTACATCAATGGAGGGACTCATATGACACTGTATGTCTAATCTTATTCTTCTTTTATTTAATGTTTGTATCAAGGACTACTGAGAATTTTATATGCCTTGAATGTGCTATTTAGGACGCATGCATTGTCGTCTTCAAAAATATTGATGTCACTTACCAATGTGAAACCCAGTTTAGAAGTGGTTCAACTTTGAAAAGCCAAACCTTAATATCATTAATAGATGTAAGCTCAATTTTGACAGATGGTTCAGGGTTTCATTGTTCAACTTCTGAATGAAGCCAGATCTTTCTAGATGTATGTCACTTGTTTTTAAAGAAATATGTGTTATTAAAAGTTGTTTAGTAATTTGAGGAAGTTGATTTCTGTGGTATTGATGAAGATCAAAGGTTCATTTGAGGTTATAAGCAGTGAGACTCTAAATGAAAGTTGGATGAAGTCAGCTTGTGGGTCTCCCCAAATCAGTAATAGGCAAGGTATTACCTTTTTCATGTAAACAGAGCAATGTCAAAACCTTATCAACATATTATTATCAGTTGCCCCTAGCAAATTCTAAAATTATATGATGCAGGCACAGATCCAGGATTTTGAGAAAGGAGAGGGGGCGCACACACCGCCGGTCGAAGGCCGATGAGCAAGCACATGTGTTAGATAACTGGTTGGACTTCCGTTGTGACTGGACAGGGCTGACGTCTTGTTATTCCCTTTTCTAGCAGCTCATTAGACGATTCAGATGAAGACAAAAAATATTTATCATCCAAAAAAAATCATTGGTCATTAAAAAATGGGGTGGAGGGCATACACTGGGTGCACCCCCCACCTGGATCTGTACCTGTGAAGGTTGTTGACATCCTACACTACAGTTGCAAATCTGGTATTTATTTGATCATGATAACAATGAAAATTTAAACAGCACTGGGTATCTGTCTGTCAGTCTGTCTGTCTGTCAAAAAATGATACTCATGGCACATCCATGCCTCAGAAGAATGTAATAAGTAAACTAAATTTATGTTTATCAAGAAATTTTTGAATAAGTGTGTCTTCATAGCAGACTTGAAGGATGATAGAGAGGGTGATGTATCCAGGTAGGGTATTCCAAGGATACGGGACAGATGAGGCACACATGCTTACCCAAGGATGACCTGTTTGCTGTTTTGTGGGAAAAGAGAGCAGTTTCACTGTTCAGCATGAGTATTTCAAGTAAATAGGCTGGTGTGTCTTCTATTCCTCAAATGTACCTTTTCTACTCCTACATTTCACCTTTATCTTTTTTATTCAGAGTGGTTCAAACTGCCAGTGAGAATCTGTTGCCAGCTGTTTACAGAAGATATGCCATAGAAGTCTTGTCACCATCAAAGCAAACATTTTTAGAAGTATGTTCTTTTCTTTAACTCTTATACCCACTTGTTAGTGTTAATAATTGTGCTCTATGGATTCTGTAACATTGCAGTACAAAGTACAGTACTTCAAAGGTTATGATAAAATGCATTATGGGTAAGGTCAGTGCAACAGAAAAGGTTATTCTTTCCCCGCTCGGGCTTTGAGCTGATCTGGATGACATTAAGTCACCAACCAACAAGGGAGGACAAATTCAGGGCTTATATGAACTTTTATGCAGGTGTACCATATTTTGTCGAAGAAGCTGTTTTTGGTGAAATGCAGTTATTATTTTATATCAAAGACTGGAGAAAAGAGTGGATAGCCACTTCTCAGTAGATGCTGCACTCTTATGGCATTTTTTTTTATTTAGCAGTGGTATACATTTGTCCGTAGGTCTTCAATAATATGTCATGTCCTAAAATGCAGACTTACTCTAGCTACATTTTTTATGTCTTAGTTTTCTTAAAGGAGAAGGAAAGTCAGGACTTTTTACAATGTTAAATGAGAAACTAACATTTGATGAACACTATCACCAAATTTGATTTAAATATGTCGCTTACTTTCCAAGATATTGCAATTTTAATTTTCACAAAAAAATTAACCAGGGAGCTGCCATTTTGAGATTGTGATGACATCATTGTGATGACATCACCAGACCACATGTAATGGAAAAGCTTTTGTTTTTCTTTACATTTTATTGTCAGTATTTTTTTAACAGTTATGCATAAATTCCAATCAGAGTATTAATGATTTGATTATTGCATGATACACCTCAGTAATTCAACACAAAGTGTGCACAGATTTACAGAAATAATAGGTAAAGAAAACAAAGAAATTCATTAAAGTTCCTGCTCTCAGTGGTCATGTGACATCATTATTCGACTTACTCAAATTGGTTTAAATCTCTGAATTTCAAAAGTATGTAACATGTATATTAAACAATATCTGTGAATGAAACTTTGCAAAGATATTTGTCAAACACTTCTGCTTCATTTTGATAAATATATTCCCAGGGTTGACTTCTCCTTTTAAGTGCACCTTGGCCCGCCATGGGGTCTGTAAAATGTTTCCAGGTTAATTGTTCCCAGGGTTTGATGTCCCCCATTTTTTGTATTATTTCAGTGGTTGTCAATGAGTACAAGGTTTGTTATTCCAAGGGTTGGACTTAAATTGCTAAGAGACCTGATTAATGTAAATCTTATGTTAAAGTACCGTACCCTCAGAAATATATTTATGTGTGTAGTGGATGATAATTAGACCACTGCACTGTATTGGACTGTTGTTAAATGGGAGTTTTCCAAAAACTTTTGACTCAGTACATAGTATCTCATTTTCTTTTCTGTTTATTTAAGGTCGCCCATCTCAGTAGTTGCTGCGATTTTGTGTCACGCAGATTGATGATCAAGTACCCCGAAAATCGTGAGCAAAGTGCAGTTGAAAGCAGGCAGAGACAGTATCCTTTTTCAGTGAGTAATCACTCTGTCATATTGCTAGTGGTGCAGTACACTTTGTATGGACAATGAAACAGGACATTCACATGTTGAACAGCAGACCCATGAAGGTTCTACTCATTGTCTTCTGATCACTCACAGATATGACTCCAGTCTATATTTCGGCACTAATTAATGTGTACTTACCATTTAGGGACCTTCATTGGAGCAAAACATTCCTGGGATGATTGGTCTTTTCATCCATAACATTAGATTTTGGCAAGAGGGAACCTGACAAAAAATGTTAGGACCTAGTTCTGAAATAGATCCAGACTTTCACTAATGTACCATATATGTTTGACCAAAAAATCTAATATCTTGCTTAAATCCACAGGTTTAAGGTTCTGTGAAACAGATTACCAAGAAGTGTTGCCCATCTGTTTGTCTTTTCGTAATAAAGCAAAATGTCATGTTATGACATCACAAAGGGCTCATAGTTGAATGAAAGTTATAGCTTTGGGTACTCAAACCATGGAATGTGGGTAACTGGACGTAAATTTTGAACCCAGTGAAAAGAATTTGCTCAGTTTAATTCATACGTTAATGGAACGTAAGTTGTGTATTATCATTGCATTTTGTACTTCACTCCCTCAAAGTTTCCAAAAGTGCTTGACTATACATATTGTCCAAACCAGTCCTTCCAAATTCAGTTTGCGTGTCTTCACACCTCTGAATATGAACAGTGAACAACAGAGGGGGATTCATATTTTTTATCCACTTTGTGTGATATTACTCCCCAGTTTGGATATTTTCTTGAAGAATATGTTTTCACTCATCAAATAGTAGTAACATTTTGAAGTCCTGCCAAAAAAAATCCATGTATCATTTCTCTATTGTGTGTTTTTCTTCAGATCCACGGTACATTGGTCGACTGTAACGTTCTTTTGGATCATCTGTCAGTAAAATGAAACAGTGCTTCCACACCGTTGACAACCTGTTTGAGGAACTGACTCCTGATATTACTGCAATCAATTCGTAGCAGGAGATTCGACAGGAGTCATCGTTATGGAATGCCGACTTACACCGAGTCTGATGTTGAACTCCACGAATATCAGACACGTGATGTCAGCAATCAACGAAGAGAGGCATATTGAGTTATGCACAGTTCAAACTATTGAAACTTTTGTGTGTAAGTGGTACTACTCCCAACCTCTGGAAAAAGTTATTAACGTTAGTGACCATGAATACTCTCTGACAATGAACATATATGAGTGAACAGTCTTTCACTCTGTTTATCACTTGCACCTTCACAGAAGATTGCTGTCGTCGTGAGAGGTTGCTACTGTTGATCATACCATGCTGTACATTACGTATTGTTGGTATATCTAACGATGGAGATAATCCCTCTAAGTCTGTTTAGATTGTGCCCCAGAATTCACTTTAAGTGTGTTGACTGCAAAAAGTATGTTGACCACAACAACCAGAAAATGAGATGACAAACTATGACCATGTGCATATGGCAGGCAGGCATGATTGATGGCATATACTCACACAGTTTACAGTGCCCTGAGTTGTACATGATGCAGCCTCTTACAAATAGATGGAAATACTAAATATGAAAACATACCGAGTTATTTTCTTGGCTATGAGTTTCCTTTATGTGCAGAAACTCTTAAACAGTGGTAATGTGCCATGTTATTGTCCATTTTGTGCATGTTGCAATGGTAACCATGAAATTGTACCCCAGTTCATAGTTACTTCCCTCATACAGTCTGTGTGCATTTCCTTTAATAAATCTAATTAGACCACTTTTATGTCACAACTTTGCTTCAAATGTCAAAAGGACAGTTATGCCAGTATTAAACAGTTAAGCCTCTTAGGACTTCCTCTGGGGGGCAGCCTAATTTTGGTAAACTATCTGCTTTAAGCAGAAATGGAAATATATTTGAAAGGGGATTCCCCCTTCCTTTCTTGTTGACCCTTCTGTATTGGTTTGTGTCAACAGGATCCTCTGAATGGCTTCACAGCTGGCTGTAATAAATTATATTGAACCAAAGTATGTCACTATGGCAAGATGTGTGACAACCACATGATTAGCATGCTGTGTATTGTAAACTGGAGGGTAGCTACTTCTCACTGGATGCTATCCTCATCTCATCTTGGGTGCCCTGTGTCTCATCCTCTCTGGTCTTACAAATTTGTGCCTATAGCTACAACAACATGTCACATTCTCTGAGGGAAATTTCCAACTGAGCTGTGAGACTGTTGCAGTTCTTGTGATTAATTTGGGATCTTTGATCCGTCAACCCTGCGTCACTCATTAGGCGTACATCGCATCTCACACCTGGAGCACCTAGCCACTAAGTTGGAAGTTCATCCCATAGTCATGCCAATGATCCGCCATTGTCAAGGTAAAATGTAATTGTGTAAGGTGGGCTACAGTCACCTTCAGTTAAAATGTTTCATGTAGAATAAAAGTCTCTCCTTGTATATAAGGAGGAGATTATTAGGACAGCAACACACCTTACAAAGAGCCCGAGAAAACAGACAAGACACAAGTTTGTTTGTTTTTTTTGCCCCTAATTTTTTTAAGTGATAAACCATACATATAAAGCATGCTATATTTTCAGTTCTGTGATATGTCATAATTAATACTTATGTACAATAATTGGAGGCAAAGTTTCTTCAGAGATAATTACAACCATCAGCCTTATTAGTACTGTATAAAATATAACCTATTTGCTCCCTTCTTCCAGCATGCCTTTTTCAAACAACCACAGAACATGCATTTCCTGACTTATCGCGATTTACTGTTTTAAACAGCTTCAAAAAGGAAAAGAAAAAAGAAGACAAAGACAACAATTATCCTTGAACGAGAATATTGTTTTAAATTACCTTCAAAATAAGTATCGCAAAGATCACATGACCAAAACACAGGAGGATATGGTGGTCACTTCAATAGTACTTAAGTTTGATCACTATTCACATGATTGCCGCAGTTTTCTTACGTAGAACTTTTCGTTTTCAAAGTTTTTTCATTTCAGGGGATGAGGACCAACTATCAGCAGCAGAATTTTAGGATGTATCAGGTCCCAAAAAAAGAGGACGACAGTCACAATTTGCCTAATTTGTGACAAAATTGCTGTCTTATGCATCTTATTTGCAACTCTTATGTGATCGCTGTTCATGTGACTGCAGTATGCATCCATATAGTCACAATTTCAGAGTAACGTTAATATTCAAGGCACGAGAATCAACCTCCCAGCAGCAGATTTGGTGTTTATTATGTCAAAGTGGGCCTGGCCTGCTTCTTCTAGTTTGTATTCCTTGGCAATGACAGGTTGCAGCGTGCCTTCTTCTGTTCCTTTCACTATCCCATTTGTAAGTTCTTCCATTTCCTCCTGAAAGTGAAGATAAATGCATTGAAGAAACTTACAGGGCAAGTGGCTGCAATACTAAGCAGAACAATTCAATTAATTGAACAGAAAGCAAAGCAGCTTTCTTTTTCATATTATTGGCACTCTTGAGGCAGCAGCAAGTAGATCATCAGTATTTCACATTTTTTGCTCTTTTCATACCATTTATAAAACTTTAAGTAGCTACAGATCTGCAGATGGCTCAGTGTAAAAACAGGCAGCTATGATTTTTTTTTTTACTGTTAACAGCTACTTTTTCAAAATCAGACAACATCCACTTTGGACAATCCTGAGAACATTTAATACAATACGCTGTTGCCTGTTGATTGCATTTCACTTTCTTGACTTTCACTACAGCCCTGTGATAACAAAAGCAAAGTAATGTACATAAACTTTTGTTACTGATGGAACACAAAGTATACATGTACGTATTCATTTAATAGATATAACAGATCGCCAAGTCCATAGTTTTGTTTTGTTAGGTTTCACAGTCGGGTCTCCAGACATGATACCTCATAGAACTTACAAGGTTAGGTTATGGTCAGAGACACTAGGAAATGTTAGGTGATGCAAGACTTGAGACTTGTCAAAATGCATGATATCACATGATTTAGATGGCATATCATGGGGTTTGATTGTACTGAACTGACAGTAACTACCTAAGATCTACCTGCTGTCTGAGAGTCCAAGACAACTGCCAAGCAGTTCATGTAATCTCACAGGTCATTAAAGATGCAAAATGAATCTATATGTCAAGAGCAGCATTAGACTTCTAAAATACACTGCTGACAGTCACGAATGCATATAATATCAACAAATTGTATTACTACTAAACTGGACGAAGCAAGATGTAGAAATGCCGTACTTACATTAGAGGAATTCCAAAGCATGACACCTAGGATTGAAACTTCTTTAGCCATGATAGTCCTTGGAGTTATCTCTATATTTCCTCGGCTTCCCACAAGCTATATGTGAAGAACCACAGGACAACCATGAGTTTTTACAAGGTGGAAGACAACTCATATGTATCATAATAGCAACTTGCTAGAATTTCTGTTCAGAAATCATCACTTCACATTGCCCATGTGATTTACTCTACTTGTGGGAGTACACATGGTGCTGTGGCAAATTCAGGATTGTCACTGTAACTCATGATTAACCTCTAACTATTGTAACTGATAATACATGTGCTTCATCTTTGTCAGTATAGCTCCTCATCACATTACAATGTAATGTGAGGATGCATGACATATTCATAATTGGCAATAAACACTTACTGATTATCTGATGTGTTTTTGTACAAATAGCGTGAATTCAAAGGTCCAAAACTTTCATAAATCATAATGCTCACAAAAATTCTACAGTCAGCTACAGATTACATATAAGACGAGACACAAATAATGAGTTCAACTGGGTAATTTTAATGTACAGCAAAACTAATGAACTAGTTTCTATTGCACAACAGACAACTGAAAATCATGATCAAGGTCTTACCACAACAGTTCCATTATTAGCAGCCATGTCTAAATCCCTTTGAAGATTCACATTTGAAAGCATCTCGACAATGCAATCCACTCCCTTACTGGAAACCTCCTAGTGTTGAGAGAAAATGTCAAATAGTTATAATACCTCGACTCATCCTCATGTTACATGTGTTTGGTTCTGAGTGCGAGACTTAGATGCACTGCATACTGTGCCAGATCAAAACTTTGCAACGTACATAATTCATTATACTTACCATCCATAAAAGATGAATATTACCATGGTAATCATGAAATGAATTCATTTCTTCAGTCTCCTTGAAAGTAGTACATTACAATGTCGTTACATTACCCAGCAGTTAGATAACCATTGCCCAGTAGCAGAGGACATTCTTCAAGATTCAATTACCATTATTTCTTTTTCGTATCCTTCTTTCCTGTGGTTGAATGCATGATCAACTCCAATCTTCTTTATAAGGTCTAAGCCATCTTGAGATCCAGCTGTCCCGTATACTGTCACCCCCCGGGACTTTGCAATCTGAATACATGCAATGCCAACCTAAAGTGACAAACCAAACCAAATTACAGTACCAACCATAAATGGACAATAAATTACTTGGTCAAGTTAAGACAAAAATACCCTAGTAAACAAATCTGTACAGGGGAAACTTGAACTGAGTTCATATGTATACAGATTGCACTCCAGTACAAAACACGTAAACTTTGTGAAAACTGAGGGGGAAAAAACCAGAAAGCAGAAATGCATTGCGGTTTCGATGATCCGATTAAGAATATTTTTGCGGAATCTGATATAATAGCATTAGTATATAATGTGTCACATTGAGCTACGTATGCTTTATATGAAGTATGAGATCTACACAAGCTTCCTTTCTTGAGATCATACCTCCATGCTCACAATTTAACGCTTGTTGACATGGAATGACCTTCAACCTCCATTAAAGACTAACGTTCTTGTGCTAAATGAGATACAACTACACACTGAATACGACATCTGTCCAAGCTTCCCTTCATGAGATAATATGTTTACAAGAATTCCACACTGTGACCATGTTGACCGCAAATGACCTTTGACCTTCACTACAGAAAATTAAAATTTTTGTAAATTCAATGAGATAAACCCACAATCTAATTGGGAGATCTGCCCATGATTTCCTTCTTGAAATATTGTGCTGAAGTATATATTTTATATTTTTTCAGAATTTGACCCCTGTTGACCTCAAATGACCTGTGACCTCCACCAAAATCAACAGGAATCTGGTAAGAAGCTTGGACACACTCACATACCAAATGTGAAATTTGTCCAATCTTCTTGCAATATACTGTTTACAAGTAAGCTGTGTTGGTAGGAGCACTACGCATATATCAGTATACATGGCTGCTCCATACCTAAATGGCAGGAAAATATCCGCTTCATCACTTTAACTCTGCAATCAATTAAGACCTGATACATTTTGTAACAACCCTGAAACAGTATGCATTTGTTTTCTTTTTAACAAAATAGTGAGGAATCGAGATACACTGAGTGTCAATATGCAACCATTAACTTGAAGAAATTAAGTGCCAAACATATGGGGGGTGGGGGTGAGGGATGAGGATGGAAGATATAAGGAAGTTAACATTTATGTGGAAGTGCTGGTAAATTATTTACCCATCCCCTGTGGCCATAAGCCAATATGATTGAGAAGAGCTTGGTCTCAAATACATTGAGTTGGAGTTATAAAAATGTGTAGGTTTGTGATAACTGTGTTATATATGGTGAAATTTTCTCCACTCTTTTTTAAGTCTAATGTGCAAAGTTTTAGTGTAAAATATGCCATCCTGTTCCTGATGACCCAATACAAGCATATAGGCAATATAAAGCACATTTTCAAACAGTTTGGGTCAAAATTTACTTGAAAATCTTAGTCTAGTCTGTTCCTGTACAGTAAGTGTAGGGCACCAGTAATACGTGTATTGGCTAGGATCTATCTCAGTATTACGTATGTATGTTAGGCTACAGCAAGAGTCCCAAGTCACTCTGAACGAGAATATCTCATTGAAGGAAACCTTCGAATTAAAATTTGCGAAAATGATGCGGATTGCTAGTTTGGGATGTTATGCACATGCCATGCAAATGTTTTTGGCAGTTTTGACCGATTCAGATTTTTTTTTTATACTTTCGAAATTCAATTTGTTATCCTGAACATGTGAGAGTAACTACAGTACCAAGTGTACACAGACAACAAAACAGCGTGTGAGATCCAACATGGTTTTTGTGAGTGGAAACTCTTACTTTAGGGAGTCTAAAACCTTAATAACACTCGGCAGTTTGCATCAACAGAAAGTTGTCTTTGGAATTAACATTGGGTAGGCATTCGTTCCAACCAGGGAGTTGCTATTTGACAATATTAACTCCCTGTTCCAGCCGTACTGCCTTGCATGCGCGATGTACTAATGTCTACGTATGTCGGCTACTTACATGGGCAGTATGTGCTTGGGACAAATCTATCATTCTATGCAACGTTAACGAAACAGACAGGTTGTGCAACTGACTCAGTATAGGGAGATGGTATACAGAGATGGGCTCAAAACTGTAGGTGAAAACCTTATTTAGCTATTTTTTTTTTCCCGCTTATACAACTGAGGTCTCTTTTGGTAGGAATTACGGGGAAAATGTTACTCCATGTTTCATCAAGACGAACGTTTTCCAATTTGTAGTAACGAAATGGAAACATGCATGCAATTCACTCCTCTTTCTGCTATTCTGACGTATCTAATGTGGTGGGAACTACAGCCATATCGGCCTTTCAACTGTTTTTCTAGGTAGGTGTACGGTACTTCGGATACTCCTCTGTCTCGCACTTTGCTTTTGTTTTTTTGTCTGACGTACATTGCTACTTATTTTGATGTTCCACTGTCACCAATTTTTTTTCTTTTTACTAAAATGCTAGTTTGCGTTCATGTGCCCTGCAAGGTGCACAGCTTTTGCATACCCAACTTGAAGAGGTTGTCTTGGAATTTTCTGTAACCCCCAATCACGGACTATTCCAATTATGTACAGTTCAGTTACATACTCTCTGATCTACTAACTTGAGAAGCGAGGGGGTATCAATTGGTTTCTTCACACGGCTTTACTTTTTACGACGTATTATCCATTTTTCTGGGTACACCTGGTATGTTTGGTATACTTGTTAGCTGTTAATTTTGATACTGTAGGTGTCAATGCCATGCCCACGTATACCACACAGTTTATTTACCAGGTTTTCACACTTTGACCCTTGTTGACCTCAAATGACCGTTGACCGCCATTTAAAAAAAATAGCGTTCTTGTACTCCATAAGATACAAGTACATACTTCATATGACATCTGTCCAAGCTTCCATTCTTGAGATATTGTGTTTACAAGGTTTTGACAATCTGACTCCTGTTGACCTCAAATGACCTTTGACCTCCACCAGAATCAATACGGATGTTGTACTCAATGTGGTACACCAACGCACTAAATATGACATTTGTCCAAGCTTCCCTTCTTGAAATATTGTATTTACAAGATTTTCACAATTTGAGCCCTGTTGACCCCAAATGATCTTTGACCTCCACCAAAAATAATACGGTTCTTCTACTCAGTGTGGTACACCTACATACCAATTATGTGATTTGTCCAAGCTTTGCTTCTTGAGATATCCTGTTTACAAGGTTTTCACAATTTGACCCCTTTTGACCCCAAATGACCTTTGATCTCCACCACAAATGTTAGGGTTCTTCTTCTCAATATGGTACACCTACATACCAAATATAAGATCTGTCCAAGCTTTCCTTCTTAAGATATTGTGTTTACAATGTTTTCACAATTTGACCCCTGTTGACCCCAAATGACCTTTGACCTCCACCAAAAACGATAGGGTTCTTCTTCTCAATATGGTATACCTACATACCAAATATGAGATCTGTCCAAGCTTCCCTTCTTGAGATATCGTGTTTACAAGGTAGGGCGTCATGGACATACATACATACACACACCCTTACACACGCACACACACGCACATACACACGTACATACACGCGCACATATGCATGATTACAAAGGTTATGATTATCATCGAAACCAAAAACTGACAGACACCAATTGAAATTGGTAACATTTCTGTACTTCTCATATCACATTCTCTTTCTTCCATTAAATATGAATCTTCCTATTTTTTAGAGCTCTATACCAATGTAGTAAGACATTTTATTACACTATTATTGGAAATAAGACTTACTGCCCCACTTGCTCCATGTATGAGAAGACTTTGGCCAGACTGAATCTTAGCTCTAGCAAAGAAAAAAAAACAAAGTGTTGGGCAAGTGATATTTCATGTGCAAGATGTGAAAGACTTTTTTAATGGGCAAATTGCCTCAATTCTAGCAACAACAACAAAAAAATGTTCAATTAGCTCAAAACGTTTCTTTTTCAACTATTGACAGTTGAGCAGCAACAAATGCATCAGCTATCTTCCCACAACTCTCATACTATTTACAAAACACAAGAAGCTGATCAATACAGTTCACAGTCAAACCTTTTTATGACATTTTTTGCTGGAAATAGCTCCTTCACTTAGATTCTGACCTAATGCTCTTTGAGATAAATTGTGATAAGTAAGGTATAAATGCCAAGCTGGTCATTGTATGTCAAGCAAAAGACGGTGGCATATGATATGCATTATAAATTGATAATGACTCACAAGTACTTGTGTCCAGGTTCGTTTTTGAAGCATGTTTTCAAAAGTTGATCCATATAATGACCTCTAAAGGACCTCTGGCATCCCAAAACATACAATTTGGACCCAGTGTCATATACCCACATATTAAATACAAGCCAATTCAATCTCTTGCTGAGGTATCTGGTCTACAAGGTTTCACAGTATGATCCCATCTGACACATGAATAACTTTTGTTCAATGACAGCATAAATGACAGAGAAATCTATGTTTCACTTAAACATGTAGCCTCTAATGGTAGCAACATAATAAAGTACTTAACATTGTCCATGAGGTGCTTTTTGTTGCTTGTAAAGAAAATTTGGTATATTTACCCTCGGTCACAAAATCATTCCAAGGTGGATATTCCACAGGACATTCAAAGTACATACATTATTTCAAAACCTTTGTATGCCAGGATGCAAACCACCATGTTACACAGAAGAAATAGTTAAATTGCATGAAGTAATGAATACAACTGACCAAGTCACAGCTGTAGGAAAACGTACCTAATACAAAGAGCTCTGTAAGCTGTGAAGTATGGAACACAGAGTGCAGCTCCCTGTTTGAAATCCAGCTTTGAAGTCAATGGGTGGGTGTTAGATTCATTGGCTGTTGCATACTCAGCATAGCTGCCACTCCCAGGTCCACAGAAAAATACTCGATCTCCGACCTGATACACAAACAGAGTTGACTCACATTAGTCAGACTGTGAAACAACGAAACTGTATTTTCTGATAATTCTGTTTATAGCCCTAAAGTAAAATCACATTTGTATATTGAATCACAAAAATATTGAAAGCAATGTGGAACTTGAGATTATCTTGCTTTATTACCATTGTAATGTGTTTACCAAACATCAAAGCAGTTTGATTGCAGGTATTGATCAGGAAAAGTGATGCAGTTTTTCACATTGTTCCAGACATGCCACAAACGAGATTGCCTGGCCAGTAGCTATGAGCCCTACGATCACTTTTTGGGAGACAGAATATTGCAGCCAAATGGTATTACCTTAGGAGAAACAGTGTTCCAAATTCCAGAATAACATATTGTCCTTACCACCACTGAACTTGATACTAATCAAGGTAGTTGAAGAAAGTATATGTTATATTTAGGAATACTACAACATAACAATGTACTAGTATATTGTAACATAAAGCTGAATCCAATTGACTGTTGTATGTTCTCAGGTTATGACATTCTCGAGCATTGTTCTGTTCAGCAAAATAAAGAAGCAGCTAATGAAACTGACAGACAACGGACTGTTGCTTGCCGGTATAGCAAGAAAATTTCACATTGTTCACAGATTTCATTCCCTTGCTACTGTTTCCTTTAAATGATCATTTGTTTTCACACAAAAGTAAGATTGCTTACAAACAGCATCGCTGAAGGAGAGCCAATGTACCTAAGTTCAACAATGCTACTTTTGATATTCCTTGGGATAGTGCAGTTAACTAATGTTAGTAACATAATTGATGAGTTCCTCCGAGCAGTTACCATTCTCTGTAAGTCTCTGACATGTCTATATGGTTACACACTTAATGGGCTGATGGTCGCAGAGAAATAAAGCACACGATAGGTTACATGCCAGCATTATTTCAGGTGGGCATGGTTTCAATAAGAATACAAGACATACAGCATTTTAATACATGTTAGTTGATTCCTATGTTCGTTTCACACACACACACACCCACACACACACAGTTTGCAGACTCCAATAGATAATAGTACAATGCATACAGTCATCACTGCGTGTTGTGTTGTATTTTTGTGTCATCCTTGGAACACTACAGCATTGTCCAAATGCACTGAAAGAGGTACTCTACCTTGAACCTTTTAACACTGGATCCAACTTTGTGGATCACTCCAGCACCATCCGATCCTGGTGTGAATGGAAGAGACGGCAGTCTCCCGTAGGTACCTGCTCTGATGTATGTCTCTACTGGATTAACACCAATGGCCTCAACCTTTACCAAGACCTGACAATGACAAAAATACACCCGGTGTGAAAGAAAGAGAAAACTTAAAAAATTAAATTGAAAACTGTGTATAACTAGCATGGGACTAAAACAGAAGCAAATATTTAATCCAATCATCATAAATATACATGATGATAAATGAAACAAGGGGCTTCCTCAGGTTAATCATCAATACGTATATCTTCCTATACTTAAATGGTAGCCTATGTCTCCTAGAAATCGGCTCAAGGAATACAAACATACATGCAGTGTACTGAAATGTTAGGTGTTGAAGGGCAACTGTACCTTATTAACAACATAATGAATAGTTGTTCCTTGTTTTCAAGTTATACCTATTGCACTTCAACCGTTGCATGACAATACATGATTTGGAATACATCACCCAAAGTACTGTACTGATCGGTGATGGCAGATGTATGTTAAAGGTGCCTGCACACACATGCTACCACTCATGGAAAAGAATGTCATGGAAATTGTAGAAAATGCAGGCCGTGCTAGCACTGCTAAGCAGCTGACATAGTCCAGGCATTACTCTTCCTTTGCTCAAGAGAAAAGTATCGCACCCTGTACACGTCTTCCCCTTCAGACGTGGCAGCGATCATGATCAGATAAGACATTCAGATTCCATCCATTAAAATGATTATCTGAGATCTTAGAATGACGCTACTACAGCAACATCTAAAAGATCATTCATTCATGTTCAAGTTTTCACTGAGTTTCAATTTTCTGCAGGGCTTACAAGCACTATACAGCAACTCCAGTGATCACATAGTCCCTTCCGTGATATCTCTTGTTGACTGTTGACTTTTGACAGTTGAAAATTCAGTGTTTATGATTTGTAGAGAGAATGCCTCATACCAACGAAGCATATAACGCAGCATATCATGAAGGTTCGTAACTTGCAACGCAAGTTGTTGATACTCCATTAGTGCAAGAAAAATGGCCAAAATGAAAATTTCTGCTGTAACAGTTGCACACTTGTTTATGACGGCTTGTAAATACATACCAGCCTTTTCACAGATATTTTGAGAATTAACTGAAAAACTAGCAACTACAAGGCCAAAAGGCATCAGAATCTGATTTAATAGTCATACAGCTTTCAACTTACCTGATTATCAGCAGGAACTGGTATAGTTACATCAGTCTTCACCTGGAGGACCTCAGGGCCTCCAAATTGCACGACACGGATTGCTCTCATTGCTTTTGTTGTTAAGACTCCTATCCTACTGGATGAAGACATGGATGGTGTGTGCTGAAAGTGGAAACAACAAATTGAACAAAACATTCACAAGTCGTTTTTTTCTTTTATGACCCAAGGGTGCCATGGTTTCCCAAGGTGAGTAACAAAACATGTGCTTAATGCTGGAATCAGTACTCAATTTCTTACATTCTCATTAAGCAGAATACTTAATCACAAAGCGAGATGAACTGTGGCAATGGAAGATGGCTTTATAGTTTGATACCAACTTTATGGATACTATTCTGAAAAGATGAACCAGAATGCAAAAATACGTCATGACTTTCAAGACACAACATACAGTAGCATAACTGCTCTCACAGTAATTAACACTATCTATGAGTTTGGCTACAGTATGACAATGAGTACAAGTGTTAGCACTTCACGTAACAATTATAACAGGTCTGCATGTCCATGCTTCTGTCAAAAAGGAATGTTTAATTAAATCAAGAATCAAACTTCACGTTTTGTTTATGGATTCTTGACCTTGTCACTTATCATACAATGAGCCAATAAATATGGCAGATTCATGATTTTCAACAAAAGTTTCAGATAATATTCTGACAAATACTATATCATTCACCACATAAATCCAAGCTTCCATGCATGCCCATGCAAGCTTCCATTCTCTAGATACTGTATTTGCAAGGTTGCCAGAGTTTGGTCTCTGGACATCAAATGACCTAAATCAAATACCATTTTTGGAATCATTGCAGTTGATTGATCACCAGTATGCATTTTTGACAGAGTATAAACAATCTTATGAAAATGTCCCAGAGCTGCTGATTTTTTACCGCCACCAAAACCAGTATATAGGGTCTTGTAAGACTGTGAGCTTACTTCTGGGGTCTACGTAGCGCTTCTTTGGCGACCGCCCCTGTGTGCCTACCGCTCCAAAGAGCCTGCAGCGATGGTTAAACATTCCTTTCACATAATAACTTGATGAAATTAACATTGATGGCCATTAGTCCATTGGTCGTTGCACACAT
The DNA here is from genome assembly GCA_021234535.1 of Stichopus chloronotus. Classification (NCBI taxonomy): domain Eukaryota; kingdom Metazoa; phylum Echinodermata; class Holothuroidea; order Aspidochirotida; family Stichopodidae; genus Stichopus; species Stichopus chloronotus. Next base: position 5,836,988 of record CM037838.1, on the reverse strand, counting down.
GGTACCACAAAGTTTGTTCACACTCTCTCTACACAGATATGTGTGATGGTAGCAGTGTTCCTCCTTTAATTAAAAGCCCTGCTTCAACCAATTGTAGCTAGTAGAGCTTTGAATCTGAAGGTTGCATATGATTGCAGAGGAACTGAAGGGCATTTGCTTCCAGAGCCGGCAGACGTTAGTTTTTGGTAGCGAGTAGCTGAAGGAGAAAGCTCATTAGCTACACGGGTTAACTTTAAACATGGTTTATCAAGATAGCATATATCAGTGTTCTCCACAGATTTTCAGGATAGAGAGACACCCACATGTGAAGTACGTACGCAATCCCCTTGAAGAGTTTCTGAGGGAGGTCCAACTTCACTTCCAGATAAGTTTGATAATTCAGAAGATAAACGATGAAAGATGGTACCACTTATGAAATGATTTCTTGCTTTTTTTAAATGGCAGTCGCCTATTGTCAACTAATTTTGGTCGAGCGGTGTGATATCTGTAGGGGTATGGGGATCATTGTAGGGGTGACCAGTCACTATTCAGGGGGGTAGCTAGTGGTTTTTTTTTGCTATAAAACTCTGCATACCAGATCATTGCAAACTTGTGTTCAGATTCTTCAATTGTGTGTAAGTACAAGCTTTTCACACTTTGACCACAGCTGCTGACCTCAAAAGACCTTTGACCTCAGTAAAAATAATGCATGCCAGAATGAGTATGTATACAGAGACCACTGCATTTGAAGGTAGGTGCAACTCAGGTAACACTGGGGGTAATTATGGTAACACCTTGTAAATGCTCAGTGATGAACAAACATCCAATGTTTGTGGTTGTGACTACTTTTAGCATATTGAATATGTTGCCAAAGCCTTTCAAAAATAAAAAAATGTTTTCTTTGATCATTTTACCCACAACACAGCACCTCAATCTCACAAAATAGCTCTCATCTTCCCTCAAAATGAAAACAAGAATCGAGACCTTCTTTTACTGTTTATGATGTTCTTATCTTGTGCCACACTTCCCGATCATATTGCTCGTTCGAAACTTAGAAGCGGTCAAGAGTTAAACTTCTTCCTAGTCCTTTTCTGTACAACGTTGAGGGTAATTACAGACAACCAAGACAACCATCAATATAGACAATCTTGTAAGCCTATCCTATCACATTCACTTGGTATGACTCTATGATGCAAACATAGAAAAAAAATTATTTTTTAAAGTTTAAAATTTTGCAAAAAAGATCAAGAAGGTTTTCATAATGAAACTCAGTGAAACACTGCAAGTTGTACAGCAAAATATTATTTGGAATTTGTGATTCACTGTAAGTTTCTGACCTTTTGAACACTGAGAAACTCCTTTGGAAGCAAGGTGAGTGGTAATTATGGCACAAGCAGCAACTGCTGGCAGAAGTGTGGTTTTTCTTCACTTTTCTTACTTGAGTAAACAATGAGAGAATGCAGTCACTTCTGTATAGTGTTCTTCTACTCAATATGGTACATGCAAATACCAAGTATGAGATTGAGATCAGTCTAAGTTTGCATTCTTGTGATGTTTACAAGCAGCATCACAAACACATGTGCACATACACATGCATATCACGACTACACAGGCCAAGCTTGCCTAGCTATCCTACTCCCTACAGTGGATTCAATTTAATCAAAACCAAAAATAACAAACTGAACCTGCACCCCATAGATAGGCTATACATGATAGCAAAATAATGTCCTATCAGTTCTGGAGAAAAATTTGGGGATTAAATCCAAAACCTAACTGTAACACAAGTAAAGTCAAAGCCAGTAATGGCCTACAGCAAGCTAAATTTGGATTAATAATGTAGAAGGATTTCAAGGAGATGTTTCACACCTAAAAACTGAAGACAAAGAAGCATGTGAGAACTAAGAAGAGTTGATAAATAACGCAATATGATATGTAAATAGTAGGTCGATGACGCCCAGTTGTAAAACACATTCTACATAGCTTTTTCCTCTTTCCCTCTCCAAATCAAGTAGAAGCATACCTTTTTAACAGATCTGTAGTAAAAACGATCTGCCAATAATAACATTTTGTTAGAGAATGCCACAGTAAAGGGAAAGAGACTGCTAATATTTCTATTTTTCTTATGTTGTGGCCTGCAAGATGTATTCATATGTGTTTTATGCCTCTCCTTAACTTTGCAACAGGAATGTTGTTGGAGGTCATCAATGTCTACTCCTGAGTCCAGATAAACATCCAACCAAACAACATTCCATGTTAAAGCTAGGGTGAGGCATAAAAGACATACTCATGAATATTATCTTGCAGGCCACAACATAAGAAAAATTTAAATATTAACTTTTTTCCCCTTTACCATACCTCCCAAGTGACCAGCATTTCATGGGTTTGACCCGCATTTGAGCACCCAAACCTGCTGACCCGCCACGCCCTTTGAAAAACCTGCATTTCACATCTCCGTAGCAGGCAAAGACAAAAAAAGAGGACCACACAAATAACACAGCTCATCTGTACCTACGAAATCACCAAATCGTATCTCAGAGTCAACTGCTTGTGCTGCACTCTATGCATACCAAATTGCTACATTTGCTGCTGCAACATCCCTAGTGGATAAACGTCACAGCAGGTATCTGATATGTTCCTCTTACTCCGTAAACATTCCTAGTGTAATAACGACGTGCACTGCATGCTTACAATGCCAAAAACGAATTCCTGCTTTGCAGATACATTATTTGCAGGTTAGATGCAGAGCTCGTCTCAGACTTTCTGCAACAAACAAACGGTTGTGACAAGGTGTATTGACTGTGTTTTCATGGCTAGAATGTCATGCGAGATGTGTAAATATACCTATTGGAAATCACTTGTCCTGCATGTTTTACATTAGTAACTGGACCTATGGGAAAAATCCATCCAAGATTTTTTGGCAGTAACCTAGAGAATTTGTGTTAACTGCTTTGCCCAAAAGGTACTACCATTTTACCGGAGCCCACCGGCATTAGATGTCGATGGGGTCGTGAGAACTGGGGCAGACAGCCATCTCTGGCTTATGTAGAGCCCCCTTCTTTTCTAGAATAGGATTGATGATATGTTTGAATCCATTGACTGTTGTGGCAATGACAGCCTCCTGTGGCAGATTGTTCCATCCATTCAGATTGTTCCATTTTGCATGTAGACACTTTGAAAATTCCAAAAATTTCAAAAAGAGGAGGGGGACCCCAGCTCCCCTTATACCCGTCCCTCAGGCTGGCAATGCACTATCGGGCCAATTAGGCCTAGAGGTGGATCCGCATCCACTGGTCGTCCTAGCATTAAGTACACACTATTACATATACCCATGCATACAGTACTTCCAAGGTCTGAAAATTCTTAACCTTCAACAACTTACAAATTTTAGGACAGGTACTTTTATGTTTAAGGCTTACAATAATTTGTTACCATCTGGAGCACCTTCCATATAATTTTGCTCTAGCAGTTAATGACAGCTAGATATGACACCAAATGGAAAAATAACTTTAGACAAAATTATGTAAGAACTAGAAAAAAACAACTTTGTATATCAACTGCAGGAGCCTTTAAACTTTGGATCTCACTTGATGATAAACTGAAAAATTGCAAGACTTTGAATAGTTTTAAAAGTATGTACAAACAATAATTATTGTTTACTTAAATTACTGTTTAATTATGTTAGTATGACTAAGTTCGATTCATAACACCTATTTTGGATTATTGTTACAATTAGCCTAACTATTACAGTATTATGCAATTGCCTTGTGCAATGTTAGTGTTGTTTTCATTTCTTTCTTTATTTTCTCTTTTTCTGTTATAGGGGAAACTATTTATAAGTATGGAACTTCTGTTTTCCCCTTTTCTGGCATTTACAGGTACTTCTTTGATTTGTATATAATGTGTATTGATACTTTGCTGGAAGTAAATTGTTTCATTCATTCATTCATTCATCCATTCATATGTGGTGTGTACTTAACGCAAGGACGACCTATGAGCAACACTAGCTTTACCAAGTTTACAGTGGGGGTGGGGGAGTCTAATGTGATAGCCCCTATCGACGGCCCTGAGTAGCCTAAGTTATAAGTAAGGTGAGCTAGGGACCAACGTATAGTCACTACACTGAGTGGTACAATTCCGTTGACATTATAATAGAATATAGGCTATGCCGTGCGTACTTCTCCAGTCGAAATATGCCACATTACCTGGTAGATAAGCACAGCAGTTGACTGAGGCCAAGTTTAAAGCAAAATAATGAACTTTCTCGACATCAATGCCCAGTGGTAGCACATCCCTGCCAGCCCTGGTGGAAGGTACTGTACGTACTGTAGCAAAGGAAAGGAAGAGTTCGATACCACGATACACGAACGCATACGGCTGCAGTGGCTGGCTAGCTACAGATAGCTAGTCACTATATCCCAGGTCAGCTTAGCATCGGCATGGTAAAAGGACACTATGTCGTTGACTATGACACTGATAACAGAGCCATATTACATACGGCTCTGACTGATAACAGTGAACAGTGGCCTCTACGCCTGCTTTGGTGCGCTTAGAGTGCCATACGTTCTGAAATGCACATCAGGTCTGTGTAGAAAGTAAATCGGCATCTGTCATTTTTGTTGTGCAGGGATTCCCATATGCAAGTTAAAGGAGGAACTCAGGGTTTATTTTCACTATTTATTTCACTACAGTATCCCACCGGTATCGTAAAATGAGTTATAACTAACAAATATGATCAAGGTTATCTCAAAGCATGTGGACAATTTCGAGAAACGAGTCAAATTCGCAAAAATTCGGTGAAGAACTCCGAAAGTCTGTAACATCCATATTCATTGCATCAAATATGAATATTCAATACTATCGCCTTTTAAAGGTATTAGGAGGTGGGGCTTCCTATTTAGTACAGTGAGCAAAACATCACACGAATTCGCGGCGTGAGTGAACAGCCGTATGGTTTGCACATACGAGTAATTTCCATTCGCGAAGCCTCACGTCGACAACAATCCTTCTACTTTTTACTAACCGTAAACAGTCGATTATGTTTATTCATATAACGCCATCTCAGTCTTACGCTGTGATTGGTCATCGTAAAGAGGAGGCTGTCTTTTCTTGTACGTGAACGTTTATTTTTGTACCCTACAAATATTAAGAGTTCTCATTCAACAGTAATTAACGCAATAATTACCGTTTCTTCTGTTTTCAAACACCTCCCCTCCGTCTCTGTATTTCGGTGAACAATCAGTTTAGGAAGAAAAATCAACTAAAGGAGAATTTTCTCAGTCAAACCCTGATTTCCCCTTTAAGGAAGTCCATTCGCAGGGGATTTTGTCAGTCGATTGCCAAATACAACGCGCTTTGCTTTGCAGTCAGTGCATTAGTAATCTTTGTAATTAAACATGATATTGAAGGGAATAAGTCATCCCAACTTTCTGGAACATCAGCTAAATCTTACAAATCTCGTCTTTTATAACTTACAAAAATCTGTCGGGATATTTCAAACTATTGCGTATTCAGACTTAATGAATAACTTGCATAAATTTAGCAATCAAGAATATGAGTGAAAATGGTTTGAAATGTCTTAAATAAGTCAGAAGACATGTTTCTTGATTGGAATTCCCCTGGAGTTTCCTAAAAGGGGGATGGTAAGACAATTATATCCTTCCCTTCAATCCACCGCATTTCTCAGCGTTCGTATAGTCAACAATCACCCCTGGCCACGGGTGCTTCACAACTGGTATGAAAATAAATTGTACAGTAATGATTTTTCAACTATTAGGTACCAAGCTTTGCAGTCTTTGTGCGCTAACAGTTTACCTGGTTGCCTTTTTCTTAGTCTAATTTTCTTTTTTTTTCCTTCTCCAAAAGTGGTTGGCTTTTGAAAAATAGCTTTTTAAAATCGACTTTTTAGTTTTGTCTCAATGAAATTTGACTTTTTTTTCTGACCTAATGTTTTGCAACAAAACTATCACCGTTTTGGCACCAAACGACGTGAATCCATCACAGCCTAGAAATAGACCCTACATGGCTGTGTCGGTGTTACGCGTCAAATGTCGAACACGTCGATGATATGATGTCCTGTGGAATTGCACATATGCTGTAGAAATCCACGACAGAATGACAGAATTAATCACAGTAAAAGAGGGAAAGAAAATGTCAATATTAGGCCAAATTACCGATAGTCTGCATCCGGCCGGTATCGGCCGATACTTTGCTCGGCAATTCGGGTTCTATGCTATTGGATAACGGTCTTTGACGGACGTTGGCTTTTGTGTGTGTGTGGTGGGGGGGGGGGGGGGATTTTTACCCGAATGTGTTTGTTACGAATTAATGAGCGGGATTACTATGTAAACGGAGGGCTACAATGAGTTAGCTCGTCTATGAAAAACACGTTTATTGGAAAATCGTCTCATGGAGAGTGGTTCAAAACCCTCAGCGAAATTTCGAAAAAAGAAAGCTTTCTTCGGTTAGGCAGAAGATGAATATGAATAGAATGTCAACAGAAATTACCATAGCACCGCCAGGATCTAATGATTGGAGGCATATTTTGCTTACTCGTCATCGATATTACATATTGTAGAATATTGGGGTTTTAGGGGTTCTCAGTCGTGTTATGACTGCCCCAGCGGCGAGTTGTTGACACGAGAGAGACGTCAGAACCGAGAATCCAGAGAAGGAGAGTTTCCTTTGATTTGATCAGAGTTCCATTTATTGATGATTCGACTGGCACACACGAATTGATTTAAATTAGTTAACGATGATGATTGCAAGAGAGAAACGAAAGGACGGAGAGAGAAAGTTTACAATTACATTGGTGACACAGGCCTACATAATACACGGAGACGGACGATGTTCACACTTCGATACCCAGAGAGCCAGTGCCGACGGCGTGGCGAGGTCTATGGATTGACCCACGCTTAACTGCAAAGGATCACGGTATACATTGCCGACACTGACCAATCACAGGTCAAAGGGTTGACCTACGTAACTAAGTGAGGTGGTTGCCATCCGTGATCAACCAATCACGAAAAGGATTGCGCAACCTTTCTGAGAACAGGGTCTAAGTTTAGTATTTTTTAATGTATTATATTGTCTTATCTGACTGTCTGAGGAAATAAAGAAAAAGTTAAATAAATCTGGGGTAAACATAGGAAGACTGAACTTTGTACGACCTTTTGCGTACGGTGGGGAAGAATGACCATCTCTATACAACAATATGAAGCGTCTATCCAGGGTTTTCAGCAGGGGTGGGGACCTGACCTGAGGGCAAAAGCCTTTTGCACGCACTTTGGGCAGGATTATCTAAGCGGAGTGTCATCATCGGTTGGCGTACTTGAAAAATTTGGGCCTCAGCCCCCCCCCCCCCCCCCGAGATGGTCGGAAACGCACTTCGTGGGTGATCAGAACTTCATATGCCCAGCCTTGACATATGGCTCTCATGTCTGTAATTTCTTAATGAATAAGAGAAACATCATTCTATTCAAAACTAGTGCTAGCTATTATCAGGAATATTTACACTTTCGTAATTTTCTGAAAAGTTCATTCAACAGTTTTTACTTTCTAACGATAACACTTCAGTTTTTTTCTTTTTGAGAAATTTCAACTATCAGGTGACCTTAAACAAAACCTGGTGCAGTATTTTGCATCTATTGCAGTCATTTTTTCGCAGAGAAATTATGATTTCAGAAAAGTTGTTCCAATAATTTTTACTCTCATTACACGTGTTTATTAGTTTGCTACAATCGTCAATGATTACATTACAAATGTAGAACTCGTTCTTGAACCAACGCTTTTGAAAATGACAGCCACATTGAAAAAGACGTCATACAATTGCATTTTGATAGATGCGGAAGCATGAGAAGAGTGATGGTTAGTCTAGATCTGTGAGAGGGTTGTAAGGGAAGAGGTGTCCCCACCCCCAAACTTAGAGGCAATCTAGTGCAATACTTCGCTCCTTTTGAAATCATAAAATGTGCTAGACTGAGATATGAAAAAATCAACTGGTATGTCAGACTATCAGACTATCCTCACTCCTAGACTGATATGAGAAGTTCATATGAAATTTTAGGTTTAATGAAAATTTGTTTCAATTACCAGGTAACCACACAATCTGGTACAATATTTGGCATCGTTTTACGTAATAAAAATGTGCTAGACTGAAATATGAAAAATTTAAAGTGACTTCTTAGATTTTCCGAATATCGTGGCTCTGACTTTTGTCGATAGGGTCGGGGAGACCTCCGGTGGCGACGCCTCTGAGCGTATATCGACAATTCATTCAAACACATGCTCTCACAAATAGAATTTTTACCTAGATTCACTCTTTTTTGTGGGTAGTTTGAAATTTTGTTGATGCATTAATGAGGAGGAGACGTGCGTCATTCCCTTCTCTTCTTTTGTCCAATGACATAACACAGAAAAGAAACAACTCCGCGCGAAGCGCGTGGATGTTGGCATTTGGGATGTATAGTTGAGTCTAACCTTGGTACATGAACACCTAAGCTCTATGGTCACGCAGCCAGCGATTACATCAGTCACTCACCAATATTTGTTACAATGTCCCCTCTACCATTCAAAAAGTGAGCCAAACATTTGTCTCTACGTAGTGTGTGTGAGGGAGGGGATTTGACATTATGTCACCCTCCTAACAAAATGTGGGGGGACGTGTCCCGCTGCCCCCCAGGATTGACGCCCATGTACGGAAGGGCTTTTTATTTGATCTCACAAACGTATTTTCGGGTAGTAAAGTCGCCCCGCTACTAAGCGATAGACTAGTAGCTGTGCTTTATGAGCCCTGCTTAAGGGATTGGTCACCGTAAAAACTGAAAATATTAATAGGGGCTTTTTTTGGTTTTATTTAGTGGAAGCCACATATTCTGAGTTATTGATCTTTTTAAAGGAGTATTTCAACATGTTACTTCATGGACCTCCTATGAGAGGCAGTAGGCCCAGGCCTATATCCTATTTTGTTAATTATCTTGACTGTATTAAAAGAAATATTTTAAGCCTGAGAGATGACCTTAATTTCCACAACATTTTAAGGAAAATTTTCAATAAAGGCCTACTCAAGCTAATTTTTCTTTTGTGTCAAATCAAGCACTTCAATTTTAAGGAACAACTATAGCCAATCTTGCATCACTTTTTGTCGCTGTTACATCATATGTGTAACCTTTTCGGCAACTGGACTTCGGGTGGTGACCAGGGAATCCTTCTCTTCACTTGTGAAATTTTCGTCTCCCGCGGGCTGATAAGGAAATTTCAAGCAGTGTCAGTATTCGCCCGACTAATTTGTGGGATGATGGGATTGCTGTTGAGCACCGTCGACGGAGATTTTAGCGGATCAGTTTACGATAGTGAGTAGGGTTAGGTTTAGGGTTTAAGTCGGTTCGTGCGAATGGCAGGGCCACAGAGGTCATTCACAGCTTCGACCATACGTCATGTAGCGGTAAGACCAGTGGCAATTTGCATCATCGGTACACCAAGGCAATTTTGCATTCTTGCTTACCCAGATGATGCAATAACAGGCACCGTGCGTGCATGCCAGAGAAATAGATAAACGAGCATACGTCATAGAACAAAAAGTGAAGCGCAGATTTGTCTGGCAAAACTACCTTCTCTTGTACATAAATCCAATGGAACTTTAAGGATAATATAACTGGCAAACAGCTTAACGCTGTGAAGTAGTTTTCCCTACATATTATAGGGTTATCTAAAATATTAAACGGTTGCGTTTACTTTTATATTTCTGAAAGATGTAGTGAGACAATGAATAAATAAATCCTCGGACAGTAGTTGCATAAGATACGGCACATGTTGAAGGCAGTGCTGTTTGACTTACCGCGTAAGACACCACCGATTGTTTTCGGTTTCATTTGTTCGGTATATATCTACAGTGGTGTATCTAATTTTTCTATTTCTATGGTGCCGCCCTCACGTTCTTGTAGTTTGATGAATCATACCGCCTCACTGAAGCTAGCAGTCATTAATAACATATACTAGAAGGGAATCATAGGTAGGACATTGTGACATGCCATAAAATAAAGAAACCTTTAATGTGGTGATATCATCACATCATTTTCACATTTGAGATAAACAAAACAGAGAAACCATACAGTAAAGGACGTTCTGACGTGCCATAGGATAGTGAAAACCAATTTTGTTTGCGCAAAAACAGTATAAATCACTACAGCCATTGTACATGTTAGAAAACATAACACATTTTGGAAATTTACCCTTCCAACGTTACAGGATGATCTTATTTGTCTTCCTCATTTTTTTTCTTCAAGTTTCTGATTTTCCCGGTGGGATTGCCTTCCCATCCTTGAGATCCTTGAGGTTATGATTACAGTATTCTTCTCTCCATCAAAAACCGAGGATATTCAGTGATGTAGCTGAGAGCATACTGCTGCTGTTACAGGCTGCTAGCTTCAAACAGTTTCGTTCACGAATACATGTGTTCAGGGGAAAACCGTATTGTAATACCCATTAATACTATACATAGGCATATACGTATATATAACTTTGAACAGTTTTACAATTTACATTCACAAGCCACTACCTTGTAATATTGACAGCATTTTGTCACTGGTTAGCAGGACGTTCAGCTCGCAATCTGTGAAAAGTCTAGTCTTTTTAAAGTTTGTTTGCGCCTAGCGCCTGTGCAGGCAAAGTGCAGCCTGATTAGATTTGGATTTGATTGCAGGAACTTAAATTTACATTTGTATCTTTTTCTACCTTGTCAACATCAAAAAAAGTTCAATTTAGGCCTAACGAAATGTCTGAAGCTGGTGGTCAAACACAAAGTGGCGATGGTGGAGAAGAATCCCCAGTCCAAAAAACTGCGGCTCAATTAAAGAAAGAAGCTAAAAAGCAAGCCAAGTTAGATAAGTTCAACGCAAAGAAGGCAAAGCTTGCAGCTGTGCAGCAAGATACCAAAGGAGAGGTAAGTTGATACTAACGGAGTACGCCTAGCACTTAGCATTACGCACTTTGGCCTAGCCTAGACTTCAACCTAAACGAAAATCAAATGGTTAAACTTAAAGACAAAAACTCATCACCCCAGACAGTTTCAATTCTCCCAACCACCTACCTCTAGTCCCTCCCTCAGCCTGTCTTAATTCCTCCCCATGTGTAATCAAAACAATGGATCCCTGTGTACGCTGTGTACTACCAGCTGCTCTGCATCTTTCGAATTTGCTGTCAATCTAAGAGTACTGTAACTTAGAACCAGTGGAGAATTTTGCTTTCCGGGAGGTAAAAATGTAACTTTGGGTGATGTAATACAGCCTTTAAAGGGATTTGCCACTGAAGTAAATCGATTTTTTTACACAAATTTAAAATATATTCTGTCTACATGGAAAATACCATATATCTCAAATAGCACCTTCTGTTTTGAAAGTTCCATTCAGAAATTTAAAATATCTTTCTTTCAATTGGCACATTGCAAGCTTGGCCTATTGTGATGTCACTCAGCAGAACAGAACTACTGCATTTGAAATTTTCAATTTGTTCGTATTTCCTTATATTCTTGACTGTGCTTAAAAGAAACTTACATTGTTACAATAATTTAAGAGATCTATGTGACGGACTTATCTCCCTAGACAGTTGCTATAACCCTGCCCACAGTCTGTCCAAAATTCATGCCCAAGCACATTGTTATTTACAGTGGCCCCTGTACTGTGTAGCCACTACAGTATATGATTGGGAATTTGCTGTCAATCCAGCAGCATTGGAATTTGCTGTCAATCCAGCCCAAATTTATCTCTGGGTGATGATCACAGGCTCAAAGCCAAACTGCTCTAACCAATTTGGGGTACCACAGCAATGTTGGATTTTTGTTGGCCTGGGGGAGGGTTCTAAGGGGAGGGGTGTCATCGACAAATTGTTGCCTTTTGTAAGGGTTCTATATGGAAAATGGTGTGAAATTTTTATCTCTTTCCTCCCTGTATTTGTATTCCAAAATAGCGCAACATTTTGTTGGGAAATGTTTGAAACTTCCGCCACCACCTCCATCCCCCCTACCCCCATTGCTACAGTATGCACCTGATGAATGAGTGACTGGCTTAAATTTCCACAACATTGTAAGATATTTTCTACAATGTACCAACTACCACCTACATTTCCACCAGTGTCAAATTTCAAGTTTAAATGAAGGCTTCAATTTCAAAGACAAACAAGGAATTCTTGCAATAGTTTATCACTGTTACAGTGCATGGCATTTGTGAAAACTTGACACAACTGAAGATCTTTGTGACCAGTGAAGTCTTTATCCAAACAGCAATATATTGACGTAGGGGTTTGAAATGCCTGCAGTAAACAACTATTCTCTTTCATTTTAGAAAAAGAACCTTTGCAATAGCCAGTTGAATATGCCTTTAATGGTTGTAATATACCTTGGCCTAGTCTATGCCTACAGTCACAGGATAGTGGTGAAGGCTTGTTTTATTGAAAATTGCAGTTGCTCTTAAATAAAAGAGAAATAAAGAAAGAAGGGTTTGTGGAAAGAAATAATTTTCCACAAACCCTGTGCAAACATCTTGTTCCTAACTCAAGATACAGTATTGCTGTTTGAAGAAAGACTTTCTTGTCAAGAAAGACTTCCAGAAAAATTACAGTACCAAAATGCCATGCAATTGTGGCAAATTATTGCAGGAAGTCTTATTTTTTGTCAAAATTGATTTGAAATTGAATTGACACTAGTGATAACGTAGATTGTGTATATTGCACAGTAGACTGTACCTTAAAATATTATGGAAATGAATATCACATCTCTTTAACTAATGTATTTTTAAGACAGTCAAGATTGTAAAGGAATGCAATGGATATGTAATTGTGCCTGGGTGACATATCAAAAACTTGTAAGTTCCTGACTATGCAGTGTTATTTTGAAATTAATATTTCTCTGAAACCTCATAACATTCAAACCTAGCATGCTATAGAACACAGATGAGGTTTTCACCAATAAAGGGAGAAAAATATTGCTAATTTTTATGAAATATCAATTTCCTTCAGTGAACTGCAATCCCTTCAAATTCAGCTAAGTAGCTGGTATCGTTATCACATTTCTACACTTAAAAGATTTTAAGTAAGATTTTAGGAACTGATTCGAGAGATGTCAGTTTAACTTCTTTATAATTACTGTATGCAGTGCATCTGTGTAGTCTGTATAGAGTACTGCAACACACACTGAGTGGCAGCACGTATGACGAAGGATCTACAGTATGGTACATTCTATCGCACACATGAGTTCTAGCCGCACAGCCAGAAGTTGCCCCTTTTTTGGCAATGGTACATCTCACTTAATGTGTTTTAATATACTGCACTATACTGTACATAAGAAGCTGTATCACATTTATATGCAACCCATCACACTTTGACGATCACTTGCAACATGACACATTTAGTGTGAATGATGGATATTTTATTAGAAATGCTCACAGCCAAATACATTAAACATTAATATAGTTGCATAGTGTCAGATACTGCAGTTCAAGATTTACATTTGTACACAAATCTTTAATACAATACTTGATTGTTCACACAGAAAAAGGAGAAAAAGAAGAAGGAAAGGACTGTGATAACATATGAAAAACCAACAAAGCCAGGAGAAAAGAAAGGTAAGACTAAAAGTGAAATTTGTAAATGGTAGGTAGTTTTAGAACCTCTTTATGCTCAGTGGTCATTTGAATCCTTTAAAGGCATCATTTTTAACTGAAATCTTGTAAACACAGTATTCTCTTCATATAAGAGGTGTAGTAACTGGTTTTCATGTTATTTGGGTGCCTTCCAGATAAGGACAAGGTATGGTAACTGTAGCAGATATCATACATCTCACAACAGGCCTTGATTTCTGAGACGTGCGAGTGCGATTTGCACACCATCACGGGCCTCAAATCATTGTGAGATTTGTGATATTTTGCATACCTAGGAGAAAAAATAAAACAGTACCCTTACCATTCTCCTTAATTTCTTGAGAAATGTGATTTGTCGCACACATGGAAAATCTACAAACCAAAGGCCTGTCACACTGTAACTCATGTCACGTTTCGTATTTGACTTGGTCAATGATATTTTTGATGGGAAGAGAACTGTTTAGGAAAGAAATGACCAGAGGTCCACCTGTGTGTGGTATATTTATCTCACCTTGTCACTCAATCTGCTTCCAAGGGTGGATGCAACATGTTGAATCATAAGTACAAGAAAGAGTTTATTGAACAGTTCATTTGCGTCTTCATCCTACATTTTAATGCTACTGGTTTCGTGATCTTTTTTGATAATGATAACCCTTGATCATGTTTTTTTTTTTTTAATGATTTTCTTTTAGATGTCTCTGGTGCAATGCCTGATAGTTATAGTCCTACCTATGTGGAGGCAGCATGGTACCAATGGTGGGAGGAATCTGGATTCTTTAAACCAGAGTTTGGGGTATGTCTTGCTGTTTTATGGTAAAGTGAAGGTTATGCATCATTTTGAATTTTGGTGTGTCTAATAGTTGTGCTTAAGTTTTTAAATTCAACGTTTTATAGTTTTTTCTTCCCAATTAACCTGTTGTATGCATGTGATGCATCTGGATTGTAAAGTAGTTTCTTGGTAGATGCATTAATTAGTTGGTTGTGGTCAGTTGACTACCATATTGTTTTGATGGTTCTATCATATAATGGCTCAACAGGGCTTATGTGTTTCGTGTGAAGACTTTAACATTCTCAGCTGATGTCAGATGGGTTTTTTTTCTCCAAATTTTGATATGAATTCATTACTAGATGTGAATCAAAGATGCATCAGTGTCTTTAACTATTCAAACTTTTAATGTTGAAAAATGGAAGGGATGAAAGTAAGATCCTTCAGGATTTGTTATAAATGCAGTATCAAACAAAAGACATACAGATGAGATAAAATATATTGTTGTAATTTGGTCATGATCATTGAATAATCACTTTACTGTTTTTTTATGGGCTATGATGCTTATTAATAATGAACAGAGCTGAATTAAAATTCCTGCAGCAGTGATTTCTCTACATTATATGTAGTATCAAAGTTGGCAGAGGCTGCTAGTTGTTTCTATGCATGGCAAACATTGTTGGTGGTCTAAATTTACAAGTTTTGCGGAAGATACGATTGTTTCTAGGATACATTAGATCTACGTTGAAATTTCAAAAGCATATAAGAATATCATACTATGCCATCATATTTCTTCAGTTTCTTTATTGATATAAAATGTGTTGTTATCTGGCCATCACGTGGAAAGCTATCAAGCCATCATGTCAATAACTATAATCATATCATTTTTTGTTGTTGTTGTTGTTGTTGTAGGGGAGAGATATTAGCAAACCCAATCCTAAGGGTCAGTTCATGATGGTCATTCCACCCCCTAATGTCACCGGTACTCTTCATCTGGGTCATGCTTTGACAACATCAGTACAGGATGCTCTTTCCAGATGGTAAGCGAATGAATCCTTAAAAAATTTGCCATTGTCTATATTGTATCTTTTTATTTTTTCACTACAATTCTATGTTCAAAGTTGTCATTTTAAGCTTTACATTATACTGTAATCATGTAAAGGAGCGACCTTTGATTGTGAAAATGGTCAGAGTGACTTGGGGCAATATATTTGTTCAAAAGCAGTCAGACATGATGTCAGGAGTTCAAATTTTCATAAAGAAAAAAATGCACATGCTAACAATATTAAGTCAGTATAGGAGGTCTCTATTTTTTAATAAGAAAAAAAAAATGTTCTGCCAGTGATGAGGGTCTAGTTCTTTTTTCTTTGATACCTTTGTTAAACCCCGAAAGGAATCTTTGCGATGGTGGTGTCATGTTGTGTGTGTGTGTGTGTGTGACACTGCCTGTAAACATATTTCAAGAATTGTCACCTTGACTGATCTCATACCTGGTGTGTGGCTTTTTAACACTGAGTAGATGATCCCTATAGTTTTTGGTGGATATCAAAGGTCATTTGAGGTCACCAGAGGTCAAACTGTGAAAACCTTATCAAAACATATTTCCAGGAGCGTAACCTTGATGGATGTCATACTTGATGTGTGGATTGGCCATGTACTGAAGTAGATGATGATCCTATTCTTTCAGTGGAGGTCAAACATCATTGAGGTCACCACAGGTCAAACTGTGAAAACCTTGTAAACACTATATCTAAAGAAAGGTCACCATGGGTACATCTCATATTAAGCATGTGGATTGCCCATATTTAGTAAATCATATCTATTGATTATGGTGGAGGTCAAAGGTCATTTGGAATCAACAGAGTCCAAAGGGTCAAAATTATTTCAACTCCTACAGTATATCTCAAAAAGAGAAACTGAGAGTGATCTCATACTTTGCATGTCTATCGCTCATATTAAGTAGTTCAGTATTCAGTAGGTCAAAATCTTGTAAACACTTTATCTCAAGAAGGTTAATTGTGAGGGATTTCATACTTAGTATGTTGTATTCCCCATGTTGAATGGATGACTTGTATCAATATTTGCACCTTTATGTTTAATGTAGAGTTGAATGGTCATTTGGGGTTCAAAACTTATCAACATGTGATTTCAAGAAGAGTAACTGTATTTGAATTCATACTTGTTATGTGGGTAATTCATGTTTGTTATACCTTATGACAAGGAGTCACAGTCTTTTGGGTTTCTGGTTCTTTTTGTTTGGGGTGCCTCACTAGTTTAACAATGGATGTTAAATTTGATTTTCACTTTCATTGGCGTAACTGGGTACAAGATTTTTTTTTTTCTTTTTTGCATTTTACTTACCACTTTCAAAGTTTATGTTGCTTTCAAAGGTGTCATTAGTGATTAAGGTAACTTAATGGATACTTTTTTCAGGATTATACTCAATGAAGCTACAGTATGGTGTTTTGAAATCTTCTTTAGTGAGGAATTTGTGCTGTTTTATCATTTGTCTAAGTGTAGTCCCTCCCATCTGTCATATTTTGTTCCAAACTGATGGATAGAATTTTATCTTATAAAAATTTGGAAAGGAGAAATATCATCGTACGCACAAGTCAAGAATATAGGATTGTAAACAGATACTTGCTGGTTCCAAAGTAGTGATGTGTATGCGACCAAAGTGGTGACCTATAAATATGACAAAATAAAAGGATATTGTGACAAAGCTGCGACCTCTTCCCTGTCTGATGTAGGTTTGGGAGATAAAAATATTGGATTACGAGTACTGGATATAAAAAAAGGTCGGATACAGTCAATGAGTGCCATTTGAAAGATTAGGTGTTTTTTATCACTGAAGTAGTCTCCGCCTATTTGTGTGTGTGTATACAGGCACAGAATGCGAGGTGAAACGGTGCTTTGGAATCCAGGATGTGATCACGCCGGCATCGCTACCCAAGTAGTGGTGGAGAAGAAACTCTGGAGGGAAAAGAAGATCACGAGACATGACCTCGGCAGGGAGGATTTCGTCAATGAAATCTGGAAATGGAAAAATGAGTAAGATACGTCTTCACATCCAAAGGGTATCCATCCACTATTGTTAGAACTTGTCACATGTGCTGACAGGTTTACAGAAAGTGGTAGAGATGAATGCGTTGCAACAATGTGACTTGAAACATATAAATTTACAACATACTCACAAACTTACCTCACTGTGAGTAAAATTCGGGATCATAGAAAACATGATGTAACTTGCAGAGAACTACAGTAAATAGGGAATAATTTAGTGTTCAAACTTTGCATAGCAGTAAAGGGTTTCTTCAACACCTTGTGTTAAATCGGAGAAAACACTGTTGTCTGTACAAAAACTGCTACTCAGTATTCAATATTTGTAGCAATCTTATCATTTTGTGTAGCAAAATGAGATGCGATACTGGATGAATTATTCACTAGTAAAGCTAAGTAGATGGGGCGAAGAGAGGGCACAGTGCTATAAATTTTATTCTGAAGCCTGGCAGTGCTAAGTTGTTAAATTAGACTAAGACTTTAGAGCGCTAAGTACAGTCACTTGTGAATTCATTCTCACACCAGTGTGTTGTCGGGAGATTAAGTCAACACAGTTCTCGATGCTGAGAATAAGAACATAAAATGTTAACTTGATAATGGCTGGATGATAGAAAGAGAAATCTATGCCAAGGGGATTTGTCTGTGTGTGACTGCTGATTAGAAAGTGGATAGATGAAATCAGTTGGTTGATTTATGTTTACAGATTGCTGCATTCATCCAACCAAGTGGTTGGATGTGAAATTTATTTAGGTCCACTCAAATAAAGTCTATTTGGATGCAACTGTCTAAGTGACCAGAATGAAAAATGAATCCTAAGTAGTGGTTTTATCTTTGCACCATACATCTGTGATGTAATCTGTTTGCAAACTCTGTTCTGTACATATAGCATGAGAGAGGAAGGGACCACTTCAGACACTTAATTCCTTGTTTTGATATTGGAGCATACCTTAAAGTAGCCTGGCAGGTCCTCTGTACAAGTAGGATCTTTGGTTGACCCAATCTGGCAACGCCACTTACCTATCATATGTAGAGTCATGATAAGCGCCTAGATTAATGAACATGACTGATTGAGTAACACAACGTATAGCACATTGCTAACTTAAATGTGAAATGGAACTGTCTAATCTGTTTATGGATTGTGCTACATACAGCATAGATGAGAATTTTACCAAATCTTTCAGAGAGTCAAATTTTGTATGACCACCGAATCACTTTCTAGATGGAAATTGTGAGATTGGTAGAAAGTTATATTTTTTAAGACTTACTTTCTTGGTTGAGATAGGCTCATGTGACATATATTAGCACTGAACTTAGATTTACATTACCTAAGTTATGAAACAAATATAAGAACATTCTTAGAAAAGGGTCAAAAGTACAGTTGATCTCCACAGTAGTCCATGCATCAACTTCAACTGTCTAGACTCTTACACAGACACTTATAAAATCAGGTATCATTAATTATGGCCTCTGAACTTACCTTTTCATTTTGCCAATTGTCCTGATATCTTTAATACAATTGTCTGTATCTCGTCAGATATGATCATATCACTTAATCCATCACACAATAAATTGTAATATTTACAGAGAATTTATATGATTACTGTGTTTCTATCCTAAATGATTGCCAAACAATTTTGAAGAATTGGCCTATACACAACCATATATGATGCAACAGAAAGTATAATTATGGTTGATGTCATCTAATAATCATCTAAGTGTGGACTTTCTTTTATTTGATTTCTTGTAGCAGTATTGCAATTTAAGTTTTGGTTTTATGGCACAAAGGAAATGTGAGTTATTGCATTTCCTACAAAATACTATAAAACTAACCAGAGGTCAGATTTATGCATGAGAGGGAGAGAGATGACCCAAATTCATTTTGAGGCATCACTAGTGACTGCATGCTCTTGAGTCTTCCTCCTGGGTTCTTTCTTCATTCAGGAAGGGAGATCAAATTTACAACCAACTTAAGTTGATGGGTTCCTCATACGACTGGGACAGAGCCTGCTTCACTATGGAGCCAAAACTCTACAAAGCCGTTACTGAAGCATTCATCAGGTTGATGGAAGATGGGACCATTTACAGGAGCAACCGCCTCATCAACTTTTCCTGCACCCTCAAGTCGGCCATCTCAGATATTGAAGTAAGAAGATAAAAGACAAAACAAAAACAAAAAACAAATATAATGGGAGGAGTCTTATCCAAATTGCCAACAATTCAAGACATTGACTCTAATATTGTTTAATATTATATTCTTAAACCATTACCAGTCAATTAGTGTTTTCATCGATTCCTAAAACTTGGAATTGGGTACTTTTTTTCTTTCCTATCGTAGGGTGTCCAGTTACCTGACTAAAATGGCAGCCTTACTGCTGACATTAGCAATACCATACATCACATTTATGTCGAGGAATTTTACTAGTACACTTCATACACTCACCTACACCTTCTCAGGGGTAGGATCACCTATTTTCCCAGAGAAAAAAGAAGACATTCCATTTTGAGCTATTTGCTGTGTATGGTAAGGTGAAATTAAGCAATATGAAACACAGTGTCTTCACTCAGCACTTGTGTCATTCTTATCTCAATACATTACATGCATAGACATATTATCAAGCTTGCTGGACATTCTAATTTTCTTTCAAATGATGTCAGGGTCTCGATCCATTGTCAATGTGTATCAGACTTTTCCATCATGTTTCCATGCATGTAAGCAAAAGGTGTTACTAGTTAAGGTGTGAAAAAAATACGTACAGTAAGTTCTATTTTTGTCAATTGTGTGTATTCTCAACTTCAAAAGAAGAATGATGTTAAGAATATCATGAAACAAGGAGTACAAGAAAACAATGTCAGATGACAGTTGTGTGTTTAATTTACTGCTAATACTGTAAAACCCACTAAGTGAGTGATGATATAGGCCATTCAATTTTGGATCCTGGTAATGAAATGCTATTCAGGTACCCAGGTTACCTGTGAAAACACTACAGTCATTGTATCATTTAGAGGTATATGTTGAAGTGGAAGAGTGGTGCAATGTAGCAGCGCAAAGACATCACTCAGAAGCCCCCCCTCCATCATCATATCTTGAAATGCAAAACATTGCTTGCATCGTCCATTGTAAATTCTCCTCGCTGTTAATGTTCAACTTCTTGTAGTCAGATTTCTATGGTCTAAGTTATTAATATGAAATTGAAAGATACTGGTGGCTCTCCTAGTCATTATTCAAACCCTGCCAGCTCCACCCAAAAATATATGCCCTCCAACTTTTTTTTTTGCAAGTGCAGCAAAGTCTTGTGAAACATGCATTCTTGTGACAAACAAGGGACAGTTCAACAGTGAATTGTCAGTACCACAAGAGAAATCAAAACCAAAATTCCTTTGTCTCAAATTGTGACAGATTTTTCTTTGTTAAAGCCACCTCTTCAAACAAACAGAAAGCATTGTTTCTTCTTTTCAAGCTTAATTAATATCAGACTACTTCCTTAGGAAAGTAAAGAGATGTAATCTTAGGACATGTCGTTCCCTAAATGGTCTCATCTTTAGATATCATGTTTACAGTAGGTCATTAGTCTTTCCTTCTAACATGATGTAAACACCTTTACCTCATTCTCTTTTTATTTTGGCTAACTTTTTCCAGGTTGAGAAAAGAGAGCTGACTGGTCGCACCTTACTGGCAGTGCCCGGATATGATGAAAAAATTGAATTTGGTGTGCTTGTAGAATTTGCATACCAAGTAGATGGATCAGGTCAGTTCCTTCTCTGTTTCTAAATGTGCTCCTGAAATCGAAAATGGGTTGAATTTTTAGGGGGAACAATTTACTCTCGTTCTTTCGAACACAGAACTTATAGCAGAATAGGATCTCAGAAAGATATAAAAGCAGTACAGGCATGACAATTTAGTGTTAAGGAAGTAATGATAAGGCCAATTCCTGTGATAAAGGAGGCTACCCCTTTGAAGACATTAATGGCGTACTAGTACCCTTCAAATGGGGTTCTCTTAATCCTCTCAAACATCCTGACTAATCACCATTGCTACTACTACTAGGTCAAATTACCTCCGAGCAAACTGCTCAGTCGTTCTGATTGTTCAGACTGCCGTTTCAACTGTCATTTTGCATCCTGTGAACTATGTTGCATATTGGCCAAGAACATGTGCTGCAGGAAACAAAAGATTTGCTACATGTCATGGAGTTAAAGTTAAGGATGGAGGTCAGATATTGCTAAAGTTAGAAGAGCCTTAACGGTTGAAAAACATTTTTGAATGCAACCGATTTGTTGTTTGAATGAGAAGGTTAGTTGAATGATGTGTTGGTCTAGTCATTTCTTTCCATGTATGCTATAGCAAACCTGTCTATCTCTATTCACAGTTGTTATCTGTTCACAGTTGTTGTTAAACAGTGATATTATGGGTGCACTGCAAGTTCCAGACATCCTGCCTAATAACTCAATACTCAATACTGTAATTAGGCATTCCTTGTAAAGTGTATAGCTGCAGGAATCCCACACCTAGTTCAGCAATGCCATTTCTTCACCCATCTTTCCAGACATACCTAGTATGGCTGAAAAATGTCACAAGCTTCTCTCACCATGAGAATAAAAAATCCACACATTTCCATTTTTCTTCACTTTCAGGATGCACAATTGAAATTCACCTTAATCACAGTCCACCAGAGATTGTCTGTATCCTAAAAAAAAGATAACAATCGACCTCAGTTTTCCATGATCAAGACAATTATTATCTTTTTTTTTATCAAGCATGCCATGCTAAGGTTTGTGTATATTTTTCAAGCACAAGCCTATTCCTACAATGTGACAAGAAAACTGAATATTAGTTGATTATTTCGCTGGAATAGTCTTCATGTAGGAAGTAAAATGTATGATTTTCTTTAGAGACTGAGATGCATGAGCTGAGTTTATTTGCATTTACCAGTGCCTTTGCAAACTCCAGCAAACATAATTACCGTAATGTACCAGTTTACTTATGTTGCTTTTGAAACAAGTGTCTGCATTCCTTGACAGACGAGGAGGTTGTCGTGGCAACCACAAGGATCGAGACAATGCTTGGAGACACAGGAGTTGCCTGCCATCCGGAGGACGAAAGGTACAAGCATCTCCGGGGTAAACGTGTCAAGCATCCCTTCAGGAACTGTACACTTCCTATCGTCTTTGACGACTTTGTGGATATGGCATTTGGAACAGGTAGGAAGAACAATTACCAATTATCAGAGTTTGGGCCTTTAAATTTTTCTTAAGTTTTCTTTTCATGAAAATTACACCTTGCCTTTGTCTTTCTTGTTAGATGTGTCATTTAATATATCCACAAATCCTTCACATGATACATAGTCATGATTGAGGAGAACTTACATCATAACTCTCATTGTCTCGGAACTGGTCACAGAACATCTTAACAGAAGTGGTACATTGAAGCAACTGTATGTGATGCAACATAAATGTTTCTGTTGCTTTTTCTTCTCTTAGACACCAATCAGTAGCCTTTATTACCAGCTGTTAGTGTCAGGCATTGAAGCATTTTGTATTGCATTGTGGTTTCGCCAACAAAGACATAGTGAAAAGATGATCCTGCTATAGAGATATTTCCTTATCCTTTCATTATTTTGTTGGGTTGGGTGAGGTCATCATAAATCTACTTTTCTGGAATCTCTCCTATGTACAGGTGCTGTCAAAATCACTCCTGGCCATGATCACACCGATTATGAAGTTGGGAAGAGACACAACCTTGAATTCTTAACGTTGTTTGATGACAATGGGTTGGTTACAAAAGTCGGGGGTCAGTTCGAGGTAAGTAGCAAAGCACCACTTATTCCGGAGTTGGAACTCAAACCCGTCATAAGTTGCAATGCACTGTGGTGCAAGACACACATTATGCCAACAGCTGAAGTTGGAAGTCTATAAAATGGATGGAAGGAATAAATCTGGTATAATTTTTGTTCACTGGTAAACTGAACCATCATGTTTCTTTCATAGTCTGGTATTAAGTGAGTGGAAACTGCTTAGGTTTCTTGCCTGATTATGCAAGTGGTTCATGAATATATAAAGAATTCTTTCTTGAGGTAATAAAATTATTGAAATGATTCTTTTGATTCAAGGCTAAAAGTCACTTCAGTGGTCAAATTAAAAAAACTTGTGAAGATGTCTGAACTAGAGAATCATTTTATCTTCAGTGTAACAGCTATGCTCACTTCTGTACATTTTTACACTTAGTATGTTTCCTGTTTTGTAGACCTTTAGCAAACTTGTTGCTGCACTGAAACTTTTCTTCAAAATGTTTGCTTTGTTATTGTCATTTTAGGGTCAGAAGAGGTTTGATGCCAGGAAATCTGTAACAGAAGCCCTCAAAGAGAGAGGACTTTTCAAAGGTGTAAAAGAAAATCCAATGGTGGTACCGATCTGCAGGTAGCGTTTAGTAACTTTGTGATGTGATTTCTGTCGTAGTTCTCCCTGTCAGAAAGTAGTTTACGTAGCAAAGAGGCGAGTCCTCTCCATGGACTCTGAAATGTGGTTGAAGATAAGATAATTTGATAACTTTTTGAAGGTAGCAAAGAAGTCCATGAATGGAGTTTCATGGAGTTAATCATAATCATCATAGCTTAATTTTACAGAACTGTAGTTTTTCAAGAGCATGCGAGTGAGATCTGAATGTAAGCTGATGTCAGTGGTTAAACTGTATTTCATGCTTAGATTATGCTTATCGACAAAGCACAGTTGTAGATAAAATAGTGCTCGGTAGGGTTTTTCGACATTCACTTTGTGCTCTTGGTGAGAAAAGGTGAAGACAACTTGAGGTCACCGAGTGTCCTGTTCTCTGTTACCGATCTGTATTGTTTTCACGAAAAAAGGTTACTCATGTAACTGTCTTTTCATGGAAACAACAATGCCATTTTCGCAACCTGATTTTATCTTCTTCTCTACAGTCGTTCTAAGGATGTTGTGGAACCTCTCTTGAAATCTCAGTGGTTTGTTAACTGCTCAGAGATGGCCAAACAGGCAGTAGAGGCTGTTGAGAAAGGTGACTTGAAGATCATTCCAGATATGCACATTAAAACATGGAATAATTGGTTGAACAACATCAGGTATGTTTACTATTGTTATATGCAAAAATCAAACATTTGTAAGGAATCTAAGCCCTCTACTTCAGTGTGTGTATACTGATAAATTGTCCTTGTGACATTTTTTTTTTTTAATTTGGTTGCCAAAATCGTTTAAAGGGATTGTATGCATAGGCAAAAAATAAATACTCTAAAATTTCTTGTCTTAAAGTTTTGTAATTTTTCAGGTGATAAAGTTTGCCATATGTTTTTAAAGTCCTCTGACACAACAACAAAAGGTGTGAAATATGATACGGTAGTTGCTGAGAGTTTTCACTCAATTTAATCGCACGTTTCTTTGAACAAGCCAGTGGGAAGTATTCTAGTAATGAATATTCAATTCGTTGAAACAGTTGATCATCGACACTGTCATGTGGTGATCGTTTTGTAGGATCTTTGTAAATACAATGCTTCAATTCCTTAAATACTGCAATTCCCAGTACCAATTAAGGAGCAACGACTCAAGTAATATGTTTTTGAAACACCAGTGAGACCTGCTCTGTTGCATATTCATTATGTTAATACGAACCGTCAATAATCAAATTTGACTCCTCTTCTTTACTGTTTTTATGCCATTCCCATTGTCTTTCAAAGTAGTTTCTATCATTTTCAATCATTGAACAATGTATTCTGTCCACCAGCAACCTCTCCTGTACATTTAAAAATGAAGAAAAACTTTAGATCAAACATGATTTTATCCTTCTGACTTTTCCATACCCTCACAATCATTTTAAGAGGGCACTTTTGGGGACACTAGATTTTCTCCTCCATGCATCTCTAACTTTATAAGTGGCCAAGTTAGACTTAAAAGATCTGAAACTGCAATGTAACTCCAATTAAGTTATATTCTAATTTGTATTTTTCAGAGAGGACCCATCATCTAAGGGTCAGTTATCTAAGGGTCACTGATTTATTTCTGAGTATTCTGGCTCATATTCTTTTTTTTTGGCTGATATCTTTGACCTACATATGTCTTTGTCGTTACTTTTAAGAGATTGGTGTATATCTCGTCAGCTCTGGTGGGGTCATCGTATACCGGCGTATTTTGTGACCGTCGATAGCCCAGACGTACCACCAGGAGAGGTAAACCTGCATCCTTTGTCCTAACATTCCAAACAATCCTTACACACTTCTTGCCATTCGTAAGCTTTCACATGAGATAATCATGAATTATTGAAAACAATTGTAAGTAAGTAATCATGAAATAATTGTGTAAAGTTAGAACAAAGAGAAATATAAAACTGATTGTAAAACCATGCAACTGCTGCTGTTTTACTAGCAACAATAAAGGTGCAACATTGGCTATTGAGACTTTGCTAGGA
Organism: Stichopus chloronotus; assembly: GCA_021234535.1. Classification (NCBI taxonomy): domain Eukaryota; kingdom Metazoa; phylum Echinodermata; class Holothuroidea; order Aspidochirotida; family Stichopodidae; genus Stichopus; species Stichopus chloronotus. The sequence goes on along the minus strand of CM037838.1, from coordinate 5,811,130 downwards.
GTACACCGGGTATCCGATCCAGCCGGACTATTTGGTGGGATAATGAAAGAAAATATGGTTCCAGCCGGATTAATGTGAAAGTCCCCGTGGATTTTACCTGCATTTTGTTGCAATTTTCAAATATTGGTATGAAATGTCAGAGCATACTGTAGATCTCTCAAAAGAATTAAAAGACACAATTTAACATTCTGACCATTTAAGTGACTTGTTATGGTAATGAAATGAATTGATGTTAGAATACATCATGCAACAAAGAGCCTTTTTTTTCCTTTAGTATGTGTTTACATTCCCTTTCAAGCTATAATGCAATTATTTTTACATTAGAGAAATAATCATAACATTTGTTGTATATGGTAAATAGCTAGTGTGCATGTGATGTTCCTTTTGGCTTTTTATCTGAGATACAAATATTGTACACTAAGTTGCCATTATTATCTTATGTATTGCATTGTAGTGCGCCTTTTGGTTTCAATAATAATTGCAACACAATTCAGTCATGGGCGGGGGTGATTTTCGGTATGTGTGCATGGGTCTGCATTGGGATTCTCTCCTGGTAAATATAATTCCTCAGTATGGAAAGCTTGGGCAGATCTGGTTTTGGTTTGTCAGGACCATGTTGGGGAGGATGCTATTATTTTGGTGGAGGTTAAAGGTCATTTGAGATCCACCAGTTTCTCATTGTGTAGACTTTGTAGACGATATCTTAGGATTAGGAGCTTGAACGTATCTCATGTTTAGTGCATACATGTACCACACTGAATACAAGTTTAGCAATATTTCTAGTGTCGGTCAAAGCTGTTACTGTGAATGTATAGCTTGACATCATTGTTTTAATTCTGCATTGACACTAGAGACCAGTTTGCCCCTTTACAAATATGCCAGAAAAATCTGTTAATTTGTTCATTTTTCATTCAAACCACAATGCATATCTGCGTGTAGGTTGAAGTTATATGTGTAGGATGTTAACTTTGAGGACTAATGAAGACTTAAAGCATGTAGAAGCACAGTTTGGATTGGGATTGCCTGCCAAAGCAAAACTAAAACATATGGCTATGTTTGTGTGAGGCTGTTTGTAAGAGTCTGTGTGTATGTCTGCTACCATCACTGAGTTTCTGACTTTGTGTCTTTTGTCTGATGGGCATGTTCAGTGTATTTTTTCCATAGATAATGGTGCAATTTTGTACAATGGTAGAAAAGTTGCAATTGAGTAAAAGTAGTTGCAGTTGTTAAGCTTCCTTGATGTAGTGTTTTAAATAAGTGGACAAAATTCCCTGCATTCCTCCGTAGGACACAGACATGAACTACTGGGTATGTGGACACACAGAGGAAGAAGCACGGGAGAAAGCAGCTGCCAGATTTAAAGTCAGTAAAGAGAAGATTTCTCTGAAATGGGGTAAGATTATAGTCTTTGTGACTGTCCTACAAGTGGTAGCATTTGGTTTGATGAGAGTAAAACAAGATATGGGTATACCATCCACAAATGAAATATGTTTGCAATCCATTCTAATCTTAATAAATCAGTCAATTGTCACATTTGTCATTAAGTATTTATTATGAAATACATTTATTATGTATTTTGCTGAAGTATGTGTGCATTACTTCATTCATCTTCATTTTGTTGTGTGTTCTTCTTGTAGATGAAGATGTGTTAGATACTTGGTTTTCGTCTGCACTGTTTCCATTTTCCATATTTGGATGGCCAGACAAGGTAAGCCATGCTCCTATCCAGACGTTGGGTTAGATAGGGATAGCCGATGGAGGTAAGTTACACCCCATCCCAAGTATTTTGAAGGCAAAAATGCATTTTCTTTCAGATTTAGCTTTCAAGCACTTTTGGTTTCATGCTCAGTTTATAATGGTAGTCAAGTTTGGGGTCTCTTAATTACTTTTCCCATGCAGAAATTACATCTTGCAATTTGCTTTCATTTGTTAAATATGATTTAAATATCCAATATATAATAATCCATAAATATTCATGCTATAAATTCATCTTACTCAATGAGACTTTAGACCATAAACTGTGTTAGTTTTGAATATGGTCACCAAAGTTGCATTATGGTGAGATATCCAGTTGACATTAAGTAGCAAGTTATAAATGTGCCTTACATATCCTAATAATAAATTTTATATGCAGTAAAACCTAGTGTATCCAAACACGTTGGCGCCAGTGTTGTTCGGATAAGGGAAAAGTTCGGATTAATGGGATGTCACATATGTCGTTAATTTGCTATCCTGCGTGTAAGCATGCACTTCTAAATGAAGTGAAATTAACCGTTGTAATGTTGTCTCTGTGTCTTAAAATAATCACATGTAGTTAAAATTTTACTTCTACAAACACAATATCTGCTGTCTGACATGGAAAAGGGAGATTTAAAGTGAAAAGCACACCACTGAACAACCGCTACCTGCAAATGTAAGGGACTCTTACTACCTACGACAGTATGAGCATGGTGACTTGTCTTTAACTGTTTCAAACCTAGGCTTCAGAATGGAGTCCCCGCAGTGACCTTAGAGTTTCCAAAGTAGAGCAGGGATTTAAAGCTTGTTAGCTGTCTATCTCACAAGCTTGTTAAATGTTAATGGGGTTATCATCGCAGCTGTAGCACCCTATGTTTAAGCCGGACTAACTTCTTCACACATGTTAATTTAAATTTTGCATTGATAAGAGTGAAAAGAAGGACTGCCGGGCAGCGATAAGCCAAACAGTTAGCGAGGCTTTGTATGAATAGCCTAGGCTCAGTGCACTTCAGTAGGCATGATCGGATTGTGACTCTACAAGGAACACAGAAACAAAAAACCCAAGGATTTGGGTAATTCTGTATCGTTTATTCTTTCTCTGGCTATGGTTGGTGGTAGAGATAAAAATTAGCCTAATAATACGTGTATTGTACTGTAATAAAAATCCGTGCAGATCGAAAAGGTAACACATAGAGAAAAAATGTCAAGTCTACGCTGAAATTTTACAAAGCTTGTTTTGGATGACAGGTTTGCAAAACTGACCGGCCATTTCGGATAAACATGGTTTTGGATAAATGGGGTTCGGATAAATCTGGTTTTACTGTATTGCATTATGGTGAGATATCTTTCCCACAAAATGTCATGGAGCACCGATTTCAACATGTACTCAGTTTTGAAAATAACCTGATACTTATTGTTAATCTGACATTTTAAAGTACTCTGTAATCTGTATTGTAAAAAATCCTGTGTGTGGATATTAGTCCATTACAATACCTGTGGACATGACCACATAACATTGTGAAACATTTGTGTTTTACAGTTCCTTCTTTTCAAATATTAATTTTGAATTACACTTTTGTGTATCATAACTGCTCATTATTCACACATGGGTAGAATGATTAATGAAACGTTCACTTTAAACATATATATTTATCACAATTAGTTGACTTTTCACTGGAAAGAATGTTTTCTGTTTGTCATCTTAGACTCAAGATTTGGATGTTTTCTATCCTGGTACACTCCTTGAGACTGGTCATGATATTCTTTTCTTCTGGGTGGCCCGTATGGTGATGTTAGGGGTCAAACTGATGGGAGACTTACCATTCAAAGAGGTCTACCTTCACGCCATGGTCAGAGATGCTCATGGAAGGAAAATGAGCAAGTCATTGGGAAATGTGATTGATCCAGTGGATGTAATCAAAGGAATTACTCTTGAGGTGAGTTAGATGTAAGAACAGGAGTTACTCTGGGAGGGACTTTGATGTAATAAAAGGAATAACTCTGAATGTGAGTTAGATGAAATGGAAGGTTTTACTCTGGAGGTGAGTTGTTGGCACAAATTTGCTATATTAAGAGCTCCAGTATGATTAATTTATAGAAAGTCTGTACTTTGTGTTCATCGGAGTTGTGGGGGGTTGTTGGTCAATCCTAACTTGCAGTCGTGTTAGCATGTTTGTGTGTATGTGTAATCCCTGATTTTGTACACTGTATTCAATCAGCGGACACTTGAAATGGTCTCATCTTTATTTTGTTGGTGTGTCACATTGGGTTGGAAAAGCTAATTGCTTTTAAAAGCCAAACTATCAGTTACATAATGATGCATAGGGTTGTGTTAAACTCTAAAACCTTGAAATGCTGATGTCTATACAGCAATTCATTGCATTGTCTTTAAACGTAGTGCAATGGTGTTAGTACAAAGTGTTTACATTTTTTTTTTTTTTTGAGAAGAGATGACATCGCTTTACTAGGCATGAAGGAAGGGACTTTTTCATAAGAAAGCTTGTAAACACAAAATTAATGGTAATTAAGTGTGAAATGTGATAATGTGACAACATCAAATGCTGAGATGCTGTGGATGCTGTGTTTTTGATACTGTGTTTGCACCTCTCTGGTACTGATTTAATGTAAGAACCACTGTTGGAGATCAAAGGCTGTGAAGGATAAAATCATGCCACATCACCTGTACACATGAAATATGAGGCTTCTAGAAAGGAAGCCTTGTTAGGCCACATGTTTAGTATTGTCGGAGGTGAGTGCCACAAATATTGCATTGATAAATATTAAATGTTTTGTTTGTCGCATGGTTCAATCAAAGCTATTGTCTTACATAAAAAGATCCAACTGCGTAAGACATCATCAAAACTTCCTTCTGTTCTTGCATTTTGTTTTGTTTTGCTTGTTTTTGTTTTAACTCTATCTTTTTTTTTTTACAGGACTTGCACAAACTTTTGGAGCAAGGCAATTTGGATCCCAGAGAGGTAGCCAAAGCTAAGGCAGGACAGAAGGAAGACTACCCCAATGGAATCCCAGAGTGTGGAACAGATGCACTTAGATTTGCTCTGTGTGCATACACTGCTCAAGGTATGGAATGGCTGTGACATTACGTACCACCTACTTAGTGGAACTAACATCAATTAGCTATTAATAGTACAGAAAAACTATCCATTCTCTGTGTGTACTTTATTTTCTTGCACATCTATTTCCAAAAGTCACAGTTCGAGCATTACGCCACCCATAGGATGAGGTTAGGTGAAACTTTAGTACTTGATGCATTGCAATCATAGATTAAACTGGTATTGTGTGATCTTTATCTTGTATCACTTGCATTGAAACATTAAATTCAATGGCCTAAGTCCTTTGACTATCTGGTTTGAAATGCATCCATGCTACATTGGAATAATGAGGTCATAGATTTGTGAATGTTCAGAATAGAACAGCATTGCAAAACAGAATCTTGCTGCTTTCCCACCTTTAATGTACAATTTTGTAATTCATGGTCATAGATCTGGTGTGGTGTCCTTCCACTTTGCAGGTTAATGGATATGTCAAGGAAACTTTTTTCGTGGTAAAAATGCAATTCTTTTGTGTCTTCAGCGGACCTTATGTTGAAGAGACAATAAAATGGAGAAGGTATCTCATTAGTACAACAGACTGTTGGTAAATTGACCACAGCAAGTTGTTAATAGTAGAGTTTGGTTTTCTTTCCTAAGATTCAAAGTTACAGGATAAACAGTCTTTGTACAGCAATGTTTCATAAGCCTGTTGTATTTCATAATGATGAAAGTGTTGCAAATGGCCTGTATTCCGGTCATGAACATCATATTTAGTGTTATCACAACCATAGTTTTTTTCTTTCCTTTCAGATGTTTTTTTGACCAGTATTTTTATTATTTTATTTTTTTTGACCCACTTAGGTCGTGATATTAATCTGGATGTGCTACGTGTTGAAGGATACAGGAGATTCTGCAACAAACTTTGGAATGCCACAAAGTTTGCCATCATGGTGTTGGGCGACAATTTCAAACCACTGCCTGAGTTCAAAGTGAGCATCTCATAACTGTTGTGGATGTTGAGCAGTGCTTTGTTGTAATGAAATTTCATTTCAAGTATCATAATGATAGTGCTTTGACATGGGGAGAGCAGGAACTCTGGTGTTTTGAAGTTAGGTCAAAGGTCAGTTGTAGTCAGTAGTCAGTAAAATGTGAAAATGTTAAATCAACTCACATGTGCATAGAAGTATAGTATCATGTATTGTGAGGTATTTTTAACAATTTGGCATAGGTCAAAGTTCATAGGTGGTCACAAAGGATCAAATCTAGAAACAGTGTCCTATGTTGTGAGCATGATATCGCATGGGAAACATAGCCTCCTCAATGTTAATACTTGACAAGGTACTCTCCCATTGTGAGCGCAATGACACTCCTCAACCGATGATATTAAAGCAAGTCGATAACTTTAAAGTCTGTGTCATTAAATTGGTTTATGCCTATGCTGAAAGAAAGATGAAACATTCTGAAACATTCTTATATTCTAGAAGCATAAAATCTATCTCTATAAGACCTGACATATTAATGTCACTAATTCTAGAGACGAAGTTCAGACAGATTTATTTTCACAGATAGCAAAATGCAAACATGTTTTTGTTTAATTCCAGTTAACAGGAAATGAACATCCAGTTGACATGTGGATTCTGAGTCGCCTCTCTGGCACCATCAAGAAGTGCGAGGAGGGCTGGCCGGCATATGACTTCCCAACTATCACAACAGCAATCTTCTCCTTCTGGCTGTATGCTCTTTGTGATGTTTACCTTGTAAGTTGTGTAATAGTCACCATTTACAATAGACAAAGTTCCTATTGTCAGGGCCTGTCAGAATGCAGTGTGAGAGTTGACTGGTTGGCAGATCTTGTCAGACTATACATACTTTCATGCTCATTGTCATACTGAGTCATGCAAAAACAGTTAAGTACTGTAAACCATATCTTCCCTTGAAATGGATAAAATTGTTCCAGATATTCTGGTCTAAGCTACTTGTAAGGGGTCTCTGTCCTATCTTCCTATCAACCTTCCCTATTGCAAAATTTTTCTACAATTGAATGTCCTCAGATGCAATTTGATGCAACAAAAGTGAACACTTTCTGAAGTTGATTTTCTTCAATTGCCAGTCTTTTTGGGGATAGGGTATAGGAATATACTGCAATGTTTCATCTTTTTACTGCAAATAGTCTTGATTCTAAATTTACCTGAACAACATACTATGCTTATGTTTTGTTTGTCATATGCCTGAATTTGGAATCTTGACTTTTTGCCAGGAAGTCTCTGTTTTGCAGTTTAGCCCTTAACAAGTAAATTTTTTGACCCAGCTTTGGGTGGAACCATGGCCCACATTGCCCCCCCCCCCCATCCCTTGTTATCCAGAATGGAGAAGACAAGTATGATACAGTGAAATAAATAGGAATTAGATATACAATGACCTTTTCATTGGACTTAAACTATACTTTTATTCACAAAATATTTTGGGGTGACCAACGTTTTTGAATCAAGGGGTCACTTTGCCACCTTTGAACTTCACACAAGTTACAAGTCCACCCTCTATTATTATCTCTTTGTATCAGCTGCACTGTAGTAAAAACAATAAAATAAACACATAATTTGGCCTGGAAAACTGTAATGAGTGAGACAATACAATTGCACAAATGAAGTAGTAGCATGCATACAGACATCCATTTCAACACGATGCCAAAAATGTGCAAAATTGGTTAAACCAACACATGTCAGGAGTGTAAGATTTGACTACGAAATAAATTAGTTATCTCAGGCTTTTATATGGATAGGATAAATGTCTTTATTACATTTCCCCTTTCATTGGTTTGCTTTTCTTATTCTCTTTAATTATCATTTCTGTTTTGTTTGGAAGCCACATGATGCCTTTCTGCAGGCTGCATTTGGCCTGTGGACCGCAGGTCTGCCAACCGTTCATTAGAGAGTTACAATCATATAGAAGTTGAAACCACATCCTGTTCTTTGCAAAGTGTAGTTAGTGACTCTGTCTCTTATTTTTCTGTTTTGTTCTTGCTGACAGTCAGTGCCCCCTTGCATAATCAGCTTTTTTTTTTTCTTTTTCAGGAATATGCAAAGCCTTACGTTCAAAGCGGTAACCCAAGGGCAGAAAATATCCGTCAGATACTCTACACCTGCTTAGATGCCGGCTTGCGTCTGATCAGTCCTTTCATGCCTTTCTTGTCCGAGGAGTTATTCCAGCGACTGCCGAGAAGGACCTCAGACTCTCCACCAAGTATATGTGTGTCTCCATATCCCGAAGTGGGAGATGTGAGTATTCAAATTTAATGATCAAAACAACCCCTACAGGGAGGTATACGAGTGAATTTGAATTAAATGAGCAATAGAACCTGTAGCAAGAATGAAATATGGATGAATGTCTTCATTCATTTTTGTTTTTTTGTTTTTCAGTTTCCGTGGTATGACCAAGAGCTGGAGCAAACTGTTGATTTTGTACAAGTAATCATTAACAAAACTAGGTCAATGAGATCAGATTATCAGCTAACAAAGCAGCGAGCAGACAGTAAGTGCAGGACCTTTCTCTTTGTTGTTACTAAAACAAAGTATTTCTTTTTGCTTTGAATGACTTGTTTCTGCCATCCTTGTATGGTAACATGTAAATTATGTAATCAATTATGTTACTGAGTGTATGTGCGTTCGAAAGTGAATTTCTTGGTTTCGATGAAATGATAAACGTTTTAGCCATGTCAATGTATGTGTGTGTCTACAAGTGAATGAATGTGAGTGTGTGCATGATTTCAGCTTGTAGACATGATGTCTCAAGAGAGGGAGTTTAAGCTTATTTCATACATCGTGGTATTTCACTGAGTTTAATGTCTGACTCATAGGTAGGCCAAAGTCAACTGCTGGGTCCCTATTGTTTTCAGTCATGATGACTTGCATACTGATGACTTGCATAATAATGAGTGGACAGACATTAATGAAAAATTCTAGAATGATTCAAGGACAATGCATCCATTTCCATCAAATATTTGTTTACTGCAGTATAATAACCAACAGTAGTGTGATAAGTATAAGTCATGTCTCCATTTTGCATCATGAAAATTGTTCAATGTTAGCACTGATCATCTTCAAAAGAAGCTTGGACAAATCCTCTGCTGATGTTTCTACAACACCATTATTTACAATCTGGATTTGTGATTGATCGGTGAGGTGTCATGTGAGTCTGTGCACAACATTGAGCACAATATGTCCGTAGTTTTGGGACCAACAATGTGCAAGAAGCTTACGATTTCAGTTCTTTCATAGCAGTAAGAATTACATTGGAACACCCATGTTTACACGATATTTTAACAAATTGCCCCTGGAGAGACATCTTAAATAGTATATTATGCTGTCACATTGAATTCATTTATCTCATAGCTATTGGTGTAGGTCAGATAGTGTTTGATGAATTTTGTAAAAAACTTTGTAGCACATGGTGTCTTGAGAAGGACAGATTAAAAAGTCAGGTTTAGTTGTAGCACAGATGTGTCATATTACACAGACGAGTTCATCTTCTGTTTTATTCTACCTGGTTACCATGGTTACAGAACACTTCTAAGATAGGTCAGACAGGGCTGTCCATGATCACATTGGTGAATGTGCAGACTGCAGCACATGTAGCTTGGCTCATTGTCACATTCTAGCCAAGAGGATACTCAGACTCTGAAATCAAAATTAATGAAGTTCTTTAGTATAAAGAAACTCAAACCTTGTTCGAATGTTTAGATACATGATAGCATGGATCTTCCTTTGTTCTAAACATCTTACCATACATCATATGATACTGTTTGCGACTCAGATGGGTTATCACTTGCTGTGTCATATTTCACCACCTGAGGAAGGAAGATGTGAATCTTTGAAAATGTTTGTAATTAATCACCCCTGCATTTCGACAACTTCTTGGTTTTAGATGTCCATCTAGAATTGTTTGAAATGTTTAAATGGATAGAAACAAGCCATGTCACTTACGGTCCACTCTATGTCTTTCACCTTTCCAGTATATTTGCGATGCACAGACAGCGCCACAGCAAAACTTCTAGAGGATTACACAGATGCTGTGAAGACACTCTCTACCTCCGGTGAAGTCAGGATATTGCTGAATGAAGCCCCCCCAGGGGGTTGTGCAATGCAGACTGCATCTGAAAAATGTGAAGTTCACATGCAACTCAGAGTAAGTTTGGGGGTGAGGGCATGATTGGGAATGTGAGATGTGTGTATCCTACTCAGCATAATGGTTGGGGGGATAGGGGAGGGCTGACCTACATGGATGAAGATGTGTGGAGCTCTTGTTCTACTCAGAGTCATAAGGGGGTAACTACTTTGTATATACTATGCCAAATACTGTCGAACTGTGCTTAATACTGTCAGCTCTCACTGTAAGCACAAGTATACCCTGCTGTGATCAAGATATCTGCACTGGCATCTCTATCCTCCATTTACATTATAATATAGTGTGACAAAATTTGAAAAAAAAAAACAATGACAGTTGCTTGTAATGCAAAATAATAATGCAGTGCAATAGTTCAGATAAGAGATGGTAATCTTGCAGGGGAAGGGGTAGATAGAGGGTGAGGGGGTGACAATGCTTTTTGAATTTACTCTGCATTGTATCAAGAGTCATTAAGTACTTGTTTCTTTGTCTGTTTATGCTCAAGTATATGGTTTAATTGCACATAAATTAAAAGAGTTTTTATGGGGCCAAAACTGGCAGTTTGATTTGCAAGCCTCTTCTTGCTAATATGCACTTTTTCTCAAAGTTTTATTGCAAGATTATGAATTGCAATGTACTTACCCTTTAGGAATGACCTTTAAAGTAGCCTAATCACATGTTGGTTGCTTTGCTTTTCTTCCCTCCGTGAGAGTAACATATCATTTTTGATTACTTATTTAAGGGAGTTGTAGATACCCAGAAGGAGGTTGCCAAACTGGAATCTCAGAAAGAAAAACTGGTTTCACAGCAAGGTAAACTCAAGGAAAAGATGGAGGTCGAAGGGTACGAAGCAAAGGTACCAGAGAGTGTAAGGAATGCCAATGCTGAAAAGGTATGTGGTTGATTTAATATTTACATTAGGTACCAATAGTAACCAGAAACAAGAGTTAAATGGATCAAAATCTGTTGTTTTTGACTGTCTCTTTTTCAAAGCAGACTTTTGTCTCTTTTGCACCTTTGATGCTATCTTTTTTTCAATAATGTAAAAGGAGCGCCTTTGTAACAAAAATCATGTTCAGACATCTGTCAGCAGTTATCCTTGTGAAGGTGTTGGCCCCCAAACATACCTCAGATACGATCCTTCATGAGAGCCCACATGGGCCCACATGGCCCTCATGTTGACCCACAAGGTTTTTCAAGTACATTCAGGCTGAGCACATCACACAGTAGATTATTATTGCAGAATTCAGGATATTCAATTCATGTGCAGGTTGGTCATCCATATAGCAGATGATAGAATTATATTGGGAAACAGCATTTGCTTAAAGTGCATGTGAGATGAAAACACATTTTGGAGTATTGACAGCATTAATCATTAAAAATCTTTTAAATAGCCCCAACTGTGATCAAAATCCTTCAGACATTGACCATTTTACAAATTATTTTCTGTTTTACAATTGCATCATGAATAAGTACAAGCCAACTATGCAAATTTGTGATGTGATATACCTTATGTAATCATTTGTTAACCCTTTTTTAAGGACAATTGAGAATTCTATATGTTCCAAGGGTTGTATTTTTGAAGCATGTATTGCCTTTGGTAAAAATATTGATATCACTAACCAGTGTGAAACTCGGTAATTAAGAGACAATAGATAAATATACCCAACAAAAGAAGTGCTGATATTGGAATGTTCCACGTCATTGGTGTTGCATTGTCATCCCACTTTGAAAAGCCATACCTCAGAAATGGTAATAGATACAAACACAGCTACAGTGGATTGTCATTCAGGGTTTTCCTCTGCATTTTCTGAGTGAAGTCCGCACCTGTTTAAATGCATATCCACTTGGTCTTTAAGTTGGAATCTAGTTGTGTGGATCCATGTGTCCTCTTGCTCACTACTTGTGTGTTTGTTCTTTTGCTTGCTTCCTTCCTTTTAGCTTGCCAGCACAGCAGCGGAAGTAAAGAAGATTGAAGAAGCAATTAAGATGTTTAAGCTGGTAGCAGATGACAGCCCTTGAATCACCGTTTACATGTATCAGCTACCTCCTCTTGTGTTTTACTAGCTCATTCTCACTCCACCTGATTTTGAACATGACAGCTGACATCTCTCCTCAGATGAAAAATATTCATAACAAATCACTCTCTACTTCATGCCTGTCACATTTGATATTTTGTGGTTCATGAACTTTCAATTTGCAAAGTCATTTTTCTTTTATTCTGAGGTAGCAACAACCCATTCCTATGGATAAGTTTTACATAATATTTGGGAGGTACAAATAATGTTTGTTGCAAGGTATTTCTCTCACAGTCATTTAGTCTTTTTAAACTTTTGTGATAACGTGACAGGCTGTGATAATATGGTGTCATGGATCGGTATGAATTATGTAATAACCTCAAGAATTCAACTTCAGTAATTGTTATGTCTCCCCTCTTTGACTTCTTGTTGAAAGCCAGATAGGTCAATGCTGCTGTCATGATGTGTGTGTATGTATGGGTGCTGGGTGTATGTGGCGTCACATGTAAACCCATTCTTACACAAGGTGTTCAAACTTCCAACTTAAAGTGAAATCCTTGAGATTATCGCTGATCTTTTAAATGGAGTTTCAAGTATTGTAGACTTAGGTGAATTTGATATTACAGACTGCAAAAAATAACTTACTTAGTAGACATGATCTTGACAGTATTTCATAGCTGTCAAAGTTCATTTTGAGTCAAAATAGTTCAAAGTTTAAAATCTAACCTATATTTCAATAAGTTTATCTATCAAACAAAGTGAGAGTTAGATAATGTCTGTCAATTTTCTTCCCCGTTGTATGTCATTTGTGGTCTGCCAGAAACAAAGCCTTAATATGTGGTATCTCAACATTTATAATCTCAAGCAGATGTATCTGTCTGAATGTTATACTTGTGCACACTGCATTGACGATACATGTTAGAAAGACATCGATTGCTTTCATTGCTCGGTGTCTTTTATCCTTAAATGAAGGACAATGTCTTGTTAAACCACATAAATGGCGATACCTCCGACTTCAAAAATTGCTTTAGTTTCAAACTTTATACTGAGGTAGAAGCCAATGTTGGATAGATACAGTAATTCCCTTTTGTGGAAGTCTTCAAAGACTGCATGAAGAAAATGCGACTTGGGGATAAATTTTACGTCATCGTAGATTTGACTTGAAACATGACATACTAAGATTTAAATGTAGCTTGTACCTTTGAGTAGGGTACATACATCCCTGAGTGGTAGGTAGAGTCATGTTTTAGCTGAGGTCATTTGAACATTGTGCAAAATCCAAAATTACAAAATACTTTAAATGCAGTTTTGTGTGTTTAACCCTTAGCACAGATGATGTGCAATGTATCTTGTGTTTGTCGTGATGGCCAAAGGTCACAAAATGTCAAATTCTGAAAATCTTTTGAATGCAATTTGTCATGAACATGTTGTCATGCAAAATTTTATATAGGGAGCCCTCAGTGTCTACATGATCCGTACTGGTCGCAGATAGTCCAGAGTTCAGTGGATCAGGTCAAGTAGGGATAACAGTTACTTAAATTACTGACAAGGAGTTTTTAAATCTAAACCCTGTATAATGGGGTGACCGTTGAATATGCACTTAAAAATTTATCATTCCAAGGTTTGTAACTGTCCCACCAACAAAAGTCAGAGCATTTTATGAGTCAGTATCGTTTTAAATGAAGATGTATTCATCCAACAAAAGACTGTGTCCTTGAAGCCCAAAGGTGAAATTATCCAACTATCTTAACGACAACCCAAAACAAATTTAGCTACCCCCAAGGTGTGTACTTTGAGTGCACATGCCATTGACTTACATTGTAGAAATGACAACAGATGGTGGCGTGCGTCATTTCAATTTGCCAGACCTAAGCTTCCAAAAGTTGTGACATAGAATGTCAGGCTAGATGCGCTCTTGAATCGCCCGATGCTCAATTACTCAATACTTCCAAGATTCATTTCCACTCGTCTCTGGTCAGCATTGCAGAAAATTTGAGAAATCAAGATCAGTCATTTTGACTTGTTGGTATCTCTGCTTATGATTGTGAGGCTTTTCTCTAACATTGTGTGATAGTATAATAAGAAATTGTCATTGAGAGCTTCGTGGAATGGCTGCTTGTAGTTGTATGCCTTCTCCTTTGGTGTTGGTGTTAATTTTGTTTTCCTTTTCTTATTCTCTGTTTCGGAAGCAACGCACACAATGTTGCATGTTTTACATAGAAGGTGATGGTACACATTCAACATGTAACTACTCAGTCAGAAATCTCATTGTGCCATAAAATTAAGTGATTTCTCCAGATCAAGATCAAGGAAAATTAAGTGTTTGTCTGTGAAGTACTCTTACTTGATGCAAATACAGGATAGTGGGTAACATGCTTTTGGTACCGTACGTAAGTTCATGTGATGATTGGTAGTGTTAATACCAAACTCAATAATGTAGACATTGTAATCCATAATTACTCTTAAGACAATGTGGTATATATCCACTGGTACCAATAAATGGCAAATTATGTGGAAATTATCAACAGAGTGCTCATCTGAGCAATTTTACAAATTTCCGTATGGTTTATTGCTTGTAATTATTTATCCATCTGTACCGTGCAGTAGGTACTGTATATGACCTATGAAAAGGCTATGATATGCAATACTTGAAGTAGAAAATCAGGGTTTGTGTATCCTTTGGATCCATGCAAGTGAAATGTCACCAGAAATCTTTAACACCATCATTCATCCCTACAGAGGGGTATTGCCAGTAGGCTACTGAATTTGAGGACCATTGTTCTGGTTTTGGGTTTTTTTTTTTTTTGCAGAACTGCTGCTGATAGGCAATCATATATGACTAGTGTTTGCATCAGGCACCCGACTGATAATTTCAGGACCCAATTCCGAAATTGCCACATGGATCCAAAATTCCACGTGGGTACATTTTGCATGCGGCCAAAAAAAATTAAAATGTAGCTTCTTCCTAACTTAGAAGCTTGTACATAAGCCACATGGTGTTATATTAACTTGCAAAGCAAAATGCAATACTTTGACTTCACAAAGGAGTGTAGCCTAACAAAATATATTTTCGGGTACCTGTCCGACCACAGACTTAAGGTTCCCGGACCTGAATTTTAGACTGGGTGCAAGTGCTGTATATGACAAACCAGACAGATTCGACATCTTCCAAAATTGTATAAAACTTTTGGAACCTTAAGTCTGCTATATTTTACAAGGTTACATTTGATTGTGATGGTATTCAGTTGTGATGGTATTCAGACAACAGAAACACTCTGGAGACCTCTTTACTGCATCACTAAAACACAGCAATGAAGGCAGGGTGTCACGAGTCCCTTAAAAGGGATACAGTAGATGTAAAACAATGCACCAACGTGGCATTCAAAGAAAGGTATTTTGAAGGCCCATCAAAAAACATCTGCAGAAGCTTCATTTCCTCAAAACATCATGCATGAGATGAATTAATGCATATGCATCATTTGGATTTCTGAAAGTTTGGGTGGACAAATTATTCTTGAGAAACTTATTTATTAAATAGAAGACCATTGTCCTTCCTTGAATAATCTTTCTGTACTCACAAATATTGGTTTTAAGAATGTTTCCTTTTGTGTTAAACAAAGCACTACTTTAATTCAAGTCTTGAAGAGAAAATGTTAGAAATTGCTCCTTACGGATTTATCCCTGCTCAAGTTACTTCCTTCAGAGAACATGTGGTTTTCTCTAGGAACTACTGTATCGTTCAAAATATTTTCACATTTGCAAGCAAGCTAATTTTACAGTATCTAACATTGTTTTCAAAATAGAACCAATGTACCAAACTTGAACAAAATCTTTACATGAAGTGGTCTGTACGATGCTGATGTGAAACTTGATCTGGCTTTCATCTTTTGAAAATTACTGATAAGCTTGAAGCAATAATTGAGAGACGGAGCCAACATACAAACAAAAATGCTGATTCAATCATCTACGTCCAAAGTTGTTGTGAACGTAAGTGGCAGACTAAAATGATGAAACAGCAGTTTAAGTTCAGGCAAGGTAACAAATTGAACCATTTAATAATGGCATAAGATCCACAATGCATTTCCTTGTCTCCGCCCAATTCCTGTCTGTACTAATTTCATGGGCCAATCCTCATTCATTACAACGCATTTAATATCGTCAACATAAACGACCACAGAATAGTTCTACTGGTATTAAGTAAAGTTGATGTGGGCAAATCTATGGAAAGTTTTGATGCCTCAATACTGAAGTCAAAAATAGGAGATGTAACAATTGTTGAAAAACAATCTATTTGTGTCGTGGGAAAGATACACAACTTTTCTTTTAACATTTTATAATTCTTGCAAATGTTTGGTGATTTGGCTGCAAAGAATGAAAGTGTTCCTTTAGCCCTAATGACAATGCAGGTCAGACGTAACTGCATATGGAAAAGATAAACACTCACACGTGGTTACATTAGCAGTTCATTGTAGAACAGATATCATTAATACATAATATCAGAACAGGAGATTGACAGTGACCCTTGACCCATAATGAACTCATCACTAGCTTGTACCCTTAGTTTATATGTTCCAAATGGATGACTTCTAAAGGAACACTAACACAGACTACTTCAGCAAATTGGATGCTGCTACAGAATCATCTCAAATGGTCTCATGTTATACAGAAAAACTAACCCTCACTGACATGATGTGAGCCCAGGAGACATCAACTAGATTATCAAACAAGAGACATACAGTTATTGTAAAATGAGTGTAGCTGACTTGCCAGAAAAAGAGGGCCTTAGATACAACTCTGCAGATAGATGACAATCCAGTAGGCTGAAGACCAGGGATGTACAGTAGCTAGGTGGGCAGCGCTGGGCGGTGACACTAAGCACTCGATATTCCCGCCCAGCACTCCAGGCAAACACAAGTCTCCCTGCCCACCACAAATCTGCCTACTGAGACCTAAAACTAGCCATAAATTGACTCCCTAAAGTAAAATGAGGGAAAAATGATAAATTAATGGCTGAAAAATGGGGCAGATGCCATGGGGTGGAGTGAGGTGCTTTCCCCAGATCAAACAATTACCCAGCACTCAAATTTTCAATTTTAATCTAACTCATTGGATAAATTAGAGCAAAAAAAAAGAAAAAAAATCCAAATGAAAGATACAACTTGGAACCGGCTTTCTTCTAGTGAACAGTACAGTAGCTACACATACAATATCTAAAATTGGCCTTAAGCGCGAATGTTGCACAGGTAAATTTATTTAAGTACTGTAAATTTCAACATGATACGTGTAAGCTGCAGGCCAAAGTTAAGTCAACTACGTAATGAAAATGGTAACCACTTACCATCACCACAAAACTTTACATCCAACAAATAATTTTATGAAATCCCCAAATGCTACTGTATCTACTGTACACATTTTTTACACAAACAAGGAATATTTTGTAGGCTACAAATTTAGTTCTGGTTGAAACTCAAAACATGAATCTACATGCTACAGAGTGATCAATGGACTGTGAGTTACATACTTCTTCATGTATTTTCTCCTTTAAGGACTCTAGGCATGGACAGTTCGTTCTACTATAGACCATATTTCTCCTTGTTGTCTAAGGCACTTCTAATCAAGGTATCAAAATTAAAAGGTCAATCAGTGAGCTTACAATGACAGAACAGAACCTATGTAGTCCCACTGGTTACTTCCCATGAAGGTATTGTTCTAAACAAAATGACATGGAAAGAAGCCGAGTATGCACCCACAAGAAACCGAATCAATCTAATGTGAAGCAGATTCTTCAAAGAGTTAATGCACTTATTCATGGTTGTTTCAGAAGCCGTAAAACATATGATGTTGATGACTTTGTGTGCAATCCAACATTGATCTACTTTCCATCCAACATCTGCCTACTTTCAATGTCAAAGTTCTTGATGCCATCAATGTCCTTTTGAGTAACCGCCACTGTAGCTCTTCCCACTCTGAACGAGTCGCTACCTCAAGGCGAACATGACGACTTTAAAAAGCCCGACGGGAAAATTTTTCTGTTTCTCAACTTTAAGAGTTTTGAGCCCTGCTGCCTCTATGATTCCTTTCAGTTCAGCCATAGACCTGGTGACACTGCTGTCTTCGTCATCCAGAACGACACCTTCGCTTGAGACGTTCTCTTTGATGCAGATGATCCCATCATCCGCCAGTCCCGTGACACACCTCTTCAAGAAGCTGATCAAGTGCTCGTCAGTCAGGTGTCCCAACACCCACTGAATCCAAATGACATCATAACATTTAGGTTGCGGCGTGAAATCTTGGAGTCCCCTGTTTATGTACTTCCCCACCCTATCAGCGGAGAGCCCTATGAAATTTGGAGCGTCCTGTAGGAACTTCTTATCCTGCTCGACAAGGTCTACAGTTTGAAACAGTGGCAACAGCAGATGCTTGGTGACTCTGCCGATACCTGCACCACAGTCGAGGGCCCTCCTAGATTGGACTCTCTCCGGCCAAGAAGCCTAGAAATAAAACACAGTACATAATTAAATAAAAAGATAAATCACAGTCCCCTAATTTGGTGCATCAAATCAGTTAACTTGGGTGCATGGAGAAATATGTACGATTTACAACACAATGGTATTGATCCATAGTTACTGCAAGAGACACTTTATCAGTAACTATGTTAACTAACATGAGGCCTTGGTTTGAGGTAATTAGTAGCCTCACTGAAAAACAATTGTTTTGTCCAGACAGTTACTTCAAGGATGCTCAGCAGTCAGCAACCACAAATGTGGAAGAAGCCATATGGCTTGCAAAGTACAATCACTTCATGGCTACCAACTCATTTGTAGGTTAAATTTTTGGCTTCCTTACACATGCACAGTTCAGATGTAGCTTGTTCTCAGATGAAACCCCATCTGACCAGTGACTGGTCCCAGCAAAGGCATCAAACCTGAATCTCACTGTTGCTAAGCTTCATAATCATAGCTTCATATGCCACTGCCATTATCCAGTCTCTGCGACTGCAAATTTTGAGTACACTATATCACTAGAAATATGTAAACAAATTTTTGAAGAGAGCAAGTGCAATATCATTTGCCCATCCACTACGACTCTATATGCAGTAAGTGTATGTTAGAACTCTCCCTTTCGTCACTGCCAGTAGCTGGCCTACAGAAGCTTTACACAGCTTTGTAATCATGTGACATAGGAAATTGTAATTACCGATGCCAAAATCAAATTAGTGTACCAAGGTCTTTGGGTTGATAAAATATTGTATTTTCCCCCTCCCCCAACTGAGTACTGCACATACGGTACACGGTTGGGGAAAGAAGAGGCATTAAAGGCAGGATAATTCTTCAGTAAAGCAGGGCTCTTAACACTTGCACATTTCACCACATTCCTATCTTCAACAGCAATAAGAACAAAAAGTGCCCTGATCGATATCGTTGTTACAAATAATATTTTTTCAGAGTGCCATTTTTGACATCTACCCCCAACTGTCACAGGGCTGTGCCCCATAGACATTTACCCCAACTTTAAAACAGTCGATTGGTCCTGTAACAAAACCGTAGATAGAATTAGAATCGGAATTAAGTTTCAATTACTTGTCTTAGTCAAATCAAGATTTTAGGAAGCACTGGAAAATTTGTAACTACCAAGTTTTCCAGTCTTTCCTCAAAAGCATAAATCTTACTGACAATTTCAGCTATATTGTGAACGTTAGTGTCATCATATCCCTTTGAGTTTGTCTGTTTGTTTAAGGGCCAAGTGTAGATATCGTAAAATCCTCTTGCAGTACCACATAACAGTCATAGGGTAAAGTGATGCTGGTACTGAACCTGGGTCAAACTAAGAAGGGAACCAAAGTGAGGCAAGATTGGCATTCGACAATCCTAGCATTCTATGTTTCCCATTTTCTTAAATATCTCACGTCTATCATTTACATACAATCCATACATTTTTGATTGTCATGACTAGTGTCCAATACTTTGACTAATCGAAAAATGTACCCTGCAACTACAAAGTATACCTTAACCTTACATGAAATGTTAGTGTTCAAGGTACTGTAATTAGACAAACGGGCAAGAGGGAAAATGTTATTTTAAGTCCAGTTTGTCTACCACAGGCTAACCCACACATTGGAAGACATGGTCGACTGATACATTTTGGTACAAATTTAGCATCCATGACCACAAGTGACGTCATCACGGGTATCAGACGACCAAAATACAGACTCATAGGATCTGTGTCTACTTTTTAAGTAGTACTTCTTTTATTTTTTCGGAGATTTGTTTTTTTTTCTCTTATCGCACAAAGTTGTAGACATCTTGTGACAACTTGTGGAGGGAAACGACAGAAGTTAAAATTGCGAAAGGAAAGAGGATAGACGAGGATTCAAATCAACTGGGGTAGAGAACAGTTGTATGACAGTCCTACTGTATCTGTAACCAACCATGCTACAAAAGGGAATTCGATTGATGGGTGCTTGAAGATTTCACAATACATCCCCAATCCCCTGGCCCTGTAATATATACGTATACCCTAAGCCTGTGTAGTATGTATAGTATGTATTGACTAATGCTGGCCTTACAACCAGTGTATATTGTGTGTGACGTGTGGTCACAGATTCTAAATTTGAGCCTACATTTTTTAGAATGAAACACTGTGCACATGATCAAAATGACAAACCAGAAAGTCAAATGACTTAGTGATTCCTTGCCAATATCTACTTTTTTCATACACACACAATCACTTACCAACAAAAGCAACTCAGTGGAGAAGGGAAGGGACCATGCCAAAATGAAAAACACCAGAAGGTCAAAAGGCTTTGTGAATCCTTGCAACATGGTTATATTATAACAAACATGAATTATCCACATGACAAGTTTGAGAGCAGTTTGACCTCTCATGACCTCAAATGACCTTTGATCTCCACCCAAAAACGATAAGAATCATCCACTCAATATGACCAACCAACACACCACGTATGACATCAGTCACAGTTACCCTTCTAGAGATAATGTGTTTACAAGGTTTTTACAGTTTGTCCTATGGTGACCTCAAATAACCTTTGACCTCCACCAAAAACAATAGGGAATCATCTACACAATATGACCAACCCACACATTAAGTATGACATCAGTCACAGTTATGCTTCTGGAGATATTGTGTTTACAAGGTTTTCACAGTTTGATCTTTGGTGACCTCAAATGACCTTTGACCTCCACCACAAACAATAGGGATCATCCACTTAATATGACCAACCCACACATCAAGTATGACATCAGTCACAGTTACCCTTCAAGAGATATTGTATTTACAAGGTTTTTACAGTTTGACCTTTGGTGACCTCGAATGACCTTTGACCTCGACCAAAAACAATAGGGATCATCTTCTTAATATGACCAACCCACACAGCAAGTATGACATCAGCCACAGTTACCCTTCTGGAGATATTGTATTTACAAGGTTTTTACAGTTTGACCTTTGGTGACCTCAAATGAACTTTGACCTCGACCAAAAACGATAGGGATCATCTTCTTAATATGACCAACCCACACACCAAGTATGACATCAGCCACAGTTACCCTTCTGGAGATATTGTGTTTACAAGGTTTTTACCATTTGACCTCTGGTGACCTCAAATGACCTTTGACCTCCACCACAAACAATAAGGATCATCTACTTAATATGACCAACCAACACACCTTGTATGACATCAGTCACAGTTACCATTCTTGAGATATTGTGTTTACAAGGTTTTCACATTTTGACCTCTGGTGACCTCAAATGACCTTTGAGCTCCACCAAAAACAATAGGGATCATCTACTCAATATGACCAACCCACACACCAAGTATGAGATCATTCATGGTTACCCTTCTTTAGATATCGTGTTTACAAGTAGCGTCACACACACACATACACACACACACACATACACACACGACATCACCATCGCATAGATTCCTTCCGCCTTCGGCAAGGAATCAAAAATGGTGGCGTGCTTTACTATTTCGATCTGCCTAACTTAAGCTTTCAAAAGTTGTGATTTGTGAATGTAAGGCTAGAGGCACGTTTGACGGGCCGTGCAGTCAATGGCTACCTTGTAGTACTTGTTCTTCAGTTAAACGTTGGTGTTCACTGTATCAGTGTGTGCATGACCTAGTACAAAATATGCTTGGTCCAAACAGCTAGAAATTACTGGAGGAGTTCTTGCACACAGTCTAGTGCCTTGAGAACGACACTTACACACAAGCATTGCTGTATTACAATCATCGGAAAAATTCCAAGTCCAACTGTTCACTAAATAACTCAAGATCTACTTAGCATCCATCTGGAGCTAAGGCTGTTTGGAAAACTGGTTTTGATTTCATGATTTGGTTTTTGGAATTTTCGAGAAACCGTAAAACCGGTTACTAGGAAAAAAAAAAAGATTAGTAACCGATCGTGATTATTGTTCCATTTCAAAGTTTACTACGATAAGGCATCCCACACTTTTTTAATGGAAAGTTTCTACTTATAGCTGGTGTGTTGAAGGATTTGTTGAAAAACTGAGTTTTTGTTTGACTTTTGACCAACAGTTGTGCGAATTCTTATTCAAAATAATTTGCAGTTGTGACTGATTGGTCTCAAAACTTTGCAGTTCTAACTTCTTAAGCCTGGTACAGTGATTTCTTCTCTCATCATTTTAGTACTTATTAGATTAATTTTCATGAAACTCATTCAGCTTTAGTGTTGTACGATCCATTCCATTATGATTATAACTATGAAATGCGTGATTAAAATCATTGTGTGAACTGTGAATTACGAATAAAGCAGAACTGTGGGTTCGGATTTGCATGCACCAACATGGACTTTACCAACTGACCAACTTTTTTGTTCTTCGTGTATGAGATGTTGTTGTACCATACTGTTTGCTTGCGGAGTGGCTCAGTCAAGCTGTATTATTCTAGTACGCAGATGCTGAGTACTGTGTTATAGCGCACGCCAATATGGTCACACCCAGCCTCAGCTGTATGTTTCATTCACTGAACTTGCTGTAAGTGGTGGGCTATGGGCAATGGCACTGATCGTATATTGTACACGTTTTGATAGTTGTGATTGCTGTAGTAATAAAGAAGTACCACAACTTATATTTTAGGCCTAGCCAAATTTCTTTTCTCAGATATTAATATTGATTTGATCTTCACATAATCGTTCAGAATTCATGAGTGCTAATTTGAGCTGCAAGAAGTACAGTAGCCTTAGTTCTAGCATGCCTTAAGGCCATTTAGGGAGCTGCTGTACGTAGAGGCATTTTACTGTTGATCTGTTTAAGGTGTACGTATGACAAGTGTTAGTTCTTGAAAGAATGTTTTTGTTACCATAACAAGTCACTGAAGATCGAAGGAAACTAAGGTAGTCTAACAAATAAGTACATAAAACAAAAAACAAAAGAAAAGCTTGAATTTTTGGTCAATATTTTTTCTCTTGTATTATAAAACTAAACATCCTTACTCCTCTGCCTGTAGAAGGAAATAGACGCCTGTCGTCATAATCTGTGGCGCCTAATACAGCGTACGTACGTGAACCACAATAAAGAACTGCGCACATAAGTGCGTTATGCATATAGTCAGAGTAGATTGTTGTAAAACCGGTTTTGATTTAAAAACTGGTTTTCATGGCCACCAAAACCGGTTTCCAATTTTTTACTAACCATCACAGCCTTATCTGGAACTGAATTTTTAGTTGGAGTCACAGTGCAGGGGGGGGGTTATTTATTGCTCATTACATTATTCTCTCCACATCCACTTAGCATCCCTCAGGAGCTGGATGCTAACTCGAAGTGAGTTGTAGGTACATCTAATTGACAGTGACAACTGACACTGGTGTGTTCGGTAGTTGATGATCAACTGTGACTTGAGCATCATCCAAATGCTTAGCTTAATTGGCATTACTTGATGGGGCTGGGTGGTACAACTATAGAATACCCCGCCAATAAATAAGTGTAGCCGGCTACAGCGTCGCGGTGCAGCTGGCGTAGCTACTACGGAGACATTGGTTGGACTTAAAATTTTTTCACTCCCTTTTGTAAAGATACAACTGCGCAATATATTTTTCCTTCACGGTGTAGCCGGCGTAGCTGACGTAGCCACTACGGGGACATTGGTTGGACTTAAGGATTTTTTCACTCAATTTGATAATGATCAAGTACATAGGACTAATGAGTTATTCTCAAAAGCATTTGCCAGGGGATTTGACGACATAGCCATTAAATTTCAAGGGTAATTCTCCGGTAGAGGGGTATTCTATATTTGACAATGACAATGTTTGCTCCTGCTGGGTATATTATAACTGTACCATAGGCTCCATATATTGTAGCATATGCACGGTGATCACACAAAAAAATGTTGGCAATCCTGATATTCAAAACTGGCCTAAGTTAAGCCAGTATGGGTCTTAAGAGGCTAGGCCCATGTTAAAATTAGTTAAGGACAGTAGGCCTAGTCAGGTTTCAGTTTCCCGCCACTCCAGTAACTTAGGCCTTGCATAACACTGTAGACCCAAATTACATACAAGCCACAGTCAGACACAAACACATCAGTCACCATTAACAAAAGCGCAGAGGCTTACCGTCAGGAATGGTTTCAAGAAGTTTAAAGACCCTTCAATATCGACACCTGATATATTTCCGTAGCCTCCAAGCATACCATCAACCGTTCTCGGAATTTTTGACCAATATTCTGCGGCATCTGTGTAGAACGATTCCCTTTTCATAGCGTTTCTCGCCTCAAAACAGCTTTCTATCTTGTCGTCCATCTTGCGCTCCTACCATACCAACCGACGTTTTATGGCTGGCCACGCAAGACAAAATCTGAAATACCAGTTGGAATTTTTACAAAAACTCATCACCCCAGACAGTTTCAATTCTCCCAACCCCCTACGTCTAGTCCCTCCTTCAGCCTGTCTTAAAGTCCTCCACATGTGTAATCAAAACAATGAATCCCTGTGTACGGTGTGTAATACGAGCTGCTCTTTCAAATTTGCTGTCAGTCTAAGAGTACTGTCACTTAGAACCAGTTGAGAATTTTGCCTTCCGGGAGGTAAAAATATAGCTTAGGGTGATGCAATACAGCCAAATGGTAATTGAAAACTTTCTAAATAAATCTGAAATACTATTTGAATTTCTCATATTTAAGTCAAGGAGCAACGATAGTAGGAAAATCTGAAGTATCAGTTGGAATTTTTGGATTTTCCATATCTCAGTCTAGCACATCTTATAACATTCAAAGACGCAAAATATTCCACTAGATTGCGTCTAAAGTCATCCATTAATGGAAAAATTCCTCAACACAGGAAGGGGCGCTTCCTCTCTTACAACCCTCTCACAGGCCAAACATCACTCATCATATACTTTCCCCAACCTATCATAATATTATTGTATGACAATTTTTTCAACTCTCTCATCAAGGTGGCTATAATCAAGTTGTCAGTAACTAGCTCTACTGTGTTATGCAATCATCGACGGTTGCAGCAAACTAAGTAAAACCTGCAAGTGCCAAATAGTAAAAATCTTTGGAATTACTTTTTAAATTAGAATTTTTCTTTAAAAAGTTTTTCTGTAATAGCGCAAAGTATTGCAGCACATTTTGTCTAAGGTTACCCGGTACTTTTCTGAAAAATACTGTCATCGTTAGATAGTCAGTGGCGGCGCTACGGGGGGGGGGGGGGCATGTGGGGGCATTTACCCCTCCAGATTGTTTCCTTGCATCCCAGTTACCCCCCATTTTTTCTCACTCTTCCCAATCAGATCTTGTACTCATCCAAAATTAATTTAATCACAAAACTATGTATTGGCATTGGACTGAATAAGATCAGCTTCCCAGGAACCATGATTGATAAATGCCTAATTTATGTTACACAGGCTGCCTGTTTTCATATCATGCCCGTATGGCCACTTCAACAGTAGGCCAGACCAATTTTCTCTGGAATGTTTACCGTCCAGCATAAGGGAAGGGCGGGTAGGTGGTTGTTTTCCTAAATATAGGAATGTCGTTGTTTTCCTAAATATACGAATGTCGTTGGCTGCTTGTGTTAATAGTAGGCCTCACTTTTTATTACTATTGGTAAGTACTGCACATTTTTATAGAATAAAGTGACTGGAATGGAAGTGTATGTAGCCTATGTGTGTGTGTAGTCGGTGGCACCGTGTAAATATGAAATGGTACCCCCAAAGAAAAAAGTTGGGAACCTTGAAGTACTGTCAACCGAAAAAATAAATAATATAAAAATAAATAATATACCTCTCTTGGGACTTAATTTTCCACCCAGAGATATGCTAAAATCTCAGAGCTTCCGGGGGCTTCGTCCCCTTGACCCCCACCGGGGCTTTGCCTCTGGACCCCACAAGGGGCCCTAAGGCGGGCCCCTGGACCCCACCCGCACGCCCTCGCGCTTCGCGCTCGGTTTCGCGCTGGCCGCGAAAATCTTTGCCCCCCAACATTTCCCTTTGCCCTCAGTTTGCCCCCCCCAAGTCTGACATTCTGGCGCCGCTACTGTAGAAAGTAAAGACTGTTGAATTAACTTTTTCTAGGAAATTACGATTTCAAGCGAAAAAAGTACGACTTTGAAAGGCGCCGGAAGAGCTTAAGCGATTTAATAGGAGGAAATATTCTAGGTAAAAGCAATTCAAATTATAAATGATTGACATCAATCATTTCCAATGATTGATGTTTTTCTCATTGATTAAGAAATTTGCAGACAGGAGGTGTACGGAGTGCCTACATACAGTCCTGAGAACATCCGGAAAGTGCCTTTTGCCGCCATCTGGAAGGTTTGTATAAGTCCCACATTTTTCTTCTGATACGCTCCTCGCCAACGATAGTGGCGCACCGCTAAGATCCGTGATCAGGTGTGAGGAGGACAGAATTTGGTTTGGAATTTTCAAACGTTTGTAACAGGGGCGGCTCCATTGCAATCATGTAGGGCTGCACCGGGTCCTAGTAATTTTTATATCCGGCTGCAACCGAATTTGGCCCGAACTTACGTGAAATATGGCCGGATTTCTTACAATGCTTTCAAAACACTATTTTTGTTTTGAACTTGTCTACAGTATGTTACAAACTGCAACATCTTATGTGCAAATGACCTATGCGACCCTTATGCCTTAATTACTGTACTCATAACTTTTAACTTACAAATAACTATAAATTGTATTGTTGGGTTCTACGAACCATGTTCTCGCTACTTGAGTGCCATTGAATGGAATCTTGGGGGGAAAAAATGCTGTATAATTTGAAATTACAAAACAGGTTAGTTAAAAGCTGTCTTTGGTAGACAGTGAATCCTCATACATGTGGTTGCCTTTTAGCTTATCTTTCAAAAGCAGGAAATTACAGTGGTGTACCACTTTGAATGGTTTATTTTAGTCTCTGGATGCAAGCCCACGGCATAGTTATGAGGCCTGTGTTTGTGTGTTTTGTGTTTTACACTGTTATTGTTCAATCTTTCCTTTCATATCTTGCTTTTTAATTTTTGAGAGATGCTTCTTGTCAACACTCTCTGGTCAGACTGTTGTAACAAAATGTTGGAAAAAATCCCGCCGGTCTTAAAAATATCCGACCGGACTATCCGGCCGTACGGGATGTTCGGTGCATCCCTACTCAAGGGCATTTCAAATGGTGAAAACTTGCTTGAGGTTTTAAAATAATACCTTGCCTACGGGGAGCACCACCATAGGTTTCTTGTAGCATACGAGAAAAGGTGCGACAAAAATAGATGCCAGATCGCAGAAAATTGCACTTTGCAAGCCCATTTCCGGCTCAATTGATTTCTTTAAATTTAGATGATTTCAGGATGGGGGAGGGGACAACACTTGCTTCGTCATTTAAGATGATCCTTCCATTGTTAGAATTCCTTAACAGAAACACTGCCTATGCGGATCAGCATGATCGTTTAGCACTTTTCCGGTAAATAAAAAAAAAGGGGGAGGGGGGGAAACTGTTCTGCGTCGCTTTGTCACATGTGCTCAACCGCCTACGGGCAAATGTCATTGTTTTTTTCCTATGTACTTGCGTACCATCGGACTGCCTGCATGGCTCTGTGCACACAAGCTGTCAGGGTACCGGCATGGCATACAGCCATGTTTCTTAACGGGGGTGATATCAGATATGTGATCATGGGGAGCATAGGAGAACTTATCCCCCCTCCCACGCTTCACTTTATTGAAAGAGAAATTTTCTAAGAAAAATAATCCCAGTATACTGCGGTGGAATTTAAATGACCCAAATCTGTCCATTTTTACATACGAGGGATCTCAGATAATCTCTGTTTGGGTCACAAAATTCCTGTGTCCGTAGAGTTATTGAGAAAGTGTTACATACAGTCCATATAAAGACTTCAATTGCTAGGAAACATCGTTATTTTGGTCACATATGGGGAATAGGTAATATTAAACAAACCAAAATCAAGTACCCAGTAATAAACCGATATTAAGTTGCTAAACTCTAAGCTGGGAGAAAATTAAACATGCATGAACAATTAGTGGGGGAGGGGGGGAGTTGATAGTCTGTCCATACCCCCCTCCCCAAACACACAGGAGTGGACATTACACTGAGATGCAGGCATTTGAGCCACCCTGCAGGATATTGGAACTCGTGGGCAGATGAGGTGTAAGGAAACTGTTGGGGGTTGCCAAAAAAAAAAAAAAAAATCGAGGGTGTAAGTGGGCGCAAAGCGCGAGCTTTAGCTAGTGGGGTACAGGGACCTGTCTTAAAGACCCTGGTGGGGTCCAACGAGCGAAACCCCGGTTTTAGTTATCTCTAGGTAAAAATTAAGTCTCATAATACATCATCCAACCTTGGAAAGATCCTAAATGATGTTATTGAATTCGGCTATTGACGACATAATTACTTACATGATCCCTGGTGGGAGTTGAGAGGACAAATCTACATTAAACTCTAAGGTTTCTATCATATCTCAGGGTGTAAAAAAAATTAAGTCTTAGGATGGGCGTATTTTGGTTCATGATGCAGGGCCCAATGCAAATATTTCAAATGATTGTAAAATATTATGGAGTTGCTCATACTGACAACAAGCATGAAAACTTTGGAATCCTAAATGGGTCCAGTGACAAAGCTTATGATGTCCAAGGGGAAATTCCCTACTAAGTTCTGAGGTTTTATATCTTTCTGTTAAGCCACGGGTAAACAGAAAGGTGAAGGCATTAAACAGGGAAAAGATATAAATCATTGCTTTTTCCAGGTCGCTATACTTTATCTGAATAAAGGAAATGGCACCATGTTCCGCTCCCATCTGGTACCACCACTAGATCAGGGACATTGATATGAATTTGAAGGTAAATATGATTTTAAAGATATCCTTACCAGTGGCGAAGAATCGCGGGTGGGGGGGGGGGGGCTTGAAAGATCAGCCTCTCCAATAAAAAGAAATGAGGGCTAAAGACTAAAAGCACGAATGCATATTAGTGCCATCTATATAAATATTTTCAGTTTGTAATAACAGATTATTAATTTGTCATTACAGATTAATAATCTGTATTAACAGATTATTAATCTGTAATGACAAACTGAAAATATTTATATAGATGTTACTGATAGGCTTTCGTATAAAAGTGCTCTGAGAACTTGAAAAAAGATTCATGATTCAAATTGCATGCATGACTGAGGTGTCCATGTAAAGGATGGGTAAGTATAGGCTTAGAGCACAAGGGAAATGCTATCGGGGTGGCTCGTGAAGCCAAAAGTTTTCATCTCTCCGCTGCCAACCGATGATGATAGTCGGACTTACATAGTTGGGACGGCATTCAGCCTGTCCCACCCCTCCCCGTCCAATATATTTTTTTTCGATCCGTCCAAGTCTGACCATTACATAAAGATTGGTGTGACGTTGCACTGAAACGTATCAGCAGGGGATATAAAGGAGAAGGAAACCTTAAGAATATATTTATAAAAATAAACAGACGTGTTTGACAAACATCTTCCTAAAGATTGATTCAGAAATATTATTTCCTATCCAAGTTCTGAAATTCAGAGAAGGGTGCTGCCATTTTTTTTTTTTGCCTAAGTTGAATGTAAACCCACTCAGTAAGTCGAATTATGATGTCACGTAACCACTTATAGCAAAACGTTCAATGCATTTCTTTGTGTTCTTTACCCTAGGCTATAACTTCCATAAATCTGCACACACTTGTACACATTTTGGGTTGAATACTGAGCTGTATCATGCAATAATCAAATCATTGATACTCTAATTGAATCTATACATATCTGTTAAAAATATATTGGCAATAATATACGAAGAAAAACAAAGGCTTTTCAATCACAGGTTATGTCATCACAATCTCACAATGGCGGTTTCCTGATTGATTTTTATGAACATTCAAATTGCAATATCTTGGAAAGTAAACAACGTATTTAAATGAAAATTGTTAATGGTGTTCACCGTATATTATTCTCTCATCTAATATTGTGAAAAGTCCTGGTTTTCTCTCTCCCTTAAAACTAATTTATATAAAATGGAAGTTTCATCATTTGCAGGTGACATAAATTCTGCTCAAGATATTGATTCAATTTCTGATATCAGCAAATAGAGTATATATTATTAAATAATCGAATAAATTTTAAACATCCTCAGAGCTTGAAATATTTCATGATGTCAGTATCATACTTTCAAGATAGTTGGAACGAACAATAAAATGGCTTCTTGTAAGAGCAGTATGGTGATTTAAATCTAGTCTCTCCACCAGAGTTGGCCTCACTGGTCTGGCAGGTGTCGATCACTTTAGCTAATGTCAAGATGCATAGACCTGATTAACACAGTCATAAGGAGAAGTATGAAAGTTGCGGAGGGGATAAATTTCGGACTGTGCACCTACCATGCCACTAGACCAAAACATTTTTTTTGTTAATTTTTTGGCTTTTTTCCTACCAAGAAATACTGAGTCATTTAAGAAAAAAATAAATAAATCATTATGTACTTGTTATTGTATGTCACCAAAAACTAGCCAGGTAGGAACTATGAAATGAAAACAAAATATGTATGTATAATTTGGGGTCTGACTGTCGACAGGACTGTTTATAAGCGGAGCGCCACCATCAGTTGGCTCGTACAGCGTCCCAGAAAATTTTGTCTTTTCAAGCCCCCCTCCCCCGCCAAAAAGTGACCGGAAACAGTTCTTTCTGGGTTCTCGGCTGCATGTAGCCAGCTTTGAAATACAGATTTCATGTCTGCAATTTTTCAATCAATAAGCTGAAAAAAAAAAAATCTATACAAAATGATAATGGGTTGAGTTGATACAAGAATGAATTATGCAACATAATTTAATTTCATCGGATCATTTGGCAAACATCTGGGGTGATAATACCTTCAATCCCCCCCCCCCCCCGGCGTTGTTGTTCACATATGAGATAATAAGGAGATCGTTACCCTGGGGGAGGAAAGCTCACGGAAAATAAAAAGTGAGTCACTGTCCTAAAACTGAGTCAATTTGTCCCCATAGTGACTTACTTTATAGGCTATAGAGTGAGTCACTATGAGGACAAATTAACTCAGTTTTAGGACAGTGACTCACTTTTTATTTTCTGTGCTGGATGACGAGGATTTTCGTTTCAAGGGAATATGTCCTCTTGTATAGGTTGTCAAAAATTCTTTACAGAAAAAATTGGACTCACGTGTAAGTAATGGCACAATACAACTCTGCAAAAAATAGTAAAATTGACCACCGAAGATGTTTATCATAGGATCTTGCTGTGTTAAAAGTGTTAAAGTGAACACTGGTTGAGAAAATTTTCTCCGATATTTTATGATTCAAAAACATTGATTTAATTTTCAAGACAATTGTTGAAGACAAACTTAAAATATGTATCTATATATCAGCTCCGATCGGGGTTCCTTTTTCTCAGTTTCTGAGACTGATAATCAAAAGATGCATGCATGCGTGTGTAAGGGGGGGAGGGGTGTAAAGGGCGCCGAAACGTGACACACACAACAAGTTAGAACTTGTAACGAGGGATACGCCAAAAACGGGGGTATGCCCGATTCTGGATATTTTAAGATAATGTAAATTGAGTATGAGATATTGGATATGAGATATGCGCCCTTAACTTTATAGGTCGATTTGCCGACTTTTTCCCCAATTGGATCTATACCTGGGTATACTGTAGGGGTGTATGTTGTAAAAACACATTACACATAAATCCGTTTCTTGGGTGAATCGGGGATACATGCAAGACTAAATATCAGTTAACTGGGGCATCATCTGCAAAGTGGGGATACCCCCCAGTGAGGAAAAGTCCATGTCTCCTATCGGCGACGTAAACTGGTAGACGTGTGGTTGCGCCGGGGGGGGGGGCACGGGGATTTGTACTCTGTACATTTGAGAAATGTCTCTTACGGTATGTCCAGCCGAATGTTGAATATGAACATATCAATATTACCCAACTGAGTCAAATACTTGCACTCTATCAGTTTATCATTGCGAGCGAATACAACAGCCAACAACTGACAGAATAGTAGCCCGCACAACGGTCGTGTATTACTCATACATCGGCTCTGTGCATTCATAATTTACTAACATACCAACACCTGCTGGTAAGCTTTGCAGCGAAATTTCTGCGCGAGAGATCGAGATGGAATACGCAGTATAGACAACATACACAGAAGTGACCATTCCGAGGATAACAGACTGAAAGATGGAATGCACGGCCAGTATGAGTATGACAATGTTTGTATAGTCGCGAAGTCGGCACTTTTTCCTAGACTTAGGTCGAATCATATGAGATTTATCGAAGTCTAGCTAAAAGTAAAGTACAATGCAAGTCGAAGACGCAAGATACCTCAAAAGGTACAGTAACAGTTACCAACAGTAACACTCACTCTGTAACTAAGACTACCTGTATATACAGTTCTCCTAAAGTACATTGACTAACGTCAGCCTACATCCTTTATACGCACTGTTATAATTACTGCACTAATATACGCTACCAATAAAACGTCCCCATGCCAAATCGTCCGCTTACCAAATCACCCCCGCTATTGGTTAAACGTCCCCATGCCAAATCGGGCTGCCAAATTGTCTCCTAGTCTATTATTGTTGTAAAATACAGTTTTCTGAAAATTTAAGCCTGAGTGTTGTATTACTATGCTGCAGCAGTGCCAGTGTCTATGCAGTAGGCCTAGCCTAGGCCTAAATGCAATTTCTAAACATCTGTCAGACCACATCTGGAATACTGGATTCACCTGTAGGCCATCAGAATGTAAATCTGATGGTAGACGGAGAATGGAGTCAAACAAGACTCATATTATCCCCCAACATCATCATCAGTCTGTCTGCTGTGAAAAAAGTACAGTTGAATGCTTCGGCTGGGAGGCTATTCCAGTCCATTAACAATATGAAACGAAAGGAGACGTTTCCTAACATCTAGATGACATTGACCCTTAAAAAGTACAAGCATGGCCTCTGGTAACACCCGTGTCCCTCAAAGTGAACAAGACCTAATGGTCAACATCTTCAAGATCATGAACTAGACAGAAGACCTCAGTAAGGTCTGCTGTGAAAGGCCTTAAGTGTAATGACATTGGTCCTAGTAGGTCCAATCTACTACCGTAAGGTAACTCATTGAGACCAGGAATCATACAAGTGAAATGCCTCTGAAGTTTTGCAATAAGTAGTATGTCCTGCTTCAAACAGGGATCCCAAGCTGTACTACAGTACTCCAGAACTGGATGCACCAAGGACTTATGTGAGGGTAGCAAAATCTTCTTGTCACTATTAGTGAATGACCTTTCAGTTATTCCAAACACTCTGCTAGCCTTACTTACAATTTCTGCAACTTGTCCACCAGGTTTGAGAGACTTATGAATCACCTCTTCCAAATCTTTTTCATCATCAATAGTCTGCAAAGTGACATCATTTATCTCATAATTAACTTCGGGATTATTTCTACCAGCATGCAATGCTTTACACTTACTGACATTGAAAAGCATCTGCCTGTCCCTAGACCATTGATGTATTATGTGAAGATCATTCTGAAGAACTGAGGCATTCTTTTTGTCAGAGATACCATTAAAAAGTTTGGTGTCATCAGCAAACTTGATAATATGGCTGCAAATGTTTTCATCAGTGTCATTAACAAAAATGGTGAACAAAGCTGGACCCAAAACAGAACCTTGTGGTACTCCTCTGCAATCAGCTCTCCAGTCAGATGTCACACTACCAAGGAGCA
The DNA here is from genome assembly GCA_021234535.1 of Stichopus chloronotus. Taxonomy (NCBI): domain Eukaryota; kingdom Metazoa; phylum Echinodermata; class Holothuroidea; order Aspidochirotida; family Stichopodidae; genus Stichopus; species Stichopus chloronotus. The sequence goes on along the minus strand of CM037838.1, from coordinate 5,776,961 downwards.
CATGCTGTTTTCTGTTTCGCAGCCAAACCTCAATCCAATTATAAATAAAACCTCCTACACCATGAGCTTTAAGCTTGGAAACAAGTTGACAGTGAGGTATGTTGAGGGCTTTCTGAAAATCCAAATAAATGATGTCAGCTGAAGAATGATACATCTGTGGGTTAATGGTAGGTAAAGACTGCTGACGGAGTCTCAGTGACTATACTTGCAATGTACAGTAATTGCTGTTGCAGTCAGGATGTTGACCTGTATTTTCAGATGGGAGTTGGAGTCGAGGTGGGAGGGATTCATCCTTGATATGCATTTACAGGTGGAGTTGGGGTCGAGAAGGAGGCCGGAGGGTCATGAGAATGTTGCGTCTCTATTCTATTGTTTACTATCTAAAGTCAGAGTAAAGGTGTAATTATACTTGCTGCTGGAATCAGAGAGTCAGTAACTATAATAGCTATGTAATTGCTGCTAGAGTTGGAGTGAATATATATAAACTTGACATGTATTTTCAGGTGGAGTCATAGTTGTGGAGGGATGTATGAGAATGATGCATTTATTGTTACATGGAGTATCTATTATTGCTGGAATCAGAGTTGCAGTGACAATACAACTTTGAGATGGAGTCGGAGTCTCAGTGAAGTCAGAGTTATTGTAAAAGTTGTTTAGCGCCCTCTTTTAGTCTGATTGAGTTTGTTAAAAGGACATTCTGGAAGGCTGGTGTATTTAATAATTGTGCTGAAAAAATATAAGTCTTCTGATGAGCCTCCAGTCTAGAGGAATCTTTGTGTGTGTTTGTGATGCCCAGCTTGTTATCACAATATCTCAAGTTCAGGGAAACTTAGTGATTTCTCAAACTTGGTACATAGATACCCCATATGCAAGAGGAAGAACCCTAATGTTATTGGTGGAGGTCAAAGGTCATATGAGGTCACCAGAGGTCTAACACCAAAAATCTTGTTATTACAATGTCTAAAGAAGGGAAAGTCCTGCAGTCCTTAAACCTGATACATAGATGCCTGGGACGTCAAAAGTCATCTAACGTCACCAGAGATCAAACAGTGAAAATCTTCTTAACACAATATCTCAAGGTAGGAATGATGGGTACTTTTAAAACTTAGTTTGTGGATTGGTCATATTAAGATAAAGAACCCTAGTGTGTGTGATGGAGGTCAAAGGTCATCTGAGGTCACCAGGGATCAAACACTGAAAAATTTTTTAACACAATATCTCAAGGTAGGAATCATTGAAACTTTTGATATTTAGTTTTTGAATGTATTACATGATCGAGGTCAAAGGGGTCAAGTTAAAATATTATGAACATGATATTGCAAGAATGGAAGGTATCTATAGAACTGATATGGATTTTGAAACTGTGCCTTATTGAGCAAACTAGCCTACTGCTTTCTGCAGAGGCCAACGGTCATTTGGGGTCAACTGGGGCCAAGTTGTGAAAACGATGTTAACATTACGATAAGCTTGGACAGATCTCGTATTTGATTTTCAGATGCACCTTATTGGGATCAAGAGACCTATTGATTTCGTTAGAGGTCAAAAATCATTTTTGGTCAACATATCCTCACTATTTGCAATATGCCAGATTCAAAATACTCGTACTGTATTGAACCATTGAAACCACAATGCCTTTGGGCTTTCTGGATTTGTGTATCAAGGTACCGTGCATTACTTTGAAAGTAGCGGCGCAGTCATAGTCGCAGTGCCAGTGGATTAGGCCTACAGTGGATGTACAGTACATTGTAATACTATATCAAGATTATTATTTTGAGAGTTGATGCACAGTCATAGTCTCAGTGGATGTACACCGTGTAGTGTATCATCATTATCATGTTTCTGCTATTTTGAGAGTGGAGGCACAGTGAATATGGCTGCTCCTGCAGAGTCTCAGTGGTATGTGTACTGGTATTAGCATCAGCTATGAATGATATTTGTGTCACTTTATAGTATTGGTGAACAAGATATTGGTTGTATATACCTCACATTTATTAGTTAGTAATCTTCCATAGCCTACAGTTGATCCTTCTCAGCCAACTGAAGGCAACCTCGGCACAGCTAAGGTTGCAAAATATAATGTTCATCTTATGTTGTTACTATTATAAAATTACCCTTTACAATACAGGAAGGTGAAAGGTGGGAGCATCGATGTTCATCCAACGGAGAAGGCGTTGGTGGTTCACTATGAGCTGGAGGCAACAATTCTTGCAGAGACAGGAGATCCAATGCTTGGAGAAAGGAAAGAATGCCAGAAAATGTAAGAAAAAACAAATACCAGGAAATAGGAAATAAGCTTAGTCTAGATTGTGTACTCCATAGACAACCCCAAAAGATTACAACTGACTCACGAAATGTGGACTTGACTGTAGGAGAGATAGAATACAAAAAAAAGGCAACTGATCAAGTGATATCTGTCATTAAGAATCTACTAAACTGCTTATCTTTGTATGAATTTATAACTTAGAACTCTGTATGTGTTGATCAGGCCAGTTCAATAGTCAAGCTTCTATACAATGTACAGCAACAAAATTCACCAAATTGCCTTAAATGAAAGTTAACGTTTTACTCAGTTTGAGCATCAACATATGGAAAGTCAGTTCCGAGATATGGAAAGTTAGATATGGAAAGACATGTTGTTACACATTTAAAGCAAAATTCAAATGACAAGCATTATTTTCACTTCATTGTGTATTCCATCCAACCAGTAGGTTAAAACACAGCACACTGAAAAATGAAATTCTTAAGCTCAAATTGAGGGTTTGTAAGACACACCACTTCTTATGAGAGAAGTCGGCATGTATGAGCAGAAACTGGTTTGTCGGATGGCAGAACCAATCTGTCATCTCCTATAGTACAAAGATTGCCCTGTTTTGAGACCTTAGACAGGGATGGTTTCTAATGCAGGGCTCAAAATAACTAACAGCACCGATAGCTATGGCTATTGTGCCCCTACCGATAACCATGGTGCCCCTCAGAAATGTCCTATGAAATAACATAAACCTTCACCCAATTTGCTCATTTGGGCTGTACCCTTCTTCAACCATATTTCTTGCCCTGCTTACAGTACTGTATGTCTGAAAATCATAGTAGTAAAGTGGTCATTTCACGTGGCATATTGACACCCAGAAGTACTGTAACATAACAGCTACTAGACAACAAGGCACATGCTGAAATTACATTTTGATTCAACCCTTGTTAGCTTCACATGTGTTGTACCAGTAACATGCTAGCAAGCATAGCACATTCAAATTCAATGTGCTGTTCACCAGTAGTAATGTAATTTGGTCGTCATGTGGCCACGATGAGGTACCGTAACTTGAAAAGTACTGTAGCATCAGCAATTCTTCAAGAAGGAAGTAGGTCATGGACAGACCTCATTTTTGTCATTATGCCATGTAGTACTTTTACTTAGCATATTGGCAACTGTGATTTGCCACATGTAGTTCTATGTATTACAGTAAATTAAAATTGACAACCAAAATCATGATCATACATCCTTGCATTATGGCTTGTAACGTTTTGTTTCAGCATTCGTGTTCGGAGCCTTAACTCTACCACAGATGTTGCCTCATTAGCCGCAGAGGTTGTGGATAGGTGCAAGCTTATCCACCCATCAAAGCTACCTGAAGTAGAACAGTTACTATATTACTTACAGAACAGGAAAGAGACATCATCGTCAGCAGGTTTGAGTTCACTCTATATCCTAAAATTTGTAGGCTTTTAGGAGAAATTGTGTGTAGCAAAAAATGTGAAGATCAGATCCTTCTATCAACAACTGGTTATTTATGATTTTAAGCAGTATAGGACTATAGGGTATGGCTAGTTTGACTTGAGTAACTTAAACTTTCTGATGCTCTGCAAGTACACCAGAGCTACATACTTTCATGGTTGCAAGCATATTGACCAGGAAGCTTGCCTAGTATGAAGAAGCTGGTACTAGTGATTGAACCAGGTACCCCACTGACCATGTCAGGACCTGATTCTGAAATTGCTACCTGGATCTAAAGTTTTACTAATGTACATTATACATGTGACACAAAAAACTAAAAATGTTACTTTTTCCTAACTTAGAGCACTTCCTTGTCATGCCAGTATGTGAGATATATGGTGTTATATTGACTTCTGAAGCATAATATTCTTAACATGACTTGACATAGAACTTGTAGCCAAATAGAACTTACAATTTTGGTTTCGATGAAATCGTAATGTTTGTAATCCTTGTAAACATGATATCTCATGAAGGGAAGCTTGGACAGATCTCATATGTGGTACATAGGTGTACCACATTGAGAACAAGAACCCTGTTGTTTTTGGTGGGAGTCAAAGTTCATTTGGGGTCAACAAGGGTCAAATTTTAAAACCTTGTTAACATGACTCTCAAGAAGGGAAGCTTAGACAAATCTCGTGTGTGGTTTGTAGGTGCACTATATGGAGTAGAAGATCCCTATTGATTTTGGTGGAGGTCAAAATGTAAATTATGACAATCTTAAGAAAGGAAGCTGTGACATATGTCATATTCAGTATGTTGTTGTATCTTATTGAGTACAAGAACCATTTGGTCTTTAAGAGAGGTCAAAGGTCATTTGATGTTAGCAAGGATCAAACTGAAAACCCTGTAGATATGATGTCAAGAAAGGAAGCTTGTAAAGACCTCATATTCGATATAAAGCATAGGTAGCCTTTGACACATACTATGCTGTAATGTCAAATTCAGAAAAAAAATTGCTCATAATCAGATCATCGAAACCACAATGCATTTGTGCATTCTGGATGGGTACATCAGTACCCGACCAACTATACACTTTGGGTACCACAATCCAAAGTTTGCACCCAGTGCATGCACTAGCTGTTACCCTGTAATATCTGGTCCTAAAGTTATATGCCCATTACTACATCTGTGGTGAATCATCAACACGTTCAACCATTTAAGAAAAGTAAAATGTAAAACATTTTGAACTTTCGAGTTAGTACTTTGAACACTACAGTATCCACACTGGTTTCAATTGATCAGCTAATTGTAGATCTGTGACTTTGAAACCCCTTCAAAATAAGCAGCAAGTATTAAATATAAAGGTCCCCAAATTTTTCTTATCTGGTACGTATAGACAATGGTAAAGTATGTGAAGCAGCCGAAAAGTTCACGTTTCGTCTTTTACAAGATTATCAGTATTTTTCTTGCAAATAATGAATCGGTCATACCTTGCCACATCATACAGCATAGATGATGTGTGCTGGTAAAACATCGTCAATGAACACTGATGTTGTGTGAAGTTTATTCTTGGTGTTGCACTATGCAGTATCCTCAAGTTGTTACCATTGGTGCATCCGTCATTTTGGTATATCTGAAATTTGAATGTTTTGTTTTATTCTCCAAGGGGTGAAGAAAGGTGAACTGACAGGGAAACTCAAGGAACCACCCCCATATGAAGGAATGGAGGTAAGAATATTGATTTGTAAAACATACAGTCGCATGTAATATTTGAAAGCACAATTATCAATCCTATGTGAAGAAGAGTCTTATCAAAAAAGCTGAATTTAAGAAAACATGAACCAGCTTGAATCTCCATGATCATTGATCCACCACTGGTCCAACATCAGTGTTTCCACTGAGACAATATCCATGGGGTAATAAAATGAACTTTGAAGAAAATTGACCCACTGATAATTTTAATTGGGCACGTAACTGGGCATGTGTTCAGATTTCATCAATTGTATCAACAAAGGCAACCCACGAATGTCAGTGGGTCAGACTCACAGATCATTATGTCAAAATCATGACATAGTGAGAGCACTGTCCCACACCATAAAGGGAGATATGTTAAAGTGAGACCATGAAGTGTGTCACTGTATCCTACATAAAGGTTTAATCTTAAACGTAAACTTCTCAAATTTAAAAAGTGTCAAGTGTCAAGTTTGTCTCTAGATTTTTACCCACCTGTGGGAATACCCTGGTGAGCGGAAAATACTGCAAAATTCACATCCCGATTTGATGACGTCACAAAGTGGAGAGCGTGTACAGTGAGAGCTATATGGAACTATGTTAAGAGCATATGCTTATCAAGTGTATGGCAGTCAAATTGAACTGTCTGCTGGTAAAAAAAAAGAATTATTCACTAGTCAGATGTTACGCGTTTGCCTGGAAATTCGACATTAATTTGCTTTTGAAAGTTCAGTGATAACTGCTGAAGTCTTTCGAATGCAAAAAGAAAAGTTGTACAGAGAAAGAAAATGTGAGAAGATGCATGAGGAGGTGACACAGCACGGTGCAGATGTTTCATCCACCTGTCCACGATATGCCCGGTGAAATGCTTTTGGCCTGTTTCAGGACGTAGCCTCTGACTTTAAAAATCCTGGATTGATGTCATCCGAAGAAAATGGAAATTTGATGCAAAAGATGGAAGGCAGCATAAACGAATCAGCATCTATAGCGTTCACTTCACCCAGGAATATTTTCATAAGCGCCATATTCCATGATACTCTAACGAAGAATCTAAACCCTGAGTGCCTTGTCCACTCAAAAATGGCGTACTGTCCCAAGACATTGCAAATCAACCTTGGTTTATTCCAGAGGCCCTTACACAACCTACAGTGTTGTGCCCCAGGGCTAAACTGATTCTTCACCATCATATATTATATATTGGAAATATTTCTGCAATGGTGTCTTTACCCACAGCTAGATGAGGTAGCCAATATTAACCATATTGATGAGTATGTGGAGCTCCTTTACGAAGACATACCAGAGAAAGTCCGTGGCACGGCCCTGATTCTTCAATTGGCTCGAAACCCTGATAATCTGGAGGAACTTCACTTGAACGGTTGGTGCAAATACGAGTTCAGTATGCTTATGAATGCTTATTCCTATTCTGAACCCTCAGTTCTGCATTGAGGAAAAATTTAAATTTAATATTAGACAGATGCAGTTACCCCAAAATGTTTCCTGTTCTGTCTAAGGGAAGGGTGGATGTTTTATTATGGTGTCCTCAGTGAGCAAGTGAAAAGAAGCATATCAAGGTTGATAATATTAAAGTCATGGTTGATAAAACATAGCCAGTGAGTCTATTAAAGCCTTTGACTTTAAGAAAACATTTGCCTTCTGTGATGAATGTAATCATGTTTCAAAAGTGACACTATCATAAAAGAGGTACTGCAACATGTATAACTCTTTATTTTTCACCTTGAAAATGCATTTAATTCTTGCATTTCCCATATCATTATTACCCCGTCTCCCATCCCCCTCCCCTGCATTGTTTTATTTTGTCTTGAGAAAGTTGGTCCCCAAAGTTCAAAAATTTGGCATAACTGATAGATGCTGATGGAAAGCAGTAGATTACTACATTGATTTTAACTGAGGCTGCATGAAAACAGGACTGTAAGGAGGAAAAATTGTGAACCCTTTTCAACATTGCTCTGTGACTCTCACCTTTAAGTCTCGATTTTGTGTGTGAGCCTGAACTCAATATGACAGTATTAAATTCATGCACCGTATTTAAACCAATCAGAAGTACATTGTTTGCTGAATCACTTTTCATCTTGTTCAACATTAAGCATCTCAGTATCTTAAATGGTTGTAATGTCTTCTTTTCTTCTCTTTTCTTATAGAAACTGCATTGGGGGCTCTTGTTAGGGTTCTCCGTGAAGACTGGAAACGGAGTGTGGAGCTTGCTACAAACATCATCTACATCTTCTTTTGTTTCTCAAGTTTTTCTCAATTTCATGGTCTAGTGGCACACTTCAAAGCTGGAGCACTGGTCATGGGTATTGTAGAGCAAGAATTAAAAAGACACCAACTCTGGTCAGAAGAACTTAAAAAGAAGAAAAATGCTGATATCCTTCCTAGCAAATATTTTGTTCAGTCCAAATTTGTGGTCTTCTGTAACGATAGGCTTTTGTGATTCTATGATGCTTTTACGAAAATATATCGTAGCTAGTCATGAGCCGTCAAGATCACGTATCTGTGTCTGTCTGTCTGTCTGTCTGTCAGTCAGTTTGTGTCTTGACCATACTTGTACAAAATGATTCTCCATCTTTCTTTAATGGATTTGGATGAAAGATGGACCAATCGTAGTTTGATGGATGTGGATGTTTACTGCAGCCAGGGAATTAAGGTCAAAGGTCACTGAGACATTGATGGAGGTGACTGCATCACTTAATCTGTAGATTGCTTCTCCTCCATCAAAATACTGTTGTTGTTATTTGTGTGTGTGAAAAGTACTTAATTCTTTTCAAGTGTTTTAAATGGATATATTGGGGGATTTCAGGTCTAAGGTCATATGGTCACCAAGGTCTACCACTTTCAGCGTGATAATTGTATAGGTATGATAGTATTGGATGTCTCTTTAACAAAGCTCACCAGATGAAAATGTGCACATGAAGAAAGATTATGAAAAGAGCCTGAAGAAGTTTCACAGTTTGGTCAAGAAGCAAGAGCAACTGTTGAGAGGTTTGTACTCTAAAGATGTATGAGAAAATTTTAAGTTATTTCTAGTTGCCTTCTTTGAGCTTTAATTCAGGGAATGTATCATGCCAATCTTGAACTAGACCTGTGGCTATCATGTGCTGTTACTTTCCACATTGAATCATTCAGTTGCATGCAGGAGACATGCATGCAATTTGTAAGTAATACAACCCCACCTGGTTCAACTGTTGTAATGTCAAGAGAGGTGAAAGTCTTTAATAGTTGAAAACAATTTATACTTCCATGAGCATAAGCTGGTTGAATTGAAAGTTTTGTGTGCTGGGTAAGCCTTAATCAAGTTTACTGTATGTTTGTTACTGTTTTCCATGGGGTCAGTAATCAGATGAGGTCAACAATATCTGTTAAATTATGCAAACATTGGAAAGAAAATATCTTCACTTGCAACTGTTGCAGAGACAATCTCATACGTAACAAATAGTTAAAGGTAGTCATCGGTCACAGTTGACAGATGTGGCAGTCTTCATATGTTGATCACTTGAGCAGTGAAACGTGGTTAGGAGTCATCCTTAGCATTTCTAAGAAAACATCAGTCAGTTCTGTAAGATACTTATATTTATTCTCTGCAAATTTTTATCTGCAGTCATTCTCATATGACAAGGAATAAATAGTCGTTCAACTCTATGATTTTCTGTAAACAGGAATTGTTAATTCCTGTGACTGGTAGTTGAAGGGGTAAACACTAAACTAAGTCTTATTCATCCTTGCAACACGTATTTCCTGTTGGACTTTTTTTTTTTTTACTGATTTGACTGACTTTTCGTAGTAACTGCTTTGACTAGGTTCACATACCCAAGAGAGCATTTCATGATGAAATCCTTTAAGTTGTCTTCGTAAACTGAATTGATGTACAATCGTCATCTTTCACGGAACATTACGCTCCATTTCTGTCATTTTTGTCATTTCTTGCAGTGTCTTTCTACCTCCTCCTGAATTTGGCGGAGGATACCAAAGTCGAGATAAAGATGCGAAACAAGAACATCGTACCGCTCTTGATGAAGACTTTGGAAAGAGACCATCATGAACTTCTCATTCTTGTTGTTTCCTTTCTCAAGAAACTCAGCATCTTTGTAGAAAATAAGAATGAAATGGTAAACACACTTGTGACTTACTGTAATGTAACTCCATCAGCAGATTCTCATGATCCAAACGAGATGACTTTCAGAATTTGTGTAAATTTACTTTTTTCCTGAACTGCAATTGCTGTGTTGCATCATTAATGATTTTGTCACACCACTTTCATCAGAATTATGTGAGCTGAAAATTTACCTTCAATTTAAAAGTCTTGTACCATTCTGTTGGGTTATATTGTGCATTGTTCACATCTGTTTTTCTTTGAGCGAGAAAGCATGGATAAATTTGTACAGTGCTGAAGAATTCATTGTACCATAGCACAGTCTAAATCATGCTAAAATTGTTGTAATTGCAGTATTCTTCATTTCAATTAATCGTTTTTCTTATTGTGTAATTTTCTTGGTTGTAAATTTTTTAGGCAGCCAATCAGATCATCGAGAAGATGACCAAGCTGGTTCCTTGTGACCACGAGGTAACATTAATGGTTTTGTTATTGGCAAGGTGTATATGTGCAAAGAATGAGAAACTGCCAGGACCATAGCACACTGACAGTATGCCAAAATTGAAATGTGTAATCAATCTAGAATTTTACACAGTGCTCTGAATTTAAAATAAAGATGTTGCACTGTTAATTTTGTACCATGTAATGCCCAAACATAATATGACACTTGGGATTGTGTAGATATATGCACATATTCTTAGTGATTAGTGTATTACCTGATGCATTCCAGTTTGCATGAATTATTAGTTTGAAACCTCTGCTTTTGTTTAGTTTATTTTGTAAGTTTGAATGTGACAATAAGATGTGTGAAAAACATTTTATGTTTCTACTTTGTAAAAAAAGTACAAACATAAAATGTGCAAGATTGCTCAGAGGTTCTTGTAATTAGCAAACAAACAGAATCAAACTCGGACGAGTCTGAAATGTCTGCTGTAGTTAGGAACATAATTTTTAAAGCTTGTGTGACATGCTTCCAGAAAGGAATACCCTTCATGCAAAAGTTGCAAAGTAAAATCCTAAGTTAAAACCGTTGGAATTTTGTATCTACTGTTGTTTTTGAGTTATGACTTTTCAAAGTTTGAAAAAAGAAATTACAAAACAGATGACATGGAGTGCTGCGAAGTGTCAGTTTTTCAGTTGTTACTCCTATATGTACAGTATTGCCTCTTAATTACTGAGTTTCACATTGGTAAGTGATATCCATATTTTTGAAGGCAAAAATACATGCTTCCAAAAGAAAACGTCTGGGCATATAAAATTCTCAAATGTCCTTGGACTATTTACTGATGTGGTGACATTGTGACATCTGAACAACCCCTTTAAGTGGTAGGAAGCGATCTTTGATTAAGGTTTCACATTCCGTATTGAGCTCATGAACCTGCAGCTTTGAATTTACTCATACTCCCAGTCAGTGTAAAGAGGTTAGCAAGAGTCAACTGTACATGGTCCCTGGAACTTTTTGTCACAATTGCAAAAAATGGATTTGTTGACTGTACTGCACTTGTTAAATTATACTTAACTATGTAAAATTAAACTAAACACGAATTTATGCAATTCATGCCTCATAAATGTGACAAAATAATTATATCTTTCGCTTCTTTCGTACAGGACCTTTTAAACATATCCCTTCGGCTTATGTTAAATCTCTCATTCGATGCTGATCTGAGGAGCAAAATGATCAAGCTCGGATTGCTACCCAAACTTGTCATGCTACTTGGTAAGCTGTATTCTTCATATACAGATTTTTGAAACTGGAACCAGGCCCCTTTGCTGCCTGGGTGCATTTCCAGTATTCTAAATATTTTTGGTGTTAGCTAGCAGTGGGGTACACTTTTTGTGGCACAATGAAAATTTTTACCAATTTGGTGATTTTGATGAATTTGGTATGCAGGAACTTACTTTATGCCAAGACAATGTTGGAGTAATGGAATTCCTGTACATCTTCAATAGTAAATTAATTTGGCTTGCAGTATTACGAGACCACAATAATCCATATATCCAGTGGTTAAACTTGTAAAACAGTGAGGTTGTTGTGTCTTGTTAGTGGCACTTTAATGGCTCAGTACCCGTACACCCAACTTGAGAGCAGTGAGCAACTCAGTGTGTGATTTACGTAGTATTCACCGTTTATATGGCGTGCTTTCTCTCTTGGTCTTCAGCATGTTAAAATTTTCTGTTTTTTGTCATGAAACTGCAACTATTAATGTTATGACATTAACTACATGCACTGAATAAATCAAAGTTACTTATGTTGATTCATTTTGAATACAGGTGTTGCTATATATTTTCCATTATATTTACTTTTGAGTGCCTTTTTCCAGTGAATTGATCGCACTTATCATTTTCAGGTAATGAGAATCACAGACTTGTAACATTATGTCTCCTGTATCACATCAGTATGGATGATAAAGCCAAGTCCATGTTTACTTACACAGACTGTATTCCTGTGGTAAGTGAATGAAAAGTTATAAACTAGCCTTTTTCAGTGTTAACAGTGAATGAAACTTTTCATCAGTTTTAGTTGACCATGCAAAGTGCAATTACATATATTAAACTTGTTTTGTATGTTCATTGTAACAGTGTTAGAAGTAGTCTGTTGTCCTTTTTTGAAGGTTACAGAGGTGTATATTTTGATAAGGGATAATAGAACATTTCTAGTCTTAAAAAACATTCACCTTGCATATTTAAGCTACTGTTTATGCTGTTGTATGTCCCAAAATTAGAGAGGTAAAGTTGTTGTCAGAATCCTATAAGTTTATTCAAGAATAGAAATCTTAGCTTAAAACTCTCCTTTATGTTAACTCTGACTACAGAACAATATCTGACAAATTAAAAAAAAATAATTAGGATTCTGCATTGAACTATACAATTTAACCAAATGGTTACTCATAGGACCATGCTCTTCCATTGATTCAAACAATAAGAGAGCACAAAATGTTTAAAGTGCTTAACATTTAACTAGAGCAGTGCAGAACACTGCGTGCATAATATTAGAGGTATATTAGTATTTAGCATTCCCTGAAAATAGTTATGTTGCATGTCTTTTTTTCATTCAAGCTGATTCCAGTGCTTGGTATTAAACTACTTAAATATTGTTTCCTTTTTGTATATTGAAGGAATAGTCTGTACAATCCCCAAACTCTTGTCGCAAATGCGTAACAATCAGTGTGAGGTAATTTTGTCAACAACACCCACTAGGTCCACAATACTATTGAAATTGTAAAGCATTTTACAATAAGAAACATTTGAGACAGTCTCATGCATAATTCATCATCAGGGCATGATGATGCAGCCAATCATGAAGCCTCACATGATATCATACATGTTAATGCCTTCTTCAGAGGAACATACCCTAACCATTATGGTATATCTGGATGTCAGGTCATGTTATATCATGCAGAAAAGGTCTTCTCAAGACATGATTTAAGCACATTATGCATATTTTGTGAGGACTAGGTGTGATGATATGAAGTTGTATGATGACTTTGCTCACTCTTATCACTGTGCAGCTTATACATCAAAGACTTGGTTGACCTATTCAAAATTTTATTCAGTTTCAAACCATCAGTATCTAAACAAGAAGACTCACAGCAGGTTGAGAGTTCTTGGTGTGTTGTATTATATTTATTTTACTTTACCACAATATTTTGAACATTTTTCTGGACTCGGCCTACTTTCATCGTTGTTTCATATCCAATGATACCTGCTTTGTTTGCAGGTGATCAAGTTAATACTGGAGTGTCCAACGGATAAGGTCGAGATCGAACTCATAGCACTGGGGATAAATCTGGCCTGTAACAAGAGAAATGCCCAAATCATATGTGAGGGAAACGGCTTGAGACTTTTGATGAGACGAGCGCTTAAATTCTCTGATCCCTTACTCCTCAAAATGATCCGTAATATCTCACAGCACGACGGACAAACCAAAGATCAGTTCATTGTGAGTTTTTTCATCGTGCTTCACTTGTTTTAGATACGTCACATCATACGGTTCATGGATATCAGTTACTGTGCATGATATGTCCTATAATACAGTACACAATTTGGTGCGTACTTTGATGTAATTCATTGAAAACTATAGAATAAACTCACAATTTTGCTTTCAATCTTTGTTTTATTTTGCCTTTGCTCGTTTGCATTGATTTCATTATGCTGTTATGTCTAGCAAAAAGATGGTGCAGTAATTTGATAACCAGAGGTTATCGATTAAAAATCCCAGTTGGTCTTTACATATGTTTCTCAAGTGAAATAACTCTTTTTGGAAACTGCTTTTTGTATCAGAAAATGAGTTATTCTACAGGTTACTCTTTTTCGGTCAAAAAGTAAATTTAATGGCAAAAAATAAGTTTTTCAAATTATTGCACATTAGTCTTGCTATGGTTGCCTCTCTATGTTTTTTCAACTGGGGGTTGTTGTTTTTGGAGTTGACTATAATAAATACACAGAGAATTGTAAAAACTTAATTTGATAATTTGATGCATGTTGTACATTTTGGTAGGATTACATCAGCGACATTGCCAGCATCATCAAGAATTCCGATGACGAAGAACTGGTGGTGGAAGCACTCGGTATTTTGGCCAACCTCACCATACCAGACCTGGACTATGAACTCATCTTACGAGAATATAACCTGGTACCATGGATAAAGAACAAGTTAGAGCCAGGTAAAAACTGAAGGAAATCTTCAAAGTCTCGTGTGGTGAATTTTAACAAATTTCCATAAAACAGACTCGATGGAACCTTTGTTTGAGTAGCCAGTAATCCCTGATTCATCCTTACAGCATTCCTTCCTTAGAAGTAATTAATGCTTTGATGAGGAATACAGCAAAGTAATGCTTTGATGAGGAATACAACAAAGTAATGCTTTGATGAGGAATACAGGGAAGTAATACTTTGATGGGGAATACAGGGGTGTAAGCACTGATCTTGTGACCATATCGAGCTGTGGTATGTATTACCATAGCTATCGTTCACATAATAAGACAGTTAAAAAGACTGGATGTTCTGGATAGTAGAAGATGCCACACTGCTGACATGTTAATATCATCAAACTAGTAATTTTGGTAATGAGGGTTTGGAGCTCCTGAAGTGCTCCTCTTTCACAAGATGTACATCTTGCTATTTATTGGAGTCTCTTAGGTGTGATAAAGACATCTCAGTGGGTATTTATCAAAAGTTGTAGATGATGGTTGCATAGAAGTAAAATAAAATCCCCTTATATGATCTCCCAGATTGGTGGCATAATAACTGGACTGACCGTGAATGGCAAACGTTTTTCACAGCACTCTATCGTTTCATACGAACTTGTCTGTGAGAGCAGAACACAATTATCAACACAAACAAGATTTAAGCCACTCAGCGATAGTGATTATGGTCTAGGTTAGTAACAGAGGTTATCGTGCATCTTCGTTTGCATGCGAATAGATCCAGCATTTTCATAGTTATCGTGTAGATGCGTCATAGTGGGTGAAAGATCTCTTAAATGGGTTGATGTTTATATTATGGATTCACATTTCTCATTCAAACCTGAGATGATTCATCTCCCTGAATTTACTCTTATCCAGGAGCTGCAGAAGATGATCTGGTCTTGGAGGTTGTGATGTTGGTCGGTACCGTAGCGATGGATGATGCATGCGCCGCCATGCTTGCTAACTCTGGCATCATACAAAGCCTCATAGAACTACTAAATGGTAAATATCACCAAGACGATTTCTGTCAACTGCTGTGTCCATTCTTAAAATATCGTACCCATCAATCAATGACTCTGCAAAAAGCATTATTAGTTGGAATGTTGCTTCGTCTCTTGTTGAATTTGCGACATGTCAGACTAGTTTAGATCCTGTTTTATTGGGTTTGATGTTAGCAGGACACCTTCAAAGAAGATGTGATATTTGTAATGACATTTAACCATATTATAACTTCAGCCATGTTGAGCCATTTAGTATCCCTCTGTAAGTAGTGTTACAGCTCTACATGTATTAAAGAAAGCAAACTGTTGTACCAGTACATCTCAGTAGTTATTTAATTGGCATTCATATGTAAGATCAGAAAGAAGCCAACTGCCAATGTTTTAAGTTAACTAATGCAGTGACTACTGGAAAAAGTAGGTAAGTTAAAGTAACCACAATCTATTGAAAGCCGGACAAAGACATCTGTGAGAACCTCAAGGGCAGCCCCTGGGGCATCTTAGAGAACCTGTTATAAGTTTACATTTTACCATTAGAATTTGACATTGCATGAATTAACAAATCTTTTGGCTCTAATTTGATTGAGGAGTGATCCTTGCATCATTTGAAACATCCGTCTTTCTGCTTGTTCATCTGTCTGTCTGTCTGTCTGTCTATCTGTCTGTCTCTGTCTGAATTGATTAATCATGTTGGCAGCATTGTTTACTGCATGGCTCTTATTGTCATTGAGTATATCAACATGTCAGATATGAAAGCTGATATGTATTCATTACATGTCAGTGTGATTTTAATGTCTGATCCTTTTTCTGATCCTTATCTTTTCAGCTAAACAGGAAGATGATGAGATAGTCTGTCAGATTGTTTACGTCTTCTATCAGATGGTTTTCCATGAGGCTACTCGAGAAGTAATCATCAAGCAAACACGTATCCTTTCTTAACAATTCTTTATATTAGAGTGCTCTAATCGTTTTTGGTTTGGTTCTGTTGCTGTGGCATGTATCAGAACCTTTCCAGTCTGTTTGGTGTGTGTACACTGTATGTGTGTGTCCCAGTCTGGTGTATGTGTTTGACCATCTGGTTGTATGCATAGTATCCTCTCTGTAAAGTGCTAAGTGTTGACTCATCAGTTGCATGTTTTCAGTATGGTGACAGGACAGTCCCCTTTGATTTTGTTGTGACCCAAAATTGGAATAATCAGTAGTGGCTGTCAATTACAAGTAGTGACAGTTCTGCAAGCTTTTTCTGCCATTGCTTTAGTCTTTTGGTATTTCCTTTTGTATGGAGGTGGGGGGGAATGTTTAGTTTGCGAATACATTCCTTCTTCATTTTTGGTTCCTTGTGGTAGCAAAGGAACTAATGCAGTCACTGTGGGTGTATATGTGTGTATGTATGTGTGTCTGTGTGTGTGTGTGATGGATAAGAAAATGCGAAGTATGTTACGCCATAACTCAATGAGTGAGTGGTGAATGCTTTTCAAAGTTGGTGTGTATGTGTATGATATTGAGAAGATATGCCCTATTGTTTTTGGTGGAGGTCAAAGGTCATTTGGGATCACCAGAGGCAAAAAGGTGAATTTCTTTGAGTTACTGTAACTTGGTGTCCATTGTTCAAATGGTGACGTAATTTTAGGACAAGATAGATTGACAGGAAGAGAAAATATCTTCACATTAATTTCATCAATATGAAAGGGTCAAAAGGTCAGAAAGTGATGCTTTATTGATATCTCTTCAACAGGACATTTTAAAGGGGATGGTGTAATGGAAAATTTTCTTTGTTCTATGTGAAGTGCATATGATGACAACACTTGACCTCATTTGACCTTTTGACCTAGGTGACCTTTTTGTAATGTGTGGATAGATCTTATTGAGACAAACCAAAAATCCAATGATACTACTCTCCTATGATGCTCATAAGTCAAGTTCTTGACCTTAAAGTGAAAACTTGATGTATGTATGAAAGTAAGTGCAGCAGCACAGGTTGTGCTGAAAACAAACTCAGTGTGTAAGTGCACAGGTATGCAAGTTGTTATGTCATTGCTTCTGCATAGACAGTACACACACAAAACTACTGTATTGTACTTTTAGCAAATGGGAATGGAGTAATTCTTCCATCAGCAGGACTTAGTTGATATCAATTGATCATTGCCCTCTCCACAAAAAAGTATGGTATCAGCAAACTTTGATATGTGATAGGGAGGCTGCTACATGACCTTGATTTTTTTCCACTGCCCTGCAATGTCAGACTTATCTGAGGTTTAAAGGGTAATAAACCATTTGTTTTACAGAAAACAACATATTTTTTTAACTACGGTTGATGGATATGGAGTGATACATTATTCAAGATAAGGAAGGACAGCAGCCTTCTTTTCAAGAAATAAGTTTATCGCAGATAGAAATTCATTTATTTGTTGCTCAGCAATAATTTGTTTACCCAAACTTTGCAAAATTCAAACGATGCATCTTCTATTACTTATCACATGCAATAATGTGATGAGGAGATGAGGCTTTAGCAGATGTGTATTGTTGAGACTGAATGGGTAAACAACAATGAAAGCTATTTTTTTTGTATGTCATGTTGGTACACTCGAAACACCCTATTTCCCTTTTAAGTTGAAGCATCTTCTTGCAAGGAACCAAAGTGCCCTTGGACTTTCGTTATCTTTGACGCAGCTGATTACATCAGTTTGTACTTGGTAGTACATACATCACGATAAAGGGATTTTAATCATGATGCATATCTAAGCTGCCATTTAAGTTAACTATTTTTTATCAATTAATATCCGTGTTATTAACGTATTCTCTCAATCGAGATCAGCTTCTCTGTCAAAGCAAAAACCACCAGTGAAACAGTTTCACTTCTTTCCATTTGACCTTACTATAACTGAAACGTGTAGAATGTATAAAACTTGTTGTATTTTCATTGTGTCATTGTCTGACCAAATCACTGATAAAGAGCAAATGTAGGTAAACCTGGTGATAGGTAATCTTAGTGTTGAATGAGTTGGCTGGCTTAGTGATTCCACACTTGTGTGGGACTGGAAGGGTTCTCTCTCTGGAAATCCAGATGTAATGTATTCTGCATCATCTTCATTTTAATTGTTCCTTGAGCAGCTTACTTTCAGAGGCCCCAGCCTATCTCATTGATTTGATGCATGATAAAAATGCAGAGATTCGGAAAGTCTGTGACAACACCTTGGACATAATATCTGTAAGTGAATTTTCTATATTTCCTAAATATCCAACATTTTAACTAATACTAATTTATCCAAATTGTGACAATAGCATATTTGCATCGTTGATGAAGCATTTTGGTTGCCGTCACTTGAAGAGCATGTCCAAAAATCAAGCAAATATTTTTGTATCCTGTACAAACTGCCAGTGTATGAAAGCAAAAACTGGAGAACTGACGTCGCCTAGTCACAAATCTCGTGTCACAAAAGTCTTGTATCACGTAGGTTCTTTCAGTCCAGCCCGTGCCTGTCACATCTTTTGCAAAATTTCTGTGACCTGATTATGCTCGCCTTGTGTACAGGAATTTGATGAAGAGTGGTCGGTTAAAATCAAGCTGGAAAAGTTCCGTTGGCATAACTCTCAGTGGTTGGAGATGGTTGAGTCGCAGCAGATGGAAGATGGGGATGGTATCATGTACGGCGATGAGAGTTACAGTCCCTATATTCAAGAATCAGATATCCTCGATAGGCCTGACTTATTCTACGGTGAGTCTCATCTTCTCTTTTTCTTCCATAATTTTAAAGTCCTTTCATTAACATATAATTATATCCATAGACATGCCCCCATCCATTTTCATGAGCTTGTAGATGAATATAGTCCTGTTTGACAACTTCGTGCCTCAACTTCGCTTTAGTTCAGAATTCATTACTTTTTCCTCCTTCTGTCTCTACAAGGTTATACTGTAATAGTTTGTTCCAGTCGTCATCTGCTGCCCTTCGTGATCTGGATTGATCTACTAAGTCAAGTTAAAGAATCCCAGTTTATGTCACAATTTAAAACATTTTTACTAAAGAGCCACTGTTTCTCACTTTTGTAGGTTTGTTCTTTTCTGTCTCCTTATGCTTCTCTTCAGCACACAGAGACTTTTGTGTTTTTTTGTGCTCTACATGACTGCCTCTTATTATTATTGTTTCCATGACGGAAGAGTCATTCAGATGCTCAAAACTGTAACAGCTACTTAAATTACTAGTTTATTAATACAATTCTTGTATTGTGTTACACAATATCAGATTTCACAATTTTTGAAAGAAACATTTGTTGATTCTCTTCATCACAGGTTATGAAGATGGTGAATTATTTGATGGCACTATGACACCAGACTACGTTGATGAGTTTGGCCATCCTCTCAATGACACGTATCCTCCCAGACCAGAATCTGCAATGTTCAGGAATGGGTGAGTTTTCAGTCTACCCAAACAAGTTGACAGTAAAATTCAGATATTTCCTTTGTAGTTTCCTTCTTCTCAGTTGTGATATTTAGGAGCCTTTCAGTGCAGCATAATGTTAGCTGGAGGGTTAGCTCGGCGATTAGAGAGTCTTTCCAGTCAATCACTAGGTCTGCGGATCAAATCCCGGTGGAACCACTTGGAAATTTTTAAATTTAGTTGTTCAGTAAAGCTGTTTCAGTGGTGCTGAGGGAGCACTTGATGTTTCAGTTTGGGTTCCTGTCGTCGGATTCAGGTGTCGGTACAGCAAATGGGTACAGCTTGGTATAGCAAATGGGGTGCTGAGCTGGGCAGGTCCTCCACCCCTCCCAGCCTTTAGGAAAGTGGCTAAAGACTGGGGGGATACACTCTCGTCTGTCGGATGGGGACGTTAAATGGCGGTTCCAGGAGCAGGTTTGGGTATGTATGGGATTGTTGGTTCACCCCTGCCTCGTTACCCTCTGACCACTGATCTAAAAGAGCGGGTGAAATTTACCAGTGTTCATCCATGATCAGTATGGAATCCATCAATGAGTATTCATACTTTCTGATCTTCAAATTCTAAACTGTGTGTGTGATTGCCAGATTAAGGTAGGATTAATTAATCCTTGGTGATATGTCTATCTGTGAATGCTCTTTGGCATGGTGTCATAACTTGCCTTGGAGATGTGTAGGCTCATCACTTAAACAAGTTTCATTATCCTGGGACCTTTTGATGTCAAAAGACTACTGGATCATACTTCTACATTTAATGGAAACTGAAGTGAAAAGTGTACAGTTTTTACAATAAAGCGGTAACAGGAAATTTGCACTCTTTGACCTACTCCTCTTTTTCAGGATAATTTATCCTTAACATAAACTGCCCTGATTTTGAATGGCCAAACAAGAATAAGAAGAGATTTCTATTATCACTGATGGACACATTACTTGATCACTTTATGACTACTTCTCTTTCTTTACGGTATCCCTTTGTTATTAAACATTTTTATAGCCAAAACTGATAATAGTTTATCCTGGAAACTAACTGCCTAAATGTTGCTGCAGGATTTAATGTCACATTTTGCAGAGCAGTGATGAAATCTTTCTTGAGTTTTATGTAGCAAATGTTTTGAAACCCACATTAAAATGTACACAAAGTCTGCCACACATCAAAATTTGCATGGTCATTTGACCGCAGCAAAATAGGATGCAATGTTATGTGAATTATTCCTTGTGTCCATTATTTAATGGCAAACAAAAAAAAAAAACAGCTCTAGTGAATTTTAAGATTTTTATAACTTACAGAGCAGGTCATATCAGTAAACCATGCCAAGGATTGTAAATGACAGTATCTCTCTATTACAGCAGGCATCACTGTTCCTTTGTAGTTTTATTGGTCCACAGAATTCAGTCGCAACGCAATATGTAATGTGTGACAGATTCATAATTTGCGACCAAAGTCGAAAATGTGAAAACATGGGAAATGCCAAAAGGAGACGTTGTCCTGCATCATATAAGACTGCTTATTGGTCCAGGACTGCTAAAAATTCGCCAGCCAGTTTCAATGTAAAGTAGCGATGGTCTAAATAATTCCCCCTTGATGAGGACGTTCATGATGTGAAAGACCAAGGGAGAGGTTAAATCTGTACTAAGAAAACCAATGAAATGGTAAGGTGTCAATTTTGTGTAAGTAGACTAAGTTTGAGGCCTTAAGACAGTGTTGTGGCAGAGTGGATAAAGCTGGTGGCATTTGAAGCAATGAAGGTCAGCAACCAGGAGGTTTGAGGTTCGATCCCTGGTCGGGTCACAGTGAGGTGGGTAAGACCTGATTATTGCTTCAAATGTGTGGGTGTCATATTTCAAGCAGTATCTCTTAAACATATTAGTAAGACTTACTTCGCTCTTCATGTACCTGTCTTGGTGCAACAACTGCACATCCCTTGAGGATGGGAAAAGTCCTGAACTTCCACACTCCTGACGCATAAGGATGGTACAATAGGAAGGTGTTGCTAGTCCTGTGTTAGACTGGATGGTGCCAAAAGTGGTGTTAAAGGTTACCAGTACACTACTATATGGTAGGTGGGAGTGGAGTCATTGTGTTGGGACATGTGAGTTGTCCCAAAAATACCTAAACCAGGTAAGTATGGGGTTGACACACAGTGCATTACATAATAGTCATGTGTGAACGACTGTTGTAATTGTCCCTATTGCACAATACACGGTGAGGTACCAGACACAACTACCTCTCATAGGGCAGAAATCACAGTGTCTTGTAGCTGGCTGTTTTATTTATATGATTTCCAGTCTGTGTTAAGTAATTCTTCTACATAATGTTAGTTCAGGCTTTGCTTCTGCCATCACCACAAGGTATATCAAAAGAGAACTCTTTTTTTTTTACTTTGCAGCTCCATGTGAAAAAAAGGGGTTTGTATTTATGACTGTTGCAAATATTGTTCCGTGTCACCCTGTCCCCTTTGCTACAAATAGAGCTGTTGCTGACTGTGCTTTAAGGCCATGGCATAAGGAATCCCTTCAATGAATGGGTATTAGAAAGAAGCTGTTGTTTCATGCCCCTCATTGCAGTACACTGCATTTTAATTGCATCTTTGAAGATTTGATTTAAAATAACATCTCTGAATCATGCATGCATAGGATTTGTTTTTTTTTTCACTGATTTTGAAAGTACCCATAACATCAATTGTTCCATGTCCTATACCTGTCCTTTCACTCTCCTGTTTCTACAGTGCTTCCTGTCTATTTTTTTTTTAATGTTTGATGTCAAAGGTGAAAATATTGCCAAATAGCAGTAGCTTGTTAAAGGGAAATAGGGCATGTAGAATGCACTAACATGGCATACAAAGGAAATAACTTTTATCATTCTTAAATCATTCAGGCTCATCACTAAACATCAACAAAGCTTCATCTCCTCAAAAACACCATGTATACGATGAGTAATTGAAGATGCATCATTTGACTTTTTTAATGTCTGGGTGAATGAATAATTCTTGAGCAACAAGGACCTGAAGTTCTCTCTGTGGGAAACTTACACGAAGAGATCTTCCTCATTTGAATAATCTATCATTCCATGGTTATGAATATTTATTTCAAAAATATGATTTCTTTCTGTAAAACAAATGCTGTATTTCCCTTTAAATTGTGTTAGTTTATCAGTGTCTGGTGTAATGCTACCGTGCAATACATTCCTGGATATCAATTCTTTTTAAGCAGTCCTTTTTGGAGGCCGTACTGGCATTTTTGAAGTAACATTAAATGCCTTGTACAGTGTGATCATATTCATGATACAATCAATGGACATATTATCAGAAACTGATTGTTGAAAGAACATGAACGCAAATGGAAATATGGAAAAAATTAACAAGAATTACTGCGATTGTTGTAGATTGTTTGAAGGAGGTGGTTTCAGCCAAGCTGCTACCAACTTTTTGAAATGGTGAAAAGACAAGAGTCACTGGTTTGTGGAAATTGTAACAAAAAAAAAAGCATAATCAGGAAAAAAAATCATAACACAGCACAAAAAACATACACATAAAAAATTGAGAAGGCCAAAGAAGGTTATGTGAAAATTGAAAGTGTCCAAATGTAATAGTAATTTTAGTATTTCCCATCATTTTGAAGGAAATGTCATGTCATTGGAGTGTGATCCAAGACTCTATGACAACACAGAAACTGTAAACAGTGGACATGTCTTTTCACATCATTGGATTACATTACAGAATTCTAGTTTTGCAAAATTGAAACTTCCTCGTACAAGAGGGAAATCTATTGAAATTTAGAAAATTGAAGATACAACAGAAATTGGCATTTATGAAATGGCAAAATCCTACCTTTAATGAAAGGTGTTCTGATCAACTCTTTGTTGTTGTACCTTTAATAACTGAACCTTTGACACTTCACTGCTTGTACTCCTCTCCTCATGCTCTCCGTGTCTGTTGAAATATTATCTTGTGTAAAACTTTTTTTTATCAGGGGATTTATCATGTTTTGAATTGATAACTGTATGCCTAATTGTTATGGAATCCGTTCAGTATTTTCATGTCATGTATTTAATTTATTTTACTGTGAAAAAGACGCACTGGATGGAATTTTGCCATTGCGTTTCATATCATCGTTTTAAGCCTAGTTTAAGTCTCTTGTGCTCTGAAAGATGAAAATCCCTCCGCACACCACAATGATGTGGAATATTTTGTGAGTGACTTGCCCAAATCTGGTCTGAGTTCAGAATTAACAATCATATGGTAGATGGTCTCCCAATAAGTGCAAAATCCACCTTGTGCTTGTTTGCTAAAATGTACTCACGATAATGATCAAGCAAGAAAGAAAAGAAAATAATCTTAAAATGATGTAACTTGTTATCACACTTTCAAAGTTTGTACTTTTTTCACAGAGTATATTGTCTAATTCACAAAGTATGAACAGGGAGAAAATACACAAACATATATATATACCAACACATAGGAAACAGATGTTGGTGGAAGGTGTGACTTTGATCTTTTTTGTCTTTGAGTGATGCATCTCTAGAGAAGGTCAGCTGTCTGGCAAGTAAACCAGGATGAAGTGCTGTTATCTGTTTCTGTCTCACCCATTCAAACAAATAAAATTGCAGGTTCAATGAAAGGATGTGATATGTTTGGTACATCTTGAACCTAGATCTTATATGCTTATGTTACAAGAAGTAAAATGCATTTTAACCTATTAAACCTCATTTGATTGTTAATTTGTGCTGGAGAACTATTGTGTTTATTTGTTTTTAGTTGTCAAGTTGTGTAAACTGTTTTTGGTTTAATGTATTTACCTGCTGTCCATTAGAAGTTTAGTTTCTGAAGGGTGTGATGAAGTTAGAGTTTATACTGAAACACTGACTATTCTCTTTATTGCCTTCATTGTGAGGTCATTGTTTCTTTACTTGTTTTGATAGTGGCGGTATTGAAATGGCTGATGGGTATGGCATTCCTGTGGGTGGTTACCACCACATTCCTGTGGATGAGTATGGAAACCCAGCTGGTGGCCTTGAATATGAAGATTACCCCTATGGACAGTAGAGTATCTCTCTCAATGTGGACTTCGAGGACATTCGGACGTAATTCAAAAGTACTTGTACTTTACCAATTCTACATTGAAACTGCAACCTGTTGGAGTATCAATGTGTAACTAGTTTGAAACATTCAAGCAATCTTTGCAGTGACCCAAAGCATTGAAAAAAGGGATATCATGAAGGGATGGAACAATAGATCACACAAGATAATGGACAAAGAAGAAAAGAGAGGGGGGTTGGTGGGAGGGTAGGGGGTACTATTTGGTGTGATAGAACTATCCTCTTGGTGTTCTATGCACACTTTCCCCATCAGCTTTCAAAACATCATTGATTTAAGACCACTTTTTGTAGACATAACATTAATGATGACTGTTTGTGTGTAGGGAAAGGATTTAGTGAAAATCTGTTACCAATCAGTGGCTGCATACTGCAGGCACTGAAAATTGTATTTCAAAAGTACTGCCACTTTTCAAAAAAGGGTGAATTATACTTTTGTCTGATGTCGAAGGTTAGACCAGCCGTCTGATGTATTAGCACATTTTGCTTGCTGTAGTAGCAAGAATAGTGGTTCTGATTACTGTAATGCAATTGCTCTGATTTGCAAAAAATGACCGGAGACTCCACTGTATTGGCCTGTATTGGGATCCTCTAACATGTTTCCTTCCTTGAGTATTTAAAGTTCACCGGTGAAATGTGACGCAAGATGAGTCGATGGTGACTCAAACACTGCGGCAGGGTTTGAACCAGTAACAAATGATCTCACTGTAATAATACTTGGAGGTATATAATTATTGAGATGCTGAGTCATGAAGTTGAAACAAGTGCGCAGACGTAATTACTGCTCCCGAGTGTCAGCATCATTATATCTTCAGTCAAAACAGGAAGGTGACGTAGGAAAACGGAAATGGCAATTGGAAATATCAGTCAGTCATTGTATGTATGGTGTTTTTTTTTTTTTTTTTTCACCTTTGAAATTTAATATGTAAAATTATTATGTCAGACAGATGACTGTTTATGTTTCAAGGCTTAGAACAAGTGGGAATGTAGCCTCTACTAATGAGGTGTAACTAAGTGGTTGAGATGTTGACTGCCAAGTTACATTGTACTGTCATTGACTGCCATTGACATTGTACCGTTCTTTATTCAGTAGCTTGTCTTTCAGTCGGTCATTAATTGGTTTCAAAATTTTCTTTTAATAATTTCCATTGTCAGAAGTTATGATCCATACTAGTCCTGTCTCTAAGTAACTCTAAGAAAGTTTTCCCTTTTTTGATATTTACCTTCATTTTTGTTTAAAACTTCACAGATCTCTTTCTTTTTTCATCAAGGGTGTCGCTATTCATGTAAATTGTGCAATAGATATTGTCACCTTGTCAAACTCACCCATTTTATCACTATTTTTATTTGTATAATTTTTTTTAGCTGTAAATTGTGTGATATTTGTACATGTGCTATTGCATAAGTTGATTGTGACCTACAGACCAGCCATTTATGGTATATTTAATAAAGTTGTGTATTGTAAACGAATCCCCTATGTTTTTATTGTGCATCGTCTCTGTGTTTTTACTGGAAAGTTTCTTTTTTTTTCTGTATGTTAGCTTGATTTAATTGGTACTGAAGATAGTGTATATAACAGAAGTGCCCATATCAGTAATTGTTTAATGTACTTCTTACACCTATAGTCCCACCAGGTACACTTCTTGATATCATACGAGTTGACTTTAAAAGCATTAGGATATGAAAACATGATGCCCTAGCCTGTTAGACACTTGAAGTAATCGACTTACTGAAACATGAGATAAAATTGACATTACTTGTGTTTTGCCTGCCTTCCCTGACTCACCACTGTTGTCTTGTTTAGAAGTTATGCAGCCCAACGGATGAGTTTGTGCCCATCTCCCTGCCTGGTGGATTTCCAAGCTTGTCACATTCTGTGTTTTAACATCAAGCAGCATGGTTGCACCTAGAATGTCGCACCTAAGGATTTGATTGATGATTATGAAGTTGGTAAAACTTTAAAACACTCATTAAGATGGGATTTTATTACAAGTAGTACTTCACAAATTAATGAAATGATTTGTAAAAATTTTGTTATTTGAGGAAGTCCTCTGGTCAAGAAAGATCCAGTTGCCTCAAGGTTAGCAAAATTGCCACATCACTGGCAAATTAGTGGGACACGTCTTTGTCTTCTTTGAGATTGAAGCCCTCATATGTCCTTGAAATTTGACACGAGTCAATACGTAGATTTGTTGTATTAATAGATTTACCCTAAAATATTGTGAAAATAAACAGCTCCATGGTCATGTTTCCATTTAAGAGAGCCAAGTCAATAAAGAAATACAAAAGATGTTTCCATAGTTGTGTCTGGGCGACATCACAAATTCCCATCATGCAATTTACCATTTGAAATATTTCTTTTAAATTTATACCTTCCGAACCGAACATGCTATTTAGATGTGGTTTTACCAATAAGGAGAGAAAATGAAGTCAGTAAATAAATAAAAAATATTTGGAGTCCGGCTTTTAACAAACTCCTTGACAACAAATTACGAGAACTTCGCGGGTAGAAACTAACTCACCACCTTTTATACATATGTGAAAAGATTGCTCGCTGGGGGATGGGGGAAGGTATTTGTGGTAGGGAAAACCGAAAAGTCGAAACTATCAATCACTAATTATAAGTTTTGGGAATGTCCCAACATTAAGCCTGTTATCTCATGGACAAAAGATGTATATCGTCGTTTGCAAATAGCAAAACCGATTTGGATCAAGACTTTTTTTTCTTTATGGCTCTACTACGGACACAATTTGCAAAGTAGCATTAAACAGAATTTGGTTAGTATTTGGCATTTGTAAAGTTATTGTGAGGAAGTCCAGATGTACTCACTTGTTTGAAGGACATGCTAAGTCAGGACAGCAAATGAAACAAGCGATTATTAAGTTTCGGGTGTATGAAGACTACAATCGATTTTCTTCGTCAAAAGTCCTAGATATATAGGCGAAAGGTAATTCTGTTGTAAAGATTGTAAATCGTAACAGTTTCGTTGAACTTTTATTTCATGCTTTTCTTAATTGCAATGTTTAAATATGTAATTTTTGGTTAGGAATCAATGAACGGAGGAAACAAGCTGAAAAAAAAATAGGTGAGAGAAAAATCTTCCTAACTTCCATGAAAATCAATTTCCTTCAGTGATAAAAACCTTTAAGTTCAAGCCTTGAATAATAATGATAATAATAATAGGCGAAATCAGGCCATGAAGGGTTACTTGTTTCACGACACTAAGCCCTACCTCACAAGTGTGGAGGAATCCTGTGGCTTACATATTACAACACCACGTCCTGTGACTACCAACTCCACAGTTTTGGATCAAATTTTGTACTTTTTTCACGGAGCTAGTTCAGTGAAGTGTCTGCGACCAGTGAAAGTTGTTGAAAAGGCCAATTGTCACTAAGCGGCACAAAGCAGTTTCTTTCAAACGAAAATGTTTAGTTTCGTTATATGAACACAGATGGTATTCAGTGCTAGTACTTTGTATGAACAGATGGTGCCTTCTAGTTCTTTGTATGAACAGATGGTGCCTTTAAGCTTTTGAAGAATTTCTTTCGCATGTTGATTATAATATTCTTTACTGTAAAAAAAGAGGGTATAGCAGACAATTAGCGTTCCCACGCAAGTGTCATAGACACCACACACACACATAAACCCCCACACATTTATTCACATACACGGACACAGACATGCCAACCTGACTGCATAGGTTCCTTTGATAACGCAAGGAACCAAAAGTTATCCATGGAAATTCAGATCATAGTCGAAAGATATGCTGCACTGTAGGCCCAAGTAATCATAGAAATTCAGGTCACAATCAGGGCCTTAGCTGGCGTCATATATTTAAGGGGGTGCATAATCGTATGGGGTCAATATTTCTGGTGACAGGGTGGGAGGTAGAGGCAAGGATGATTTTTTTCCCCCGAATTTAGAAGTTTTGACAAATGTCTCCAGAATTTTGGGAGCTCAGCTTTTATTTTGGCTCCAGTGGCCTCACAATGTTTTTTTTTTTCCGGGGGGGGGGGTCAAGCTCACAATGTTTTTTTTTGCGGGGGGTCAAGTTACCAGAGTGATTCGGAAATTCGGGAATACAGTATCGCTCTCCACATTCAGAGAGGAGCAACCGGGAATTTGGGTTGGGGAGATGGAACTTGTGGAAGACTAAGCGGAGTGCCACCATGTTGGCGCGGTGAGCACCAGAATTCTTTATCACCCAAGTCGCAGAAAATAGCTCTTCCAAAGTTCCATATGGGTATCCATGGCCCGCGAAAAGGACGTAATTTATTCTCTTGGCTCTCCCATTTGTCCAAGCGGTCTTTTGCCTGAATTTGGGATGAAACACATCGGGGGGACATATGCCCCTCATAGGCTCAACAAAAAGGTTATATATATATATGTTTGTGATTGAAGCTGTTAAAGAACGTTTCACTAAAAACGGTTCAACTTGGAGAAAAAAACAACAACAACAGAACAAATGATTTTTATTGACTTGATCATATTCCTACACTATTATTATCATTGGTGATAATTCTTTTCACAGGTCTGGCGTTTCCTCTTGTCTTGTTCTATATTTGATGGCATTTTGCATAATCCGCCCAGCACAATAGTTGTAATAATAATCAGTTGCAAATCCTCTCTATCCTCACAATAACCGCGTCACAAAGGATACTCTTCATTTGCTGAGTCATCGTCGAAGGCTACCACCTGACCTTTGCTGACCTTTGTATTAGGCACGCTCTTCACACTAAAGCATCCGCGGTTCACCTTCGTATCCTTTTAAAAGAGTTTTAAGTCGTTGGAAGAAAGTGTTCGGGAGAGGTAGTATAGAAGAATTGAAAGTCATACCGAAAAGGACTGAAAAGATCAAAGATCACTTTCGCTGACAAAAACGTGAGACTAAATGCTGGAACGGTGAGCGTATAATGAGTAATTATGTGAGTAAAAATGATTATAGAAACAGTTGTACCTGATTATTCAAATATTTATGCAAATGACTCGAACGAATTCTACGTTTTGATACTCACAATTTTACTTGTAAGGTATATCTGTTTTATTTTTGTACTTTTTTGATTCAAGAAAATCGTCACCTTCACTAAAGATAAGTACGTCAATTTTTCGCGGCCTGATGCATCTTAATCTGCTGGTCCTTCTAAGATCTCACCCAGTGTAAGGACTTTTCACGTCAGTCAGCAGTTGCCCCCCATGACCAATTTGCCCCCGCCATACAGGAAAAATGCCCCCCCCCCCGCGTCCTAAGAAATTCAGTCAAACTATACCACTTGCTTGCTGCTAACATTGGCAGGCTATACTTATCTCACATTTACTTGTCAAATTTACATCAAGCAATAGCATTGCCATTTGTGTGACTGTGTGCAAGTACGTGCGTCTAGATAATTTGTGATGGTACCTTGCACATACGGCTCATTATTGTGTTAAAAATAGTCAGCATACATTATTGTATTAGTCAGATATGCTGGCGCCCCCCTTTTCAAAATGCCCCCCATGAGCTAGAGGCTGGATCCGTCCTTGCGCTGAGAGACGTGGTCCCCATTCCCCTTCCCCCCTCACATGAGGCCCCTTGAGTCAGCTCATCTGGACCCACAGAGGGTTAGTTTTTGTCATGTAGGACACACATAATGATAGCAGAAAAAGACAAGTGAACGAAACCTCCCAAGTCTTGAGACCTACAAAGGTACCAAAGGAATTTCATTGGAAATTTCATTTTCTTGAAACCTCTGTCGGCCAACTTGGACGGAAGGCAAACCAGTGTGTAAACTAATCCAAACTCCCTACTATAAAGGGCAGATTCCAGGGTCCTCTGTCATGCTTGCACTACTTTGGTGCACTGCACAACGACATCTTAAATACATGTTTATTACAGAGTGTATATTGTTGCAATATATATATATATTGAATAATATATAATATAATATATAATATTAATATATTTGAATTTCGATCAGTGAGACCATCAAGGTATTTCAAATCAGATGTGAGTTGTCTAAATTCCGCAGTTACTTCCAATCCATCTCCACCCCGCCGACGGAGCACACCTTCTTCCTAACATTCTTTTTCCTCTTCATATTGACCCCCCCCCCTTCTTCTCCCACGGTCGGATGCAAAAGAGGCCAAAGGTTGGCTAGAAATGTGTTTGTTGTATGCCTACATTGGAAAACGAGTTTTTTTTTTTGCAGAAGAAGTTAACTTCGCAATTGTTCAGGCATTTGCTGCAACAAATCTCATATCTGAGGGCATTCAATTATAGAAAAAAAAATTTTTCCAAAAGGTAGGGGACCCTTCCCCGAATCACTTCCCCATATCACTGTACCACTAGTCTATTCCCTCAATTACAAAGGACTTGATTCCCCTAGTCTCCCTTCCTGGTCAACCAGCCACCATTCTTCAAAGTTTTTTTTTTTTCAGTTGTCCGTTCCAGTATGTTCGTTTTGTTTACTCTTTTTCTATTTTTGTGCGATACTTTTTTCTCTTTTTATTTCCCTCAGGTTTCGGTTTATTGTACTGGAATATTCCAACGACTGTACGGGGTTATTCACCCTCTCACCCGGTATAACCATATCAAGGAATCACGAGCGATAAACCGAGGCATGGTCGTGTACATCTCCACTTTTAGCTGTTCAATGTACGTGCAGATAGGATAACGGTGCAGACAAAATGTAGTTGATCAGTATATGTCTGTCTCTAAATTTTCAACGGTTGTGCAGAATGCATACCAGCAATATGATGCCCTGTAACTGCCAACAACAACGAAATTAGATCAAAAAGTCTAAAATCGCCCTACTTCTTCTCTTGTATCAGCCATATATAATTCATGACGAATTGGCTGTGAGTAACTCATTTAACTGTCATCTTATGTCCACATTGCTAGAGATCAAACAATTGTTTGTTTCCGAAATTTTGCTTGATAATTAAAGCATGATACTAATAGAAGTTTTCATTTGATCTCTCAAAGGCTTGTGACGCAATTTACCATTCATTTCTTCGCACAGACCTTTATACCTCTGGATTAAGATGTATGGGTTATGCAAGGCTGGACCTCAGGCTCTTGATTTCATGGGAACTATTTGTTGTAACCGAACTTCCTTGTAATTATGTTCGTCCATTTTTCATTCGTGAGCTGCTACCGTTAGGCTCTCAGTTTCATATATCAACGAAAATTCATTCAGAATCTACGTAAGCAGATTCGTTCTCTGATTTCATTCTAAGCAGTGGATTGAAAAGACGTAATTTTACAGAAAAAAAGGAGAAATTTTTCAAGTATTGCTTTATGGCTAGAAGGAACTCCTTGCGTATCGATAAAACAAAGTAGGCCTAGCTATAGTTCGTGACGGTAAATGCCACAAAGGCACTGATATTTAGTTTACTATGTGCAATACTCCCATCAAGTCCTCATCTTGCTTTTAAGTTCTTGTTTATCTTCATGTACACTGAACTGAATTGGACTGCATACATTCTCACCAAATAAGTGTAAGTGGTGGAATTTACAAAAAAAAGTCATTTGTAGCACAGAATGTGTTCATAATGTTATACAAAGCTATCTTCCCACCTTAGGGAAAGTACATATAAAAAAACGAAAAAAACATGTTATTTTTTAAAAAAAGGCTAAAAATAGTCGCAATTTGTTTCATCAAAATTGATCAAACATTGACCATTTCACAGACATTTTTTCATTGTTTTACAATTCTATTGTAAATAAACATAAGCAAAATGTGCAAATTTGTGAGGTCTAAAGAGGCATTCACATGATATGCTTAACCTTACCATTGTTTATACTTAACTTTACTTCGAGGACAACTGAGATTTTTGAATGCCCCATTTTCATTTTGGAAGCATATATTGTCTCCTTAAAAATGCTAATGTCATTTCCCAATATGAAACCAACACACTGAGAAATTAAGAGATACAGGCCTAGGAATAACGAAAAAGAAAATATTCCACATCATCATTTTTTCTTATCAAACTTTGGAAAGCCACATCTTAGGTATAGAAACAATTCCGACGGAATTATTATTCAGGAGCTTACTCTGCAACTTACAAGTCAAGCCAGCTCTTTTCTGGATACACGTCACTTGGTCTTTACTGATCATTTCTTTTGGGGGACACTCGCAATATTCATTTGCATAAAGTTATATTTCATTCATGAAAATGATAAACAGAATTAATAGCGAGGTACGTTACAATGCTCACGGTGCATTTTTTACATGACGACTCAACAATTCCGAACATTTCACATTAATAATTATCATCTTGGAATTTTTTTTTACAGGCCTAGTTCATCACAGAATGCCACCGTAGTTTCATTCGTCGTTTGTCAACAACTCTGACTTTCATTCAATTTTTCCCTTGATGTCCTTACAAGAACTCTATAATCCAAACAACTCCAGGTAAAATAGTCCTACAAAATCATGGAGGGTTTTTTTCCCCAGCAAATATCATCCCTTTTCCAGAAGTGCATGAATTTACGAAGAGTTTCAGAAAATGTATGGAAAAGGATCTCAGGGAAATGCTGCACTGGCAGGATTTGTGGCAAACATTGCAGGACTAAGTATGACAAAAGCAGGAAACCAAGAGAAACATTCTTCAGTTTGTCAAATATTAACATGAAGGATTCTTACAGGACATACGCACGTGCTCTAGGACTCGCGGAGGAAATTCCTTAACTTTTCCTGCAGGCGGATGTGTGAAGGATTATTCGCCTTCGACATCTCAGTGGTAGGGGAGTGGTGCGCGATGCTCGTCTCTGGAACACATTACCAATCACTTTAAGAGATATCAATTTCATTTTATGCTGCGAATACATCCTAACAAAATTGGTCACATATTCAATGTAAATGGTTATGTAACGTATTTTGCCCGACCGGCCAATTTATGATAACATAACTTCATTACTGTTCTTAATAATACGAAATAATACTTGATAAAAGTCAAAACAAACATATTTGTTGGTTTATTTACTTCTATTTTACTTAAGGCTTTTTCGTCTTGAATTGCATTGACTATGTCTGACAATTGGAGCAATTTTCATGGTGGTACACACTTTCCACGGTGTGACACACATTTCATGGTGTAACGCACATTCCGTAGTGTAAAACCTATTCCTGTCTTTTCGTGTTTCCCTTTGGTACCCGAGTATCAAAGCTTCTGTTTATCCCTGTTTTCTTATGTATCACCGTCCTCTGGTATTTCGTTCACCTGCACTGTGTACCATGTCAGTTATGCGTCTTTCCAAATGGCACAATGTGATATGAGATCACATACCATGATATATGATATTTTAACGATTAAGTGTCACTACGACACCAAGTTCCAGAAGAGGTCGTTCAGTTTTTCGTTTCAGTTCCTTGGTCCACGTCGGGCAACTATTGAGGACGTCCAAAAATGCCTTTAAAAACATGAGAATATTTTTAGTGAAAAAGACCGACAGTTGCACCCCTCGCTGGAGCCACAAATGAAAGCGAATCGCGAAAAATGGTATATCGACGAGCAGCAGGTAAAGGATGAATTTTACCAGGTAGACTCTTTTCCAGGGATTCGATTTATCCGGCTGGCTTTTCCGTCGTTTTACGGTCATCTGTTTCCCGGCGATGATGCGTAAGGTGAAAAGAGGTATAACGGGGAGGATGAAACAAATGGACGAAAATGCTAAAACAGCAGAATGTAAAGTGTGTGAGAGAGGTTCTTCGCCATCGTCAGCAAAGTACAGGAGGTCCAAAATTTCGGCTGTATCTAGAATGGCTATTCCAACAGTGTTACTGAGTTTCCTCATCTGGTCTCTGTATTCCTTGTGTTTGATGTCCTTTTCGTGACTGTACGACAACAGAATGTAAATAGCCGCGGTCAGCGAAACCGTTATCTTCAGCATATTGGAATTGAAAAGGAGATGGGTTTCTCCTGCTTCTTGGTTGTATATTGTCGTCAACTTCGCCACCAGTACGGCGGCGTAGACCAACCACGAGACGTACGCGTACGGGAACTCACAAACGAGATCCCTCTGGCGGTTAGGAATCTCCGAACGCTCCCGTCGAAGACGAGCGAAGATAAAAGCCAAGATCCAAAAGAGGGTAACAAATCCATCGACAAATATCCAAACGTACCCTTTACTAAAACTGACGACAGATTGATCAAAATGTAAAATGAAGTTATCGAGAAACGTTGATTGACCACAGTACACAGTGATGCATAAAACTCTGACCAGTACATCCACCACAATTGTCCGTTTGTTTTCCTTTATCTCAGACATTTTACCTTGTGTGCTACATTCCACGTCAGATGGGAGTGCCAAGGACTGCTTTAAGTTTATAATCTGATTGAGTCGGGACAGTACATCATCCTAAAATCAGTTACTTGAAACGAATATGCAGTGACATCCTTAGAAGTTAGATATGAGACGGCTACAATACGTTTATCATGTTGTATTGTAGAACTGCTAATTCGATGATGGTGGTGATGTCATAACTATAGGAAATGTGATAGCAGCTGAGCATTTAAAGCAGCAACTTCACGCAGATGGTGGAATAGCACATCCTACATCTGGACACTCTGTTCACAAATATACTGTTAATCATTTACAGATCTAAATTCAATGAATTTGATGCACAAAATTAAGAAGAGATCGTCGCTGGCTTTAAAATTAGTCTCAGACTGTCTCGGTATATAAAACCTCAATACACACCGTAGATTAGAACTGACTACAAGTCCTATTAAATTAACGTAATTGCACAACAAACAACTCTGTAACACATTCCGTAACTAAAGACTTACGTAATACAAATAGGTAAGAGTAGGTAAGTAACACATCTAAACGGTGCTTAACATAATACTGTAGAATAATACAACGGATTCCTAATCAACAGTAAAATAGAAGCAATTCTAAGATTAAATTGATAAATTTGAAGGTAGAGGTGTTGGGTGTACTTTAAATAAAGAATTTCATTAATGATCTGGGCCATTGCAATTCACATCAATTATATTTTTGCCAGTTAGTTAATAGGACACCTCTCGGTTCATTCAGACCTCGACTGCTCCCACTTCCAGTTGAGGAAAACGACCTTCCAAGCGGCTGAAATATGCTGGTTGTTGAAATTGCCCGCTTTAATTTCCAAGTTTGTAACATTTATGACAGTGTCACCTAACGCTGTTCAATGACCTCAAAAAACAACCAATCACCATCCGCAATGATACTTCAATGTTGCATAAAATACTCAATTTGTATTGACAATAAATTGAACAGTGATAACACTCCACGTAAATTTAAAAAAAAAAAGAACTATATCTCTTTAAATCTTCATAGAGATGGATCTTCATTTTGTCCAATGCAACCTTAACTTCTTTTACAGAGTTGATTCGAGCTTCCGTGTTTAGGAGAGCATTTTCCTGTGTTCAGTCAAGATTAATTTAAGTATTTGAAGTTGAGGTCTTGATCCAACATCCTGACGATGATGTTATATTCCTCAGTGATAAACTACACTTAAGTCCATCACTGAACACATGCCTATTGAATCTATTTAATTAATATAATTATTATATTAATCATCGAGAGAAAGTGTGGTAGACTTTAGCAAGATTGATTAGGGTCGATAGAGGTATAGCATACTTTAGGCGTAGGTCAAATGGATTGATGTTCAGTACTGTTCTTATTGTTAAGCGTTGGTCACTCAGAGTTGATTCTTAAGTCATCATCCCCGCAGGGAAAATCAGATGCCGTAGCCTATTGGACCAGCTTGGCAATCTATGGTTTCTCAGTTTACCATAGCGACAGTTTCTGTGGAAATGTCTAATGTGCTTACGGTTCGATAACCGGTAGTTGAGTCACTCATGGCGGGGTATACCACGTATGAGTGTACTATATATTGTGTGACAAATTGGACATCTTGCATTGCTGAGGGAAAGGCACCAGGTAACTGTGGGACCATGCATGACTGTGTAGAATCTCGCGTTAACCATGGAGCTAGCATATAAGTTAAAATTCCTTCTAAACCGCTGGGTTGACTCTCTGGGACGGTACCTGCAGGCAAATCGATAAACGATGAATCTAGTTACATTTGCTTATGTTGTACATTTCCTGTTATACGTTATTCAAGCCAAACATTATACGATATGATTGTGATTGGGTAGGGTAAACGAGGTCAAATTTATCACGATACTTTGATTAAACTATTATCAAACTATGAAAGTAAAGTGACGTCATTTGTGTCTGAGAGCCGAGGTCTTTCTTCAAACCTGACAGATATGCTTCTTGATCGTTCAATACGGGACAACCAATAATATATTTATCCGGCGCTCTTCAGGGTAGCCTTGTCCTTCTCGGGTTGGGGAAGGGGGACAGTAGCAGAGTTACTGTTGCCAGACCGGACCCTAGTCGGTAGGGTCTACGGCCAAGATCGGATTTTCGAGAGAGAGTTTTTAAGAGTATATTATGGCTCAAGATTCCACGTGAGCTGCAGTTACGTAAACCTGAAAAGATTCCAGACGGGATCTTCTAAATTCCCAGATGAAATTTCTTTCTTGACGGAACTAACCGCAGGGAAACTTTGCATCTCCCATATGATATCATCATCAAATCTATGCTTTGGAAATACATCTTCGTCAGTGATTTGTAGCCTCAGACAAAGAGTATCACTTAAGTTGCGAAGTGTATGGTAATACTTTAGTTACCCATTGACTGGGAAAGATTACTCCATATAAACGGCGAAGTGCCACAAAAGATTTGAATTTAGTTTTGTGCTCCCTTAGAAATTTAACGGATTGCCGAACTTATGGTAACACTTATAGGGACTCTGATAGTAAACTTTGTCGGCCCGAAAACTGACCTCTTACGACGGCCACTCCGTCGGCTCACCGGAGAAATGTCCGGTGGCTCAACCGTACGGCAGACCGCATATGTCGGTGATACTGATTGGTTAAGAACCTGTGAATGTATCATGCAAGATATTATTCACTCAGCGGCCCCGGGACCGCCGATGGTTCTCTATGGACACATATTCATGGAATCACTTTTTAATGAATCTCTTTTGATTACCTAGTTAGGTCACTTTGCGGAAGAGCTGAGTTATTTAACAATTTCCCTGTATATCGTGTCTGAGATCTGAGAGAACATGAATCTCCTTTGTTAGCATTATAGCATGGAGATCTTCTAGCTCCATGGTTACTCGTAGAATACAACATGGTTGTTTTATGAGGCGTTGTATCCTGCTTGGGGCTGATTACGTCGCCAAGATTATCGTAGGAACAAAGATAACAGAGTTTACGTTGTTTTCATCCCGCCGTTTACAGGAACAGCCTTAATGTTGTCTTTCTCAACCGAGATAATATCCAATTATGCGAAACACACAAATTAAGCTTCAATGAGGCATACACAGCAACATAAGATGATGAAGTATAATTAAGGCTTATTGCTGATATTGACTATTCAACATGCGGAATGAGCCAAAGCACGGTGAACAAAATTTAATCCCATTAACTGTCGAACAGGACTTGCAGAGAACTGGAATCATTGGGACCGACATCAGTTAGGCAAAGATATATTGCATTCGCTGTTAGGTAGAGTGTGACGGTGGCACAGAATGTCAGGATAGGCTATTGCTACCTTCTACACAGTATATTCAATAGGATATTTATGCTCTCAGATCAAAACAAAGGTGTCCTTTATTGAAGCATCATTGTGATTGGCCAGCCTCTAACCTTCTTTTATAAACGAAGAATTGATTAGTGCTTACATTCTGCCCCACCGTCGTAGTGTTAAGGACAGTAGACGATGAGCTTGGGCCTCTTAATTGTTCGGTCATTCAGCCGTAGCAAGACGTCTGTGCAAAAGTTGATACAATGTTTTGGCTGGACATAGTGGGCTAGATATCGTAAGGGTAAGGCTGTAACCAGATTCAGGAAGGGGGAATGAGGGGGGGGGGGTCATTGAGTAAGAGATACAGAGGTAGAGGCGGCGCTCGAGGGTTTGGACATGTACAAAGGGGTGTCGACCAAACTGGTACATTCGGGAAAGAGCAAGACATTTCTTGCATTCGTAAAGGGATGAAATTTTTATTGTATACACTGGAGGATGTACAGAACCTCTGGTGGAAAATAGGCTAAATGACAAATTGTTGGGTATTTGTTGTTGGCTTACTCGCTCAACCCCTCCCCCCTTACACAATTCTATAGCTTTTGGAGTTTCACAAAAAACGCTTTTCTAATTGTAGCAGACTAGACAGTCCTCCTTCCCAGCCCCCCCCCCCCCCTTGACCCCGCCATTGAGAGTAATTGGTAAAACTATCAACCTAGCCACATTTACAAGAAACCCAAAATATAATATTCATAATTCGTAATTACGAATTAGCCTATATTTACCTTTTCGGTTGGCTTCTGTAGGTCTAGATAAGAAATTTGACAGGCACTGTTGGTTGACGCGTGGACTCTCCTATTTTAGACGTTGCCACTGTAGGGAAAGCTACTTGTCAGGTCAATAATCAAATATAATTCACGTAGGTGTGTTTTAGTGGCATACTGCTGTACGGGAAGACATTTCACAGGGGTGGAGGGTGTTTGTGGCCCTGACCAAATTTTGCAAATTGCCCTGATTGTCCCCTCTCACCACAATAGCACTCGGCTGGGCGAGCATGGATGAACTGCCTAGCTATTGACGATTTCACCACATCCCCCGAAAAAATACAGATGAAACACTGTAAGTTCAAACGAAGAAACAATTAGTGAAGCAGAAGCTTGGTTGCTGCTCTGCCGTGTGCCCTGGGTACATTTACTATGATGGACTGTTTTCTACTCCATATATTCAACAGTATGCGATTGGCAACGATATTGCCCTGTTGGCAAATGGAGTCGCCCGCCGCATTTGCCCACTGGACTGCCCGCTTGCCCTGAAAATGCAAGTGCCAGTGTCCTGAAATGAG
Organism: Stichopus chloronotus; assembly: GCA_021234535.1. Lineage (NCBI taxonomy): Eukaryota > Metazoa > Echinodermata > Holothuroidea > Aspidochirotida > Stichopodidae > Stichopus > Stichopus chloronotus. The sequence continues at coordinate 5,737,295 of CM037838.1, read as the reverse complement.
CATTTTACCAGCTCTGGGACGGCTGCAGCCCCACCCCACCTCGTACGTTTGTTTTACGTGGTATTCGTTGACAATTTAAAGTTAAAACAAGTGAATGTAGTGCATTATATAGCCTCGTACTGTCGTAGTGTCTAATAGTAAATGCCAATTGCCAATTTAATTGGCTAGGTCTACAGCTTTTATGAACGAAACAAATTAACGAAAAATATCAGTTAGTAATGGCGTCTGTCAATAAGACAGGGAACCCATACATATTTTATTACTATCTACACGTTATGTCCTGTGCATTACATTACAGATATAGTATTACCATTACACTAATTACAAGCTAAAGTGGCGACCAAATTTAGGAATTTAAATCACATCGAAAGACGTCAAACAGCTTCCATGAATAAACTAAAATCTACCTACCCATGCCCAAGTAAACGGCTCTTAGGTGAACGCACTTGAAGTCAAAGTTCTAGAAATAAATTATGTTGTGCCGCCACTACGTCTGCAACCAAATGCGTTGAAGTAGGCTATTATCCTATAAATGGGTTACGATATCTATAACATGGTGGGTTATACCTACGTAGTAAGGTATTTTAAGGAAGCTGCCTTCAATCAAATGAAGCGTCACATCAGAATAGAATGGAATGCAATAATGAACACTGTGTTGCTTTTTCTCGTCTATTGCTAGATCAACATGGTCTATATAGACAATCCTACGTGGGTTGGGGTTGACTTAAGTTGCAATAGTGAACAAAAGTTTGACAGAAACCTTTATTTGTTCGACTTAATTTTTCATTGCAGTGACAGGTCAACGACATCCTTTTTTAGCTTTACCTTTTCGGGAGTATCATTTTGGTATCAAGTTCATAAGGAACTTGTTCTAGCTGCTAAGGAACTTCTTTACAAAAACCGAATAAAAAATATTTTCTATAATATTATTACTTTCCCTACATCTTTGACAAATTTCTAGCTATGCTGCCCACCTTCTGAAGGTTCCACGGTAATTCATTGATTACTTCTCTTTGGCGAATGTTCCACCTCTTACCCTTTACAAGACAACCGTTTACACAGGGACCCTCTCAACATCGAATCTGATAGTAACTCAGACCAGCCGTTTATACATCTAGTTACACCTTTGGGTTTCATCACCGCGATGGACTTCCGGTCCATTTTTAAGAACTTCGACACTTGCTGAGGGAACCGTTCTGTTTTCTAAGGCAACTGTTGCCATAGTGACTAATCACGGCTGTGATTAACCTAACCGTGAAGTATATGACATCTATATAGAACGCCAGAAGAGCAAACAACTAGAGGTGACGACGTCTTTTATCATGATACCGATGACTTGCTAAGTGATGTAGACGACTTTTATCATGAAGAAGACCACTCTTTAGATGATGACGATCACATGTTAGATGATGAGGACACAAGGTGCTACGACGAACACTTTTGAAAGGACAACAGCGCAATTTGGATGATGATGGCACAATGATAATAGTAGTATTACAGTTAATAACGACAGAAATCCATTCGATAAAGATTAACGACATGATGACGATGCAAAGTGATATGATGATGGCGATATTTCACTTAACAACGATACAAATCGTACGATACGATACATAAGATGAAAACTATTCAAACACTGAACACTGAGGTAAACAAACATAATGAGGACGCAAAGCAACGCGACGAACATGTTTCTATCCATGTCCAGCTAATAGGCTAATGTTATGCCGAGGCTAAACATATTTAGGGGTAGCATAATTGGTCTAGCCTAAGCTAATCCACAGGAGTAGCTGTGGAATGTGTCATTGAGGACCTAGCTGAAACTGGGCAGTACACTTAGATTCTTTCACTCCCAGTTGAGTTGATAAAACGCGGTAACTCTCAAAGCAGTTCTTAAGGATACGTTCAAGAATATCATCAATCAAACTTGAAACATTAAAATGATTAAAGTGCTTTAATAACGGTGAAAATTTCAACGTTCAAATTTCTAAGTCGAAGATATGAAAACTAGGAAAAACATGTAAAGTCTGTAGTGATAGTGCTACAACTCGTTTATCTAGAGTCTGTGCCATAACTGCTTCCAATTATAAGCATAAGTTGACAACTGCCTAACTAGTGTAGCCGTTATGTTTTGATTTTCGCACTCCTAACTAGACAAACTATAACTTTCCAAATTAACCATGAATTCTGGGGTGTCTGATCATCTGCTACTTATACAATATCCCCAACACTACATCTCTGGAGCTGAAACTGCTTCTGTCTCCCTGCAGGGAAGGCAAGTACTTCTTCGTCCACCTCTTCTTGAACAGATCCGCCATGTATTGCATCTGCTTCCAGGGTCTACGAGAGTAGACATACTTCTCATTGGATGAGTCTAACTAAGGGTAGGTTTACCGGGACTTTGCACAGAAACACATGGTTAGGTGTTATGACGTCAAGCTTAAGGTCATAAGAATCATCCGAGGTAAGGGGTCGGTTGTTGATGATAGCTTCTAGCTCACACAAGAGTGTATGTGACTGTTCTTGACTCTGTGCAGTTCTCAAACACGGTTCACTGAGGATTCCACTCAACACTTTCCGAACGGTCCTAATTTGCCTTTCCCATACGCCTCGGAAGTGTGAAGAGGCTGGTGGGTTAAAGTACCACTTTATACCATGATCTACTGATCTGATTTTGGTCTAGCTCCTGTAAGGCTTTCTTCACTTCTCTGTTAGCACCAACTAGGTTCGAATCATTGTCTAAATGAGTCTCCTTAACATGCCCACATCTGGCCATGAAACGTCTGATGGCATCGATGCATGAATGACTGTCAACGGAGTGTGCCACTTCCAGATGCACGGCTCCACGTATTTGTCATGCATGTGAACATAGCTCCATATCGTTTCTTCAGGACTCACCCTTGTTTGAGTCCAAACCGTCCAAAATAATCAATGCCAGTCTTTGCAAAGGCTACTTCATCTGGACATATCCTATGGGACGGCAGACCTGCCATCTTCTGTTTGTAGTGCGAGCTTGATACTTTCTAAACTGGACACACCTTCTTAGAAGACGACTGATGGGTGTACCGCACTGGATTATCCAATAATTTTGTCTAAGGTCCTAAAGGACGGGGGTCTTTCCTTGATAACCCACTAGTCGATGGTAATGTCTTATAATGAGGTCAGACACTTGATGATTCTTTGGCAATATTATTTGATGCTTGGCATTCAATGTTATCAATGCATTGGGAAGTCTTCCCTCGAGCCTCATTACCCCTTCAAGTAGTTGGGGGTAATCTTGACAAACTTGCTGCTTTTCTTAAAACGTCTCATTCTCTTGTCATATGAGGGTTTCTGGGTTTCACCAGGCACATCTAGTTCTGCCACTTCAGGAAAGCATTGACTTTGCACATATTTCACGATAGCCTCTTCTGCACTTTTCATTTTCTCAAAGGTGATCTCTTTTAAGGGAAAGATCTTAGATCTCCTTACTTCATTCTTTGCAGTTAGACGCTTTTGAGACCCACAGCCACCACGATGCTGATCTCTTAAGCATAATCCTGTCTGAGTGATACTCCAGAAATGGATCGACTTGGTCCTTCTGGTCGTTATTAGTTACCGCAACGGCACTGATGTTTACTTCTTTCTGATATTGATCTTCAGGAGCCACACCTTTGACTTCTTCAACTGGCCAGAAATCTTCTGTTTTATAAAGAAATTCTGGTCCATTTAACCAATCTTGTTTCTTTGTCAAATCATCTGCTCCTAACCCACGAGATGCATGCTCTGTTGGGTTGGGCTTTGAAGGTAGGAACATATCTCCATTGATGTACATCTGAACCATCTCTGATAACCGCAGCTTTATTGGCAACAAACACTGGATGTCTTCCCCTTTCGTTTCTTATGTACTTTAAGACGTCTGACTGTCGGTCCAGAAGTAGATCTCATCAACTTTCATCGTAAGCTCTCGCTTGAGCTGACTGCTCTGTCTAACAGTTGAGGTTGCTGCTGTGAACTTCATCTTTTATCTCACAATCGTTTGAGGTTTCAGTGGTGCCACTCTAGCCTTTCCAGGAATCAATACACAATGGATTTCATTCCTTTCGTTGGTGAACCTAGCATACATAACCATCTTGACTTGCATCAGCAAAATGGTGCATTTGGATGTTTATCACAATTCCAAATTCTCTTGGTTCCAAGCATCTTGGTATCCTTACATTCTCTAAAATGGGCAATTCCTTCAACCATTTTTCCCATTCCTTTCTTTGTTCTTCTGGTATGTCACTGTCCCAATCTTATTTCATTCTGCAAAGATACTGTAATATCTTTTTTGCTTGAAGAAAGAAAGGTGATGCATAACCAATGGGATCAAAGACTGAGATCATTACTGACAAAATATTCCTCCTGGTAACCTTATTCTTGACCTTTGCAACACTGAACTCAAGTTGATCCTTCTCCACACACCACTGCACTCCAAAGGCCCCCCCCCCCCCTCTTTTGCATGCATATTTTGCCGATATTTGAAGGAATTCTAGAATGTAAGAGTACTTATCCCCTGCCGGCTTTCCAAACCCCATGCATGCCCATTTCGAATTGTTTGCCTGATGAGTTTGCGTTATGTTAACAACAGCACACAAAGTTTAATGCGCTATATGCACACGCTGTTTTCCTTACCGTGTGTCATGATCGTGGAAGTCTATACTCCAAAAAAACTTTGGAATTCTGTCTAAAAATATTTTCAATACCTTCTGCTAACAACAGTTCCTAGTTTCTGTCGATATTGTGAAGATGTGCATATGGCATCAGCAGAGTTTTGAGGAGTCAACCGAGCTCGAGTCACATGTTGTCAAGTCGTCCACATTGTAACAGATTGAGTAAAATCAAGTCGAGTCCGCACTAGTTGTTGAGTCGAGTACAAAATAATAGGACAAGTCATTTCGAGTCAGTAGTAATCATTGATCAAGTCAGTTTCAAGTCAAGAAACGAAGTTAGAGATCCATTGGCAAGCTTCTAAAGCATGAGTATCAGCAGGGAATTTTCAAAGTTATTCGGGCTGAGCTGATCAAGAAAAATTAAAAATTGAACCAATACAAGCATGCATGAACATCTTAATGGCAATGTCTGTAGTTAAGTTTAAAGGAGAAGGAAAGTCAGGAACTGTGACAATGTTAAATGAGAGACTTATATTTAGTGAACATCATTACCGATTTCATTTAAAAATGTTGTTTACTTATCAAGATATTGCCATTTGAATGTTCATAAAAAAAATAGTCAGGAAACTGCCATGTTAAGATTGTGATGACATCACGGTACCACATGTGATTGAAAACCTTTTTGTTGTTTTTTACATTTCATTGTCAATATATTTTTAACAGTCATGCATAGATTCAAATCAGAGTATGAACGATTTGATTATTGCGTGATACACCTCAGTAATTCAACACAAAATGTTTACAAGTGTGATTTATAGAAATTATAGGTATGGAAAACAGTTAGATACATTAACATTTCTGCCGTCAGTGTATATTTGACATCATTATTCGACTTACTCACGTTGGTTTACATTCAACTTAGGCAAAAATGGCAGCACCATTCTCTGAATTTCAAAAGAGTGTAACTTGGATATAAAACAATATTCTGTGAATAAGACTTTGGGAAGATGTTTGTCAAATAGTTCTTCTTCTTTTTGATAAATATATTCTCAGGGTTCCTTCTCCTTTACACCTTCTTTGGACAGTAACTTAAGACCAGACTGACTATGATATGATTTGTTTAAAACAGGCTTAATGCACTCAAGACCTGGTGGTACACCATTTTACCACCTTCCCCGTTCAAAGAAAAAAATAAAAGAAAATAGTGTCAAACGGATGTGAATCCAAAACATAATGCAAGAACAGAAATGTTCTCAATCTTATATGACTGTATTATTATTACCTGTAACAAATTATGTTGACAATTGCAAAAGTATGCAAGTGGCAAGTAAAAGTGCTTGGACAAACAGGTACAGATGGTTTCGTGTACTGATCCTAATCTGCTGACTACGTGTAAGTTAAAGTTTTGATACGGTAATTCGGCAATGTGTGATTCTTGTACAATGCGTGAGCGTCAGGTTCGTAGTCTAACTTACCAGTTAAGATAGTTGGAGTTGCAAACAATGAATAGTGAAAAAGAAAGTAGCGAGCTAATTTTTTTTAACTAGAGTCAAATACTAACAATTGGAGTCAAGTCAATCGATCAAAATTACGACTCGAGTCATTACAACTCTGGGTAATAGACCTCCGAAGAATCAATGTTTTTTACACACCGATCTATACGGACCACTTTTATTGCGCGAAATTGTTTGAAAACGGTGAGAAAATACAGCCTGAGGGAATGTGAGTAATCATAAGTTTGGGGACTTTACAAAGTGTCATTGGCTGTTTTAAGGAAACAACCTCTTTTCACATGGCAAGGGTAATCAAAAGTCAGTGGCGGGGCCAGGATGTCAGACTTGGGGGGGCAAAGTGAGGGCAGAGGAAAATGTTGGGGGGACAAAGATTTTCGCGAAACCGGGCGCGAAGTGCGAGGCCTTGCGGGTGGGGTCAAGGGGCCCGTCTTAGGGCCCCGGGTGGGGTCCAGGGGGCGAAGCCCCTGAAGCTCTGAGGTTTTAGCATATCTATGGGTGGGAAATTAAGTCCCAAGAGAGGTATATTATTTATATTAAATACTATTTATTTTTTCGGTTGACCGTACTCCAAGGTTCCCAACTTTTTTCTTTGGGAGTACCATTTCACATTTACTCGGTACCACCGAGTACACACACACATAGGCTACATACACTTTCATTCAATTCCTATATTTAGCAAAACAACGACATTTCTATATTTAGGAAAACAACCACCTACCCGACCTTCCCTTATGCGGGACGGTAAACATTCCAGAGAAAATTGGTCTGACCAGGCTGGCCTACTGTCGAAGTGGCTACTGGCATGATTTTAAAACTGGCAGCCTGTGTAACATAAATTAGCCATTAATCAATCATGGTTCCCCGGAAGCTGTTCTTATTCAGTCCAATGCCAATACATAGTTTTGTGATTAATTTTGGATGAGTACAAGATCTGATTGGGAAGGGTGAGAGCAACTGGGGGTTGGCAACTGGGGGGGGAAGGAAAAATCTGGAGGGGCAAATTCCCCCTCATGCCCCCCCCCCCCCCCGCGTAGCGCCTCCACTGTCAAAAGTATGAAGCTATAAATATTAATATTCATGACACAGCAATGAGGACGCTTGAAAGGAAACAAGTTGTTTTCTCCGTGAACCGTACGTAACAATGTATAAACGTCCGTATACACAGGGTGCTTGCACACGTTTATAGTCCTCGGCTTTAACCAGCTGTGAAGTAACCCACGACCGTCTGCTCTTTATATTCATTACGAAAGTCTAAAATGAGACATCTTCACGAAAATTTATCATTATATCTTGTTCCTAACTGGTATTATTGATATTGTTGACAAAAACTTGTCTGGTGAAGAACGGCTCCCAGTTGTGTCAAGACTACCCTATGCCATGTAACAGTGGCACCTTATTGCAAGTAGTTCTTGCTTTTCCTTGCTTGAAATTCATAAAACCTTGACATTTGACACTATATTTCCTTTCCTAACAAGGTTTTAAAACCATCTTGAAATATCCACAAAAACAGCGTTAATATTGAAACGGTTTACTCAAACAAATTTGGATTTTGACCGATCATAAACTTACATGGAAGGATCATATTTCAAATGTATTTGGGAAAATTTCAAAATGCATCGCCCTTCTGGATAAAGTTAAGAATGTTTTGGATACTGGGTCCTTGTGCATTTTGTATTGTTCATTGTTTATACCCTATCTTACTTACTGTGTTGAGGTGTGGGGAAACACATACAAATCAAAGTTAACCCTATTTTCATCACGCAAAAGAGAATCATTAGTATTGTCTGTTAAGCAAAATATTTACATCACATAACCCCATTGTTTATTAGTTTTAAGACGTTGCCATTTTTCAGTTAATTAAATTTAGAACAGCTTTCTTCATGTACAAAGTTTTTAACAAAATGCTCCCATTAAATCTCCAACTTGAATGCTATTTCACTATATCATTAAACAGCTATAATACGAGAAATAGTGGAAATTTCCATTTAAAAAAATCATAACAAAAAAAAAAACAAAAAATAACAACTGTGTATCTTGTACTCGGGTGTGTCTATACGGAATTCTATTGATGCAACGATAAAAACGGTAAAACCCTTGCATCTTTTAAATACAAATACAAGCAAAGTTTACTTACCTCTACTCACCAGTCATAATATTTTGAATTTGGGTAATTATCTCCTGCGTTTATCTTTTATCTCATATGGAATCTTAAGTTGTAATATAATTCATCAGATGTAATTTACTATGTGGAGGAAAACGCTTATAAGTTGTTTACTTCCTTTTCCTTCCTTTCTGATACTCTTTTTGCTCTCCTGAATCTGTTGTGATGTATTGCATACTTGTATACTATATTTATACTATTGTATAATATATATATATATATATATAAAATATAAGTAAACACACAAATGAAGTAACTTCACTGACTTCCAAGTTTATTATATTATATTATATTACATTATATTATATTATAAATCCCGACGTTTCAGAAGGGTCTACCTTCCTTCTTCAAGGCTAGTACAGACTGTTTTCCTTGTACTAAAACATACAATATACTGTACACAGAAAGAACACACTGAAAGTTTGAAAAATCGATTACAGAAAGTTAGTTTCGCTTCACTAACTTTTTTACGTTAAGACCCGTGGGTTGCAAAGTGCTTAATCGGTAAATCCAGGCTAGTTCTTTACGTTCCCGTACAGATTTGGCTGTGTTGGGACAGTGTGAAATTCCGATAAGCTCAAAATTGTTACAGCCGGAGTTGAAATGTTTACCTAGGGGGATGTTTCCTTTCCTAAACTCTTGCCTATGTCCTCGGTGCCTTTGTCTTAACTGCCCTCCTGTTTCCCCTACGTATTGTTTATTACAGTCCAGGCAGTTAAGTAAATATATAACTGAAAGCGTGGTGCAGGTGATAGATCCCAAAATCCTAAATACCTGCCCGGTAGAAGTGCTTTTAAAAATGTTGGTCTCTCTGTATATATGGTCTCTCTCTCTCTATATATATAAGGAAGATTCGGAAAGACGACAAACAGGACATGTCCGAATGAGGGTAGGATCACTAAAGATGATACCGTGCTACACAAAAAGTAATAGAAAAGAAACGTAAATAACACAAACTACCCTGCCAAGCTTTCGGACCCTCCACGTGTCCTTCCTCAAGGCTGTACAAAGCAAAAATGAAGAAAAGTAAAGAGAGGGCAGCAGAGGAAGAACAAAATCACCTACTCGGAATGTTGAGATCAAGAGGGCGGTCTGTACATAGGGTTTCTATCCAGAAACGCTCCTTATATAAGTGACGAAACTTGGACCCAGGAACCCATATGATCAATAACAATAAGTCTGAGGTCGTCAACCGTGTGATCATTGGTGGAAAAGTGAACCGCCACAGGTTTATCCCTATGTCTCACCGAGTGCTTAATATTTGAACGGTGGTTGTTCATCCTCTGCCTAATCTCATTACCAGTCTCACCCACATATTGAATACCACATTTATTACACTGTATAAGATAAATAGCATTCACCGACCTACAGCTAGTAGGACGGAGGATATCAAAAGTAACACCCGTAACATGACTCGTGAATGTAGTGGTAGCAATGACATGTTTACACGTTTTGCAAGATGCATTACTACACTTAGTGCAACCTATCTCCCCAGGGGTAACGGTGCCGACGTTATCAGGGGTACGCGGGACCGCAGCGCGAACTAGAATATCCCTCAAACTAGGAGGGCACCTAAAAGAAATAACGGGAGGTCTTGGGACAATCTTCTTCAGCCTACCATGTGACTGAATAATCGGCCAGTGTTTACGAAGAATGTGATTAAGAGGTGGCAAGTGAGGGTGGTAAATGGTCACTTACTTTTCTTCATTTTTGCTTTGTACAGCCTTGAGGAAGGACCCGTGGAGGGTCCGAAAGCTTGGCAGGGTAGTTTGTGTTATTTACGTTTCTTCTCTCTCTCTCTCTCTCTCTCTCTCTCTCTCTCTCTCTATATATATATATATATATATATTTCAGGATTTACTATCCTACGAGTGCACTGATAAAATTTGCATAAATCATTCGATCATAAATTTTGATCAATCACAAGAACTGGCTTAAGCCTTTATTATATGTAGTGTGAAATAACAAGTTAAGATGAATTTCAAAGAAAAACAGACGTCTCTGCTGGCAAGTCATTTATGTTTGTTACTTACGTAACTTGCAGGATACAGAAGCTTCCCACAGGTAAAAACAATCGGAAAATTTAGGTGCCTCCCCCCCCCCCCCCCCTTGGCTAATGTAAAAAGTCTAACTACTCAACTGGGTGTTACTGTGAAAAAGTCAATACTTCAGCCGATTGTAATGGCATGATGAGTCCGGTTATTATCGGGTGCTTGCATGGGAACCAGATAATCCTGAGTTATAGGCCCATGACTGGGTCAATCTGAGGGGACAATGTACTTTTCACTGTAAAATATCAAGTTTCGGTTGCAAACAAAAGATGTTCCAGACTAAATGCATGTGTGTGGGCAAGATTAATTTCGCCCTTCGGCACTCAGGATCATTTCCCTCATTTTATGGGTAACGAATAGAGCAGAGTAATTACGGGAGAGTGGGGGGGGGGGGGAGTCTGAGGCGACGGGATACTAACCGACAGTTGGTTAAAATGAAACTTTACAGTAATTGATTAGGCCTACACCATTTGCATTTATCTTAACAGTTGGATTCCCCGGAAAGTCAAAAAGTGCAAGGTCAGGCAGGTTATTCCTTATATTATTTCCTAGAAAATTCCACCCACTCAACTGGCTGTTATTAATGAAGAGGTCCCCCCACCGGATGTTGTAGCGTTCACTTGTTCTCGGTACTCAGTAAACTGACCGTGTCTTACTTTGCAAGTGCAGGTACACAGCCATCTCGTGTTGTGTAAGTATAACGCGGTATAAGCAAACATAGGAAGTATTAAGGTGCCATACCTACAGTGGATCAAATACCTACAACGCAGAGCAGTATATAACCGGTGGTAATTGAGAGCACCAGGCATGCAAGTGTTTCGGTCACCATCATATCATAATGTTTCACTGACTGGTGTGTAGACTTAGTATAGCTGCGATTACTGCTATCGCCGGAACAGGACAAAATATCATGCACCGTAACTGGCCTCTTGCACCGTGCGATAAACCACTGTAACTCTTCATGCTAAGACATATCTCGAACATCAGTCAAGGGAAAATATTGATCTATTTAAGCCTGCATCGGAAAATTAATATACTTTGTGAAAACGTTAGGCCTACTTGTATCATGGTACACTGATTTATCATTTCGAGTGCAAGTACTAACGCATATCATGGTTTAAGAGAGGAAGCTTAATCTGGCCTGGAGCTCGTGAACTCGGTATGAATGAGACGAACAGAATTAAGTTTCTGCCTTCAAGTTCTAGCAATGACAACTTAGTTTTGATTATTGACTGTCTCCTGACTAGCGTAAATGGTATCGCACTGTACCGATGTCGCCATTAAATGCAGTTAGCTTATTCTCAAGATGGAAAACTTGAAGATGCGAACTCGAACCAGGAAAGTAATACTGTTTATCTCCAGCGTCGCTGCTTTGTCCTGGTTTGGAAGTAACAGCATTACGTCAAATGAACCACATTTTCTGCCAGAACTAACTGTAACCAAACGAGTAGTTTTTGTCGGGTATCGGTCTCATTGGAACCAAACGCGACCTTATCGATGTGCTTGTGGCGGAGGACTGAGATTATTTGTGAATTCCTCTGAAGTTCCAAGAGACCCGAGAGATATACAGCATGCAGACCTGGTCATTTTCGCTGCATCAGCTGGATTCTCAGAAGAAATAGAATGGGATCAATACCATCAATATCGACAAATTGGTCAAAAGTGGTTGTTCGCTACTCGAGAGGCTCCTTCGACTTTATTCAAGCTATATCCACCAGAGAAATTCAGATTTAATAGTTTCCATTGGTCGTACACATACAGCCCGTATTCATCATTTCCGTCACCTTATGGTCGGTATTTTAAATCTGATTTTTTGTATTCGGATGGTGAGGTTGATTGGACGGAAAACAAGACCGAGTTCATCTCTTGGACTAGTAGCAATTGCCCCCTTCCTTACTTTAAGTGGCATAGAAGAGACTTTGTGTTGAAGCTAAATAAGTACATAAACATAGATATGTTTGGCAAATGTGGTAACTTAAGTTGTCCGAGGTTATCACAGAGTTGTTTTGACAAACTTAAGACTTACAAGTTTGCCCTAGTCTTAGAAAATAGTTGTTGTCCAGATTACATCTCGGAAAAGTTTTGGAAAGCACTAGCTCGCTACTATCAAGTTCCAGTGGTTTTGGGGGCAAAACGAGAGGAGTATGACAAAATTGCCCCACCGAACTCATTCATTTCAATCGAAGATTTCAGCTCTTTGAAGGAACTGGCCGAGTATCTGAAAGAACTGGATCGTAACGACTCACTCTATAAGCGATATCATGAATGGAGGAATCACGGCTGGGCTAAAACCGCTCGTCTTCCTAACGAACTGGTGTATCACTGCGACGCTCTTTGTAGAATCGGAAGAAGGCTAGATGATAAATCTACAGAATGGAATACATTTTCATTTGATCCTAAAGGAGAATTGTGGCTAGGGGGTTGTCGGTCTTGTAACGATGCCATACGTCATTTAGTTTGATCATGGAGCCATATGGTGGTTTAATCATGCATGGTACTTATGGGGTTTATATTCACGTCCATCGGCATCAGAGTTGTTTCATCATGCATGGTGCTGGTGGGCTCCATCGGCATCAGAGGTGTTTCATCATGCATGGTGCTGGTGGGATCCATCGGCATCAGAGGTGTTTCATCATGCATGGTGCTGGTGGGATCCATCGGCATCAGAGGTGTTTCATCATGCATGGTGCTGGTGGGCTCCACCGGCATCAGAGTTGTTTCATCATGCATGGTGCTGGTGGGCTCCATGCACATCCATCAAAGGTGTTTAGATGAGTGTTGCTGGTGGCCTCCATGCACGTCCAGAGGTATTGCAGGTCTCAAGGCCAATTACGATGCTTTTTCAATCTTATGATATTGCGATATTCAATCAGGGTTTAAGGCGCCCTTTGTCTTTCATGAAATTTTTTTCTTACTCCTTTATTGGCTTGTTAAACATGGTTAAATCTCCATAAGTCTATCACAAAAAGTCTAATTTATAAAGTTAAAGACTTCGTCTGCTCTTAATATTTACTATAATCGCCGAATTTTCTCGCAGAACTAGTGTGCATAAGTGATTGTATATGACGCCATAGGACTTGGTTCATTTTGTCATTTTTCATCTCTAACTTATTGTTTGTCACTTTCAGTGCCTTAAGAATTTGCAATCCGTTGCTATATTATACTAGTTTGACATCAAAGAGCAGAGCCTTAGACAGGATTTTACCGGGGGGGGGGGGGTAGGTTCATTCAATGGGTGGGCGGTGCTTGACAGTCTTGAAAGTACGTGACACAATCTAAGAGGAGCGCCACTGTCATTTGGCAGTTTTTTTTTCTTTTTTATTTGATAAAAAACTGGAGGAAGGAAAACGCATTTCTCATGCATTGAGTTTATATTGTAAACATCATATTTATTGAGATGTATTGTGTTGAAATTACACCTTTGGTAACATGATTCTCCCAACATAATTTGTTCTTAATATCATTTTTCAATAAACAAATACCCTCCTTGGATGGCTATTTAAATAAATATACACTGAGATGCATGCGTCTACGAATGGTCGGTTCAAAAGTTACAATAGTTGCACGCCCAGAGAGGAATGTAAAAAGGAATAGGGTGCCCATTTTCCTCTATCAGGTGGCGTTAGACGAAATATGGTGCAATACTTTGAATCTACTGAAGTCAAGGCCGTCGCGACCTGAAGGGAGGGTCCCTCCCTCCCCCTCCTCCCCCCCAAAAAAATTGTCACTGTGACAATAGTCGGGAAATCCGAAATACCAGTTGGGAATTCTTATATCTCAGTCTAGCACATTTTATGACTTCAAAAGACGCAAATATTGCACCAAATTACATCAAAGGTTGTCTAGAAGGTGAAAAATTCTCAAAAAGAGGATGTCCTCACCCCCTTCCTTTCAGCTCTCTCCTAGACCAACCATCACTCTTCTTATGCCCCCCCCCCCCATCAAAATGCTGTTGAATGACGGTACCTTTTCTCATAAAGGTGTATATCATTTACAAAATTATTTATCAGTACAATAACTAGTTCTACTTTTGCAATCATAGAAATGTAGAAAGCTAAGTAAAACCTGTAATCACCAGAAAGTTTAAACCAGGAAGTTTAAAAAAAGTTGTAACTTCTCTGAAAACTAGAATTTCTTCCGAAGAATGCCATTTACACAGATGATTGTGTCTATAATGTTACCTAATAGTTGAAAAATTAAGTTGAAAATTAGTTGAAAATTTTTTAAAAATATAAGAAATGAGGCATTGACTTTTCTAAAAGTTACGACTTCTTGGGTCTTCAGAAGATGCCAAGTATTGTATGCCAGCATTTTTATCATCAATGTGACTGTCATTTATATCTGTGCAAACACTTGTGCACTTTTTTATGCACTGATTGACACTTGTTGTAGAAATAAAAAAGAAAAACGTTGCCAGAAAGTATGATACTTGGAGTGACTTTTGAAAGGTAGGAATTCCCTGGAAAAAAATGTGACATCAATAGGAGATTTTGATCTTTGGTTACCTGCTGGAAGTTGAAAAAATTCAAACCTCCCTGTAATCCCTCCCCTAGGCCGGTGATCATCCATTTCATCATTTGTCCCACCCCCCCCCATCCTTCAAAATTCGTTGGTACCACCCCAGTGAAGATGACACCATTCGAGTTAACTGTCTTCAAATTCCCATTTTCGGGCTTTCTAAATAAAATATGAATGGCGGCAAAATCGAGGGAAAAATCCGGGGGCTGAGCCCCTCAAACTATGGCTGGCTAAAGGTATGTTCAGCTGCCCTTCCCACAATTGTTGCCAAGTGCCCAGAGATAAATGAAAGAGAATGCAAAATTTAAATCGCAGACAGGAGATTCCTTTTGAAAGGCTAGATAAATGCAGCTTACAACATTCGGGAAATGTCTATCTGCGGGCTTGTGGGGCCAAAAATTTCCTTGTGCGCCCCACACCAACTGATGGTGGTGCTTCCCTTAGGTAGTCCTATCGGCACTCATTCCCCCTGTCCCCCAAACTTTTTGTCATTCCACGGCGTTTTACAGTGCCTATTTGTGAGAACTTCATCCGCTACCAGTGATAAAATTCTGGATCCTCTATCGGTCATAAAATTCTGAATTCGCCTTCCTTGATCAGGTATTTGTAGTGTCCGAAATTTTCTCGGGCGACATCGAGACACAGTTGAAAAAACATCTACCTCAGTCGGCATTTTGAACTTTCAGTCCCGCCCCCCCCCCCAAAAAAAAAGACCGTAGCTACTTACCTGATTGAAATTATACATTTTATCCAAGAAATCCTAGTTTTCACTGTCAGGTAAGTTAACCTAGAATATTTGTGCTTTGTAGTGGTAACAAGTGGTAACTTTTGTTACCCAATACAATAATTACCGAACAAAGAGGACCTTTTTTGTAACTGGTAATTGTTATAGGCCTAGATGATAGAAGCAGGTTGAGAAGAGAATGCTGGTATGCATGCAGTGGTATTTTGATCTGACGCATAGTGGGAGATTGGTGATCGCAGGTCTGGGGAGGGATTTGGGGGGGGCGATATCCCCCTCTACTTGGACAAGTTTTTGTTCAATTTGTCAACTAAGTACGTAGACAGAGAATAAAAAGTGAGTCACTGTCCTAAAACTGAGTCCATTTGTCCCCATAGTGACTCACTTTTGAGTCACTATTTGGACAAATTGACTCAGTTTTAGGACAATGACTCACTTTTTATTTTCTGTATAACCCTAGATGCAAGTAGGTTACAAAAGAAGAATCTATAAACTCCAGCAGCACAGTAATATCTTAGTCGAAGATTATGGTGAGACTCTACGTAAAACGTAAATGTAAGCAGGAACGAAAAATGAACACATGAGACGTCAATCGAACTACCCAACGTTTTTATTTTTATCTCACATTCACTTAAGTTTGAAGTTTCCTAAGAAGTTACTTACAAACGGTGCAAGTAGTAAGTGTCAATAAGTCTAACTCCAGCGTGTAGTGAACATATTTTGGATAGTTGGATGTAGTCTGGGATATCTGAAACTTCAGTGCATTTAGATGATTCTTTCAATATGTGTACATGTTTTGGTATCATAAGTAGGAGTGATCTGCACCCGTGACTCAAAAAAAATTGATCATCCTCAGGTTAGCGTTTTCAATATCTCCAGTTCTTTAAGTCAAGAATACATCTGCGCCTGGTTTCCGTCATCACAATTTCTTTAAAGACCTACTTAATGATATAAAATATTCACAACAAATTGGCGATCTATTCCCAGTTCTCTGTCGTAATGGATCTCTGTTAATAGTGTGTTATTTAGACACAAATCACAAAATGTTACTTTAATGTATTATTTTAATATTATCTTCCCTAACTTTTCTGGCAAGGATTCTAGTGCCTTTTCATTAACTTTCGTTGGGGCTAAGCTTCCTACCTCTTCCCTAACTGAGGTTTACTTTTTATCTCATCCCTACCTTAAGGCTTCTTATCTCTTCCATAAATTGCTTAGAGCTTCCTTCCTCAACTCTAACTTGGTTGGGGCGTCCTACCTTTTCACTATATTTTGTTGGGGCTTCCTACCTCATCCCTAACTTGCTTAGGGCTTCCTACCACTTCCATAACATGTCTTCTTGTATTATTTTCATTAAAAACATAAAACAGAGCACATGTGGATCATTACTCTAATTCGTATATTTAGATAAAGGCAGAGCAACAGGACTGAGGTTAGGTGTAAGCCAACTGCAGTAATGCTCCATCAAAACAAGCATTCGTCACGAGAACTCTACAGAAGGTATCCTACAGGTAAACTCCATAGAAGGTATCCAATGTATTAACCCAATAGACGGCTAATACTCCATGCCACCAACCACAATCCAAACAATTTTCGTAAAACGCAAGCCACTCTCTTCTCTATACAGTATTCCCCAATCCATTTAGGCTTCAAGAGCAAAGCTGATGGGTTCTTACATACTTCCCTTTCTGTAAAGTGCCTTGCAAGTAACAATATTCTGTTCCATTGATCGGATATCCTGGAAGAGATTACCCCGAATCTTATATCACACTCTGTGTACACTTACTTTTCCTCACTGAGTGCAGTATCTGGGTTGAACACCTTTTTTAGGTAGTGTCTGGTATGTTGCTGGCTTATGTTGTATCTGCATGGGTTGCAAGTTTGTTTCGGTCACAACATGACCCTAGCCTATTAAGGGGTAACTTTTTGGGCAAATTATTACCAGTCAATGTGATTTTCAATTCTTAGGTTACTGTCCATAATTCATTATTGTACATGTTACCTACAGTATGGTTTCAGTTTTTTCTGTTTGCTTCAGAGTATGAGAATTTTGTCACAAAACCATTAGTCATTGCAATAATTCATTTGTGGTCAGTCATTTTCCTGTACGGTTACTGTTGCTATTATTGAAAATTTTTTAATATGTGACATTAATGGAGGAGACCAGTGTGAGCCTATAGTTGCTGCGTAGCAGCTGTCTTTAAACTGGAGGATACGGTAGGTAGTTGTGACATACATTAAAGATAACCTTTTGCTTTCTTTCTCCAAATCGGGTACAAGCATATATCCTTATCAGATTTGTGTTAAATAATGACCTACACACGGCAAATTCTGTCAGATAGTTCCCTTGTACAGAGAAAAAGCTGCCGATTTTTTTTTTTAACTTTTCTTATCTTGACATCCACTAGATTAACATTCATGAGTATTTGTTTTATGCCTCTCCGTTGCTTCGTAGATGGAATTTTATTAGTTGAAGGTTATCAGTGTTTACCTGCAGAGTTAAGGTAAACATTGATGACCTTTGTCCGAACAACATTTCTTTTTCAAGGTAGGAATAGACATTAACCACATACTTATAAATAATATCTATGGGACATCAAGATAAGCATGCCACTGTCCCATTACTCAATTATGATTCATGCACAATAGATATTTGAGATGTGTATGGCAGTTTGAGGGGGCACTTTAACGTCAGAAGGAGAAGCAGCTTGCAGAATTTCACAAAATAGGAAATAGGGCACTTACAGAAACATAGACTACAAATTCATGAACACCCTAAGATAACCACAAGCAGAGTATTATTATGACAAAGCATCAAGGTTGTACAAGAGAATCTGTAGGAGATGCACCTCGCTGAACTTCCTAAAATGGACCACAGGGTCCACATGGGACCTTGAACTGAACGTTCTTTGTACACTCCACATGAACTACCATTCAAGGAAAATTGTGTCCAAGTTAAAGATAAATCCATGAAAGCATGTGCAAGAAGCAGCGTTTCAAACAGAATTTTATATAATGGGCCATATGGTCCACATGGGGTCTTGGACTAAAAATCGCTGAACTTCCTGAAGGTACCATCACAAGAGCATCATTGTGACAATAAGCACTGTAAAAGAGAACCTGTAGGAAGACAAGCACTTTGTAGAATTTCATAAAATGGGCCAAAGGGCCCACATGGGACCTTAGACAAACCAGACTGCAGAAATGCATTGTGGTTTCGATGATCCGATTGCGAGCATTTTTTTCTTTCTGAATCTAATATAATAGCATAAGTATGTGTCACATTAAGCTACGTATACTTTATATGAAATATGAGATCTGTACAAGCTTCTTTTCATGAGATCATGTCTATTCACAATTTGACCCGTGTTGGACATCGAATGACCTTTGACCTCAATTAAGGACCTGTTTCTTGTGCTCAATGAGATACAACTACATAATTAATATGACATCTGTCCAAGCTTCCCTTCTTGAGATATGTTTACAAGAATTCCACAATTTGGCCCTTGTTGACTTCAAATGACCTTTGCCACCTCCACATAAATCAACAGAGATGTGATACACTTACATACCCAAATATGAGATTTGTCCAGGCTTTTTTTTTTTTCTTGAGACAGTGTTTAGCAGACATCGGTATACCGGCTACTTCATTCCTGGTGATACCTGGTATACAGGACATTTTCGTGGAATCAATCATGTTTACTGTGTTACTAGTGTGCGTACCACGGTGTTGTCGTGTAGAAATGTACAGTACATCCGTATGTCTGTGTAAACAGTGTCAATTTCTCCAAGATCTGTTGAATCAGAATAATTAAAAAAAAATGTTTTTTAATGTGTTTCATGTGTTTGCTCCGTCTTTGAGTAAACATTAGATTAACGTTCATCCCCGATTCTACTCGCTGCAATGTTCCTTGCGTATAGAACTACCTGGTATACCCGTAGCAGGAGCAGCCTAACTTGAAATTAAGTGAAATCGCTGCTAACTGCATTAATTACCCATACCATCGGGTTGTCACACAAACACGTTCCCTGTACATGCAATCTCTGTGATAAATTGTTAACCACACATAGCCCTCTCGGGTGAGAAAAGTTGCTACAGCAATAAAAGTGCTGAAGTTAAATGGCTTTATCTCGGCTAAACTAAATTTCACCACGGTATCTTTAATGATGATTATTTAACATGTCGCCATCATCAATTGGCAGGAAAATGTCCACTTTATCAGTACTCTGTCATCGATTAAGATCTGATACATTCTGAAAACAACCCTGAAAAAGTACGCGTGTCTTCTTTTTAAAAAAATAATGAGAAATCCAGATCCACGTGACAATATGCAGCCATTGACTTGAACTAATTGAGTGGTCAGTGCAGTACACATGTTGGGCCGGGGGTGTGAGGATGGAAGATATTAGGAAGTTTTAATTACTAGTAGAACATTAAGACTTGTCGGTGAATCCTTTTACCGATCCCTCTGTGACTAGCAAGTATGATTGAGCATGGTCTCAACTGCACTGAGTTGGAAATATGAAATTGTATTGGTTTGTCGAAAAAGTGGTATGTATGGTGAAATATTCTCCACACTCTTTTAAGTTGAATGTACAAAGCTTTAGTACATAATATGCCATCCTTTTCATGATGACCCACATAAACTGAACAATATATTAAACAACATAGAACACATTTCAAGCAGTTTGGATCAAAATTTACTTGAAAATCTTAGTCTACTCTGTTCCTCTACTGTGAGTGTAAGGCACAACAGTTAGTAATACTTGTGTTTGCTAAGGCTCTATCTCAGTATGTACGTGCATATGTGAGGCTACAGCAAAAGTCCCAAGTCACTCTGGACGAAAATATCTCGTAGTAGGAAATCTTCGAATTAAAATTTGCGAAAATGTTGCGGATTGTTAGTTTGGGGTCTTTTGCACATGTCATGTACATGTTTTTGTCATTTTTGACCGATTGAGGTATTTTTCGATACTTTCGACATTCGATTCTGCTTTCCTGAACAGGTGATAGTATCTACAGCATAAAGCGTACTGAGACAATACAACTTTTGAAATCCGACGATGTTTTTGGTGACTGAAATCTCTTACTTTCGGGAGTCTTAACCCTTAACAAAATTATCGCACTTTGCATCAACAGAAAGTTGTCTTTGGAATAAGCAAACGTTGGTTAGGCATTCGTTCCAACCATGCTGCTTCGGTTTTAGTGTTGAAGCATGCGTGCACTGTGTACACCGTGAGTTGGCGCAGCTACATACTACTAACATGTCCAGTGTGTACTTGCAATCAAGCTATGCAACATTAACACAATAGCCGAACAGGCGTGCGGGTTTGCCTTGGAGACAGAAGAACACTGCGCAGCAGCGAAATCAAAATGTATTGGTGGATGGGCTCAAAACTGTAGGTGAAAGCCTTATTCAGCTAATTTTTTTCCCCCGCCTATATCACTGAGCTTTCTTTTTGCCGAGAATTACAGCGAAAATGTTCCTTAATGCACCAACACCATGCTTTCCAACTTGTAGAAACGAGATGAAAATATGCAAGCAATTCCCTCCTCTTTTTATTGTTCTTATGTGCCTTTTACGGTGGCAAGTACGGCCATACTCGGCCGTTCAACTGTTTATCTAGGTATGTGTACGGTATTTGAAATATTTCTCGTTCTCCCGCTTTGTTTTTATGTCTTACAGATATTGTTACTTACTGAAATGTTCCATTGTTGTCAACCTTTTTTTCTTTTTACTAAAATGCTAAATTGTGATGTACCCTGAAAGGTGAACAGCTTTTGTGTACACAACTTGAAGCAAGTGGCTTGGAATTTTCCGTAACCCTCAATCAAAGACTATTCCGCGTGCATATACTGCAACCAATGGTGTACATGTGATTGGCCAACAAAGCAATTCTTACCTTCACCATTGTGTGAAGGTAAGAATATG
Source organism: Stichopus chloronotus (assembly GCA_021234535.1). NCBI lineage: Eukaryota > Metazoa > Echinodermata > Holothuroidea > Aspidochirotida > Stichopodidae > Stichopus > Stichopus chloronotus. The sequence continues at coordinate 5,715,745 of CM037838.1, read as the reverse complement.
TTTGCATTTCAGTTACGTGCTCTGGTACTCTGAGCAACCGAGCGGGTATCAACATTGGTTTCTTCACACGGCTTCCTATTTTACTAGGTATTATCCATTTTCCGGGTGTAGCCTACCTGGTATTTTCGGTATACATATTAGCTATTAATTTTGATACCGTCTGTATAGGAATCAATGCCAGGCCCACGTACACCTGGTATATCTACACAGCTTATTTACAAGGTTTTCACAACTTGACCCCTGTTGACCTCAAATGAACTTTGACCTCAGAATCAATACAGATGCTGCACTCAATGTGGTACACCAACACACTAAATATGAAATCTGTACAAGCTTCCCTCCTTGAAATATTGTCTTTACAAGGTTTTCACAATCTGACACCTGTTGACCCCAAAAGACCTTTGACCTCCACCAAAAACGATAGGGTTCTTCTACTCAATACGGTACACCCACATACCAAATATGAGATTTGTCCAAGCTTTGCTTCTTGAGATATCGTGTTTACAAGGTTTTCACAATTTGACCCCTTTTGACCCGAAATGACCTTTGACCTCCACCAAAAACGATGGGGTTCTTCCACTCAATGTGGTACACCTACATACTAAATATGAGATCTGTCCAAGCTTTCCTTTTTGAGATATCGTGTTTACAAGGTTTTCACATTTTGACCCCTGTTGACTCCAAATGACCTTTGACCGCCACCAAAAACAATAGGGTTCTTCTACTCAATATCATACACCTGCATACCAAATATGGGATCTGTCCATGCTTCCCTCTTTGAGATAACGTGTTTACAAGGTAGGACATCACGGACATATATACACACATACACACACAAGTATGCATGATTACAAAGGTTACAATTATCATCGAAACCAAAATTCCTGAACACCCCAAATGGTCCACCACCCGAGGAACATTGTGTCTAAGTTTCAAACAAATCCACGAAAACATGTAGGAGGAGAAGCATTTTGTACAATAGTGGACAGAGAAATAGACGGACAGACAGACACACAGGAAGATAGATAGGCAGACAGATAGATAGACAGGCAGGCAGACAGACAGACAGACAGGTAGAGTGACACCACGTGAATGCAATAGCTCACACAAGCATCCTGGTATGAGCTAAAATTAATGCATTTTACTCTCCACTGAGGCACTTTATGACAGAATGTGTCATTGTTGATGAATTTTTAAAATCTGTTAAGGCGAAATGATTATACCTGATTTGGGGGAAGAAACTTGTAAAAGGTTATGTAAAATGTTTGTCACAACTACCAATCCTCCTTTAAAGGTTGTGTCCTAAAAAATGACATCTTTCATCAATAAAAAGGTTGAGAATAGTGACAACTTCCATCAAAATCCATCAAATAGTGACAACTTAAATGCATATTCCTGTCTTATCCCTGCATCATGAATAACTATTGCTATATATGCAAGTTTAGGAAGTCAAGAGAGAGGCAAGCATGATATGTCTTATGTTAAATCCTTTGGTTACTTCACCTTTCTTTCAACGGCAATTGAGAATTTTACATTACTCAAGGGCATTTGTTTTGGAAGCATGTATTTTCTTCTTTACAAATATTGATATCAATCAACAATGAGAAACCCAGTAGTTAAGTAATGAAAGGATAATATATATTGGTCTAGCAAAAGAAGTATGGACACTGTGCAACAAACTTCATGTTATCATACTTTGCATCTACACCAAACTTTGAAAAGCCATATCTCAAAAACAGTAATAAATTGAAACACAATTTCAACAAGGTTTCAATCAGGGTTTCACTTGGCAACTTCTGAATCAAGCCAGCTCTTTTCCAGATGCATATCACATAAACTTCAAATTACCTGATTGTGTGTCAACCCTAAACCATGGACAAACCCAACATATGACCCCAATCTCCTTAATGAACAGGCAAGACATTGTGCAACGTGGTTACTGGTAACATAAAGAGTGCTTTACTTTTGAACTAAATGTTGATTTTCAGAAATTTTCATGGCTGTCTTGATCAGTCCTCAGGATTCAAAAACAGATTTTCTAACATGAATTTGTGATGAGATTTGAATAATCTTCTGAATATTAAATCAGACATTATTAGTATCAGCAATGTTAATCAATCTTTGTACCATCAATTTCTGTGTTTAATACAAATTCGATAATGTTTGCAAAACTAGTGTAACAAAGGCAAAGAATATTGAAACATCCTAACTGTTGTAACTGAAATTCCCTTGACCTCTGTCTTTGAATGCTTCTGTAGGAAGAGCTGGACTGTGATCTGTTCACACATGTTGGAGATATTCCTACAGGACCATAGCCAACAAACCCACCAATGGAATCCGTCAATCCATCCATTCAGTTTTATGGAGTTTGTACAAATATTCATACAGGAACACAGCCAACAAACCTACCAATGAGATCAGTCCATCCCTCCAGTGAACTACACCATATGTGTACTGTGTACAACCTATCTACTGAAACTATTGCAAGAATCATAGTGTATTCCATGAAGGGGCAATACTTACTTTTATCTCTGCATTGAATTTTCAAGGGACATATTGAGGTACTTTTAAATTCATTACAATTGTCCAAAGCTGCAAAGATTCCTTCACATACTAGTGACAAGCAGTCAAATTAGGAAACTTACCATGTGCACCTAGTCCTTACAGAAATTCCATAATGTTCTAAAATCTCAAGAAGACCTTTTCTACATGATGGAACATGACATGATAGCCAGATATACCATAATGGTTAGGGTAGATACCTCTCGAGATGGGATAAACATGTATGATACCATGCGAGGATTAGCTGCCATGTGCCGCATACAAATGAATATTAATGAGTGAGCAAATTAAGCATTCAAACTTGTTTTTTCTTTAATTTGTGACCAGACACTTTTTCACATTAGTGCTAAATGATATGCATACGGCCAGTATAAGCCAGGGTTGACAAAACTGAGTTTTCATAATCAGTGGAAGTGAAACTTGAATAATTATGTTAACTGCTGATTATAAGCATTGCCATGTAGCTGCACCCTTCAAAATCATCGCAAATGTATTGATATCAATTCAATGTGCCCCTTTAACGGTATAGCTGAGCATTATATGTTATACATCTCCTTTTTTTCCAAACACATGTATACTAACACTTTAAACAAAAGCAACCATGGGAGAAGGAAAGTCACCATAGAAAAACAACAAATAACACAAGAATGTATAAGCCACGAATGTAATCCACACATGAAAATTGTGCTAATGATATATCTGTTACTCAACCAAAGTAGTAAAGTTGACAGAAAGTTCCTGACACCAAAATGTGGCTAAAAGTCTGAAAAAGGCAACCAAAAATATTTCCCTGCTTGAGGGTAGCTCCCTTGGAAAAAGGTGACTTAAAACAAAATACTTTGCTAATCTTGATAAGGAGTTGTTGGCGAATAAGTTGCTGATAAATATCAAAAGCTACTGTTAAATGATATTAAGTGATTGATTTGAGGGGGTTAAAAAAAAATTGGGCTCTTAATGGCTTGTGGAAGAAAATGAGATCAAATCTCATATAGCAACATTTATCTGCCATTAAACTTCTACTTGTTGGCAAGGAGCAAGTGGTGGGGCAGATGGGAGTGTCCCATCATATTGCATATCAGTGATGACAAGATGTGACACTTGACTTCCCCAAAATACTACACAATTCTTAAACAAGTAGGTCCACAACTGTGGGATATTGCTATAAATATGCATCTGTAAGATCATTCACTCTGTGATTTTAACATTTGACTACATATGAAAAAACCAATTTTCTCAGTCTCCCATAGGCAATTCAAATAGCAGAGATCATCTTCTCATCAACTGCTACCAATTTTGACAGTTTGAAGTGCTAATTACACTCAGTTGCTGAAAAATCATGTTTTCATACTTTAACCTTTGGTGACCTCAGATGACCTTTAGCCTCCTTGAAAAATGATTGATGTTATCTACCTACAGTGGACTACCAACACAACACCTTTGAAATTAGAGCATTTTTCCCTCCTTGGATATCATGTTTACTAGCCAGGGCGTCACATGCACACACACACACACATTCACACACACACGCCATCACCATTGTATATATCAAAAATTGATGTTTGTTCTAGAATTATGATATAATGTATGAAAAAATTACACACTCAATACTAGTTACCCTCGAATGCCAATCTGTTCATGTTGTGTACACTTCTATCACACAAATCCATGTATCCCGTACAGATGGCATACATATATATCTAGCACCACTGTAAAAATAAATGTACTTCATAATGATTGCATCCATGAATGATCAGTAATCTTGTTTTTAATCATCTTGTAAGAGAGCAAACTTGTTCTTTGTCAGAGTATCTTGATTTTCCTCTGACTCGCTGGTCTCCGTCTCATCATCTGATGAAGTGAATTCTGAATATTCATCAGGGTTTATTTCTCTGAACTGTTCTTGCATGTTCCTAATCTCTTTTGTGTCTGGGTGATCTTCCCACTGACCTACAAATGATAAAACCAAAACATTCCATTACTAACTCAGTGATATAAAAATCTCTGGGAATATTTGACTCTAGTGCTCTCTATAGGGGGTTTATGGGGGGGCATTCTGCCTCCTAGTAAAATTGCCACCCCTCTGAAATAGCCACTGTCCCATAAAAGGAGTATCACCCCTCTACAAAATCTCCCCTGGGATAAAAGATGACAAGAAGCCACCACAATTTCAAACAAAGCAAGAAATCATCTTTCATTTTGCATCATTTAGCATCTCAAATATAGAAAATTTCTAAGGGGTAAGGGTGCACCCCCTCCCCTCAAAGTCCTTCCTGGGGATTACTTTGTGATCACATACTGCTTCTCGCATGGCTACCCATTCCATTACTTTCTTGAAAATCTTTGGAAAACACTCCCATAAATATTCTCCACACTGACTTTAATGGGTGAGGGAAGTGACAAAGCAATACCCTGATCACAGAGTCTCTATTAATCAGTTGCAATTTTGCTGCATCACAAAGTGATCAAGAATGAAAGCTTCAGGATAAAACAGAACAAAAGTTGAATAAACGGATGTATGAAGTTGTCAACAAATATTTAAACTGACTTTGCAAATAAAGTAAGCCAAAGTAACATTCAGGAATACATGTTAGCAGAAATGTAGGATGTAAGTTGGTTACCTTTGTTGGCATGGTAGCCAACTGGTGCCATATTCATGCAGAGTTTGCCTTCGACAGCCAGCCGGAGGATGCTATTGGCCGCTCGATACACATCTCTCCTTGAGGCTTTTGCAGTCATGAAACCACGCTTCTCAGCCCAAGCTATTTATCATAAAAGATATAGGACACTATAAAATAATTCAGCGATCATATACAGTGGTTCAAGAGTGCGCATGTTTAAGTACAGATGTACAGCATAGGGCATGCAGATACTAGATACAATAAATAAATCAAATATACACAAATACAACACAATCTTAAAGTTAGTATCAGTATTAATGTATAAGCCAGCAGTATCACTTATCACAATGTAGTGTATAATGTGGCCATGTGGTCACAAAGTCATAAGCTACAACAAAAATTACTAATAATTTTTAAGAAATAAAAGGAACAACATGAACCTTTGCCCTGAACCACAATGACTGGCATTGACTGCTTGAATGTACCAAACCTATTATTATTATTATTATTGAGGAACTCATGTAGTGCCTTTATCAAAACAAAATTTTGCTCTAAGGCACATTAGATACAAGTGAAAAATAAACCAGATATTAAAAGAGGAATCCGAGAAGTAAAAGGAACAAAAAAATAAAATAAAAGGATAGCAAAAAAAAAAAAAATAAGGAATGGATTAAAGGAATTAAGAGGAACAGTATGAAATATGAAAAGAACAAAATACAAAAAGTAGTCTCAAATTCAGTAAAAATCCAACAATAAAGTAAATTAGAAGGTAGGTCAAATAAAGACAAAAAGAAAAAAAAAGTCTATAAAGTGCTAAGAAAACAACAAGATGTATAAAATACAAAATGAACAGCAATCAATCAATAAAAAGCAGACCAAAGTAAGAAAGTTTGTGTCAATTTCTCAAATTCATTTACATGTGTGGCATGTCTAGCTGCATCATGCAAACTGTTCCATATTGTTAAAAATGTATGAAAATGTTTGGCGATGATTTCCGATACTCGCACAGGTATGGTAAAAAAATCTCTTCCACAAATATAATTAATGGTGTGAAAAACTGATGCAGACATTTTATCTCAAGATGAAATATTTGAAATGAAACAAAAGTAAGGTGCAGGTCAAAGTACACCGATATATCAAATCTTATCTTTTTAAAAAATATCAGACCAGTGGTGTTCTTTTAGTATTTTTGTCCAGGTTGGTCACTCTACACCAGTATCTGATCCTGGCTATCTTCCAACAAATGGTCCCAGTTTAATCTAACCTGACAAGTAACTTTTGAAGAGTTTATTTCAAAACCTTTCCAATATTTTCAATCTTATCCAATAAAAACTGTCTATTGAGATGACATCACGCTATGATTTGTTGACACTCATCAGTGACATCCCAGCGGACTGTATGACATCACAGACTATTGGCTCTTTTGGCCTTTTTTTTTTTGGATAAGATTGAAGCACAAACTTACAAAGATTGGATCACACTTGAGACACCACTCTAATATGGCTAATGCTTAATTCACAGTAACCTCATACTCTGATTTCTGATTAAATTAACAGCATTAACAGCATTAAAATTAACAGCATTAAAATGATGGATCTTCACAGGTGGTCTTACCATCACATACGTCATATGCAGACCATTCAGGGTTGCATACTTCGTCTTCATCAGGATGTGTTACATTTAAGATCTTGACGAGAGGAATTCGCTGAGCGAGATATCCCACCGGTGTGTATGGTTCTCTGACTTGGGCAATTGGATAAATTCCAGAGAGAATCTACGAAGAGAGAACAAGGGAGAACAAGAGCCACGATGAAAGGATATCGTTTCTAGTCAAACTAATTAAAAGTCCTCCAACAAATACACTGGAGTGAGGTTCTCCCTGGGCTCACACTTGACAAGAAAATCTAATGGACAAACCTCGGATTAGTGCAGGGGAGGTAGTGAGCATTATCGAACGATGTAATTGAAGCACCAATAGCAACTAATAATGTTTTGAACCACTATGATGATGAAAGCTGAAGACATAATGCATACATCTCAATGTCTTTCAATTTATACTCAATACTTGCTGCAGTAAGTAGCAGTATTTAGCTGGGATTAAGGAATATCTGTTATCCCCTGGTAACCTTTTCTGGAAATAGAAACAGAAACTCCCGCAACCATTTTCGATGCCTGCGCATCATAGTTGATGCTAGGATGAAGGGATTACCGGCAAATATTCATACCTGAAGTTCCTTATCGACTAAAGACGGGAATACAAGACCTGGTGAATCACATAGCTTGACGGAAGGAGTGAGGAAGATGGTTTGAAAATGTTTGGTGTGGCCTGGTGTTCTTGAGGCACTGACTACCTTACGTCCACAAAGCCCATTGATCAGTGATGACTTGCCTACATTTGGGTGACCTGTTACAGAAAAATAGAGAAAATGACAAAGTTATATAACAAGAAAATGATTGGTGGCAAACATTTTTATATCCCTTGATGCCAAAGTAAAGATAAAGAGAACCCAAAGAACTTGAATAAGCACTGAAGAAGCAGATCTGACATATGATTTAACAAGATTTACAAGATTAAACAGATATCCCAGTCAACAAGTAGATATTCACTACTGAATATCTACAGAATATCACTAGGCCTGGAAAGCAATTAAATGCAACATGGAAGCATTTGGCTTGTAACATTCTCCACAGATATGGTATGTACTGTTTTTTTTTTTTGTAACGTACATACCAAAACACCTGCGAACAATTAGAGATTTGTCTCTTCTCACATCCAAGGTCTCTATATTTATGAGTCTTTCTTAACTTCTGATGATTGGCTCAAAAAAGCACGAATATTTATTGCCTAAGCCTGATGAAAAGAAGGCCTGAGTGCTACTGAGTGTAATTGATTATGTTGGCATACATGAATTTTAATAGCTTTACAATCTGTACACAGATTGAGTCAGAATCCAAGCGATAGTTCGATAGCCGTTGGTATTACGAATGCAGTCACAGCTGATGCAGGAGTAATACAGGTCTGTTGTGAGGGCTATTTGGCTTGTCAATGAAATATGTTCAATCAGATGGCACTGTACTACACCTGATATATGTCTTAATTGTGCAGAAAAGATAAAAAAGTTTGTACATCCTCAGTCGCTTCTAAACCACCATATAACAAATTGATCATTACCTACACAACCTATCGTAAGAATACCATCTTTGAAGAATTCATGTTCCTGTAAAACACCATCCTCAATTGTAACTGAGTCCAGTACTTGTGTGGCAAGACTTTGTTCTCCCTTCATATCTGCTTCTATCTTTTGTTTCCATTGACTCAGATCAACTGAAATAAAAAAAAAAACACACAAAACAAGAAATACAAAAAAAAAACGTGACTGTCACTAATCTTCGATAAAATGGCAATCTAACAAGTGATCAACAGGTCTCAAATTTATGGAATTCTGTGGGAATAATACAACTAAATGATAAATAATAGGATATTGTCCTAGGGAGCATCTGGTGTTACAAAATCAATTGTTGCCAAACAATTTCAATAAAATAATAGTAACAATGACAATCTACAAGCAATTTTCACTGTCAACATTTTATTCTAGGAAAGAAGGTAAGAAAAAAAAAATGACACATGGTTTGTAACTTCAAATACGCATGTAATATGTTACAACCTACAAACATTGAATAAAGCAGCGGCAACAGATATAAATAGTATTATCAGGATGTTAAGATAGATTTTGAAAGGAATATGTAAGTTTAGAGGAAACATTAAGCTGCAAATTGGAACATAAATGGTAGTTTACCTTGTCCATGGCAGACTGTCTCACATGCTGTCAAAAGTTGAAGTGGGCCAACCGCGGTATGTGATCGCCTCTCCCTCTTGCTACTCAGCACTTTGAAACAAAGAAATACACAGAATATGTAAAAGTCCCCCCAAAACCAAAATACACCAAAAATTGAAACGCACAACCTGAAAGAAATGCTTCAATGTATGTCACTTAATATAGAAGACGACTATGAAAGATGTGTGAGCATTACAGACAAAGAGTAAAATGACTATCAGTCTTTGGAATAGGTTTGGATCCAAATTGGTGATTTGATTTTCATGGATCTGAACTATCTTTCTTTTGAAATTGCTATACTCTTTGCCATCTGAGTTAGTCTTGAAAGGATAAAACGTCTAAATTTCTCACCATGAATTATTTAACCTTAATTTTTAATTTAGACCACAATAATGCTTCTAGTGGATTTGCTAATACTAAACTGTTTCTGCAGTAGTATGTATGTAAGCAATTTGTATATATATAGAGAGGTCCATTTTGTCATTTTGTATCTTTTATGACAATTCCACTTTTGGAAATTTCCAGGACGTTTCTAGGGCTTCAAACAATTTCCATGAATTTCAAAACTTTTCCAGGCCTTGAAATAATTCTCCTAACTTTCATGAACTTTCCATGAGCGCAGCAACCTTGCATCAATACGGCTACGGTGATTTTTACATTACTGTGTACATGCAATCTGACAAATATGTGTTTTACAATTAGACACCACATGCAAAGCTAAGTTAACTCTTATCTTGTCTTCCACAATAATCAAATGGATGACACTATTCGAACAAAAAATGGGCAGATTACAGGTGAATGACTTCCATTATTTGCACAAACCTAACTCCTACATCTAAACATAACCATAATAGCAATTGCTGTTCAGCTAAAATCTCGTTTGAGACAATAATTCATTTTATTTCCACAAACTTGTTCAAGGAAACGGCTACAATCTAATCAAGCTGCCTGACTTTAAGTAAGTATTTCAACTGCTGGCATTGTTACCTTTCACAACATTATCACCACTGACTTTCTTTGGGTAAGACGTGAAACAAACAATGTGTACATCTGGAAACTTTTCTTGAAAGTAGCATCGCCAGGCCACCACAAGCGAAGGTGGAGCCAAATCGATTTTGTTCAGAACCAATATCAGGTGCTTCTTGAGGTCCTTGATGACATAGTTATAAAGAGCTGGAGAGAAGTGAAGGCCTGGGTGGCGTATGTCTGTTATCAAAAGGACGATGTCAGACATCTCCAAAACCCTCCACAGCTGTCTCCAGGTCTGGAAGAGAAAGCCAAATGAATTTTAATGGAAAAGTGAGTGAAATCAGTAATAAATGTAAGCTAATGTGAAGTTGCAATACATAAGCAAAATGCTTTCCCTACACTTGTTTGCATGTTAAGAGTCATAAAACAACTGTCCTTCCAAGGTCTGAACTGCTGATGAACAAGGTACACTACCTCTCTCCTATATCAATACACATGTTATGTAAGATTGAGAGAAATTTACCTCCAAGTTCAGTTCGAAGTAACTGAGATCTCTGCATTCGTAAGTGGAATATATTTTCTCCAAATATTCGGCGAACATATTTGATTCCTGGGTCTCCACCTCTTTACGGCTCATTCGATAGTTCCAAGCTGGTCGTTTTGGCATGTCGAGAGCAGATCCCGGTTGGTAAATATCTGCTAATTCCACTTCCAATGAGCTCTGCATGAGGAAGAAATGTAATGCAGGGGGAAATATCTCATGGAATATTCTTACAAATTGCATGTACTGTAGATGCTGCCTGTAACCTACCATATGATACAAGACACAGCCTTCATAACAAGGTAACCTTAACAAGGTTTTGACTGTGTTCCTTTCAATCAACAGGGTACAGCATACCAAAAATTTCAAACTTTTATTTGAACTAATCCATAAATATCAAAAGAATATAAGAATAGTATATATATGTTAAAAATATGTAATATATAATATTTATTATCCTTAGATTTAAAACTAGTATTTTTTATGGCATTTGATATCTGTAAATACTGTACTATGGCGAGTTGTATACATAATAGACCCTACTACTGTAGGAAAGTAAACGGCATTCTTGTAATTTAAACAATACATGAAGTGACAGCAGCTGGTCAAATGTGATCACTCACAAATTGCTTGTTTTTAGTTTAACACATCTGGGGACAGAATTTCATGCAATAATCTCAAAAACTGCATTTGGCATTTGCCATCAACCAACCAGAAATGATACACTTCTTGCAAGTACTAAAAGTGGCACAGCTACTGTACAGAACTGCTATCACTGTGAGCTGAGCATCCATTTTTGAGATATCACATTTAGAACCATGGAGTCACAAATGCAGACGCACACACACTCACACAAAAACATGCATGCATAAACATATGTCCATGCACAATTGTACACATACACCATCGATACTGCTTGGGCTATGATGTAAATTGTCATCAGATGTATGCACATTTCAATTTAGTAAAAACAAAGTGTAGTAAACTTGCATTACCTCTGGCAAGGGATGGTAAGTTTGCATTGCCTGTCTCTTTCTCTTCGCAATGTCTTCATCTGAATCCCTATCAAGCTGCATGCGAAACCTGATAAAGACATTGAAGTTCAATTTGAAAATTCTTTTGCTACATTTGACAAACCACAGAAAACATTTAGCTGTTATACATCCACAGAGTATTTAATATATTCAGTTTAAAACAATTACAACACTCTGACATTGGAAGCTTTTAGCTAACATGAAACCACCTACCTTCATGCCCCACTGCCAAAATGAGACAAATAGAAAAAATGTAATAAAAGCTGATTATCAATGGTGCTAGGTCTTGTAACATCCCAACATAAATATTAGTTAGTAACACAAATCCAGGCTACACACTTAACAGCGTTGAGACAAGTCTGACAGACAGACAGACAGACACACAAAAACTCAAAAAGGCGGACAGATGGACAGATACACAGAAGGCAGATGGACAGATACAGAGAGGGAGAACCAAGTGACTTACTGCACAGAGGCTCACAGAGCAGTTAGATTTGTACTATACAGGTATGTTTGGTTTGTTTCAATTTTAGTGGACCAGACTTTGCCAATATATTAAACAAACAACAGGTGATAAATTTCACTTGCCATACTGTACTTAGGCTCCAATGGATTATAGTAACCTGACTCCTGTTGGCCTCAAATGAACCCTGATCTCTGACAGCAATGTGCTTCTTATGCGTAGTATTGTATGATATATCCACCACATAGAACTTTTCCTTCTTGAGATGATGTGTTAACAAGATTTTCTTTTTTTTTTTTTATGTTAACCCTCTTGACCTTTGACATTGACTAAAAACAATACCCAGTACCCAATAATGTACATCTACATACCAAATATGAACTCAGCCCTAAAGTACAATTACATCACGTTCTCTGCTTAAATATCCTTTCATATGAAAAACAACTTAGCAGGTTATTTTTTAGGTCCACGTTATTCTTTTTTTTGCGCTTGTTCCTACCAGCTTCAGCGTATGTCTTAGCACTGAGGGTATCAAAAGTCAAGCTTTCTCAGATATTCCAGTTACTGACGTTTAAAGTTCCACTTTTGCAGTTCTGTCAATGTTTACATTCTGGCAACCTCACTGTTAAAGTTCCTAACTTTTTCACTGAGACAGCCACAGAACTGAAAGTGATTCCTTAGACCTAGAATTATATGTATGACATCAGAATGCAGCTGGACCTTACCAGACTGGGAGAAATTGAATCCTAAAAACTGGATTTGTAACTTCGCATTTTTGCTGTCAATTACAGTACTATATTGCTACAAATGACAACACAAACAAAAAAACACACAGCCAAACCTAAGAGATGGCATGACACAAACTTTGATCACTTCAAAAGGAATGACCCTAAATTACTGTTCTGATAGCGCGAAGTGTTTGATATGCTAACCGATGGAAGATGTGCCTATTGTGAACGACAAAGGCTTACCTTTCAGGGTCATGACCTTTCTGAAACTGATGAGTCCTTACTGGTACTACCATGGGTCTGGCATTTTGGTTACTATGGTCACTATCAGAGTCCAAGTCATCACTGCTCCCTTGATCCGGTCGATTACCCTTGCTGACATTTCCTTCGATGACGAAAAAAAAAAAAGATGGGAAATGCATCTACTTCTTTCCAAGGTTGTAGTTGAAGTAATTTGGACATTTTCAGTGAGAAGCTATTCACTGAAACATTAAGCAAAAAAGGATCTGGTAGCCATTAAACTTAACTCATTGTTGGCACAATAACGGTCGAAGCTGTGCTTTTTTACTTCATTGCTGGCTACATTTTAGCAGTTGAGGGCAGTGGTAGTTCTCTGGCTATGCAATCAAGCAAAAAGTGGGTAAAAATTGCAGAAATTGATTAAATTAATGGCAGTATTATTGAGTCCTGATTAATCATGAAGATACATTCAATTCTAATTTCTTCCAAGTACTGGAGGCAGAAGTTCAAACCAAATTTCACTTCAAGAAAAAGCTATGAATTTCATAACAGAGCAACAAAATTACACTAGATGAAAATATGATACATTTACAATCATATATCTGCAAAGGACCAAATTGAAGGGAGACATTAGAATTTACACAGGTACTTTCGTGACCTGGTGACATAATGAAACCAATTCTAACGGACCTTCACACATTTATTAGTCCTGGACCAATAACTAGGCATTTATGCTTCCCTTCCCAGAATAGTGGCACAACTTAGGGAATCTGGGACAAGAACCCCAACCTCCTATTAGATAGTAATCCTGCCTGTTAGTAACAAAATTTGGGCAAAAAACTCTGCCCCTATATTTCTAGGCCGTAATACACTTATGTGTTAGGCCCCCAAATATTTGCTAGTACTCAAAGAAAAATAACAGATAATGATGCATAAATATAGGATTCTTTTATCACCTAAACCCACCTGAAGTGTATTACCATTTTTCATACATTGATTTTTCTTCACATGAATTGAGGATATGCAGACATAATGTCCCTTTTGCAAGGTAGGCTTCATTCAGCTCAAGTACGCTATACCAGGAATGCCGTTTCCTGCCACCTGGGGGATTTGAAATGCCAAAAAATTTTCTTTTTTTCTCCCTGCCCAGTAATTGTGATGCTCAGCTTAGATAGTCCCACCACAGCTCAATACCCCTTTTTTCCATCGAGCCTGATAGTGCCTTTTTCGTGAAGCCCACCCCACACTTAAACAATTCTGGATCAAAGCCTAATAAGGTATTTGCAGTGTCCAAAACTGTTGCAGTGGCATCGTCACTCAGTGGAAAAAACATCTGGCTAGTCGCAATTTTTTACCTTTACAGCCCCCTAAAGATATGATCCCAGCTATGGTCCTGTTGGTAATGTTGTCATATTTCTTTTACAAGGGTGTCATGTTTGCGCAGTGCCTTGAGGACTCAGACTCAAACTTAAGTACTCGGTCTCCGACTCGGTCATCGAGGACTCGGACTCAAAAGGTAATGACTTGGACTCGGACTGGGTGGACTCAACTCCACCACTGAATAATATATGCCCATAATGTCCATTCTGATGTGAACGTGAACACTGCAAAGGGTTTCACTACCACAGTGCTATATTGACAAATCTTTTACAACGTAAAGCAAAATATATGCAGAAAAGAAAAATTTCATAAAATGGTCCATATGGGACCAATTATTCTGAACAGAAGGATCAACTAACACAGTAGTAACGGTACACAATTGCAACTTAACTAATACCACACAATCTGTTGGAAAAGCTCAGGCATTTTGTAAAATTTCTTACAATGGCCCATATGCAGTTGGACCCAAAAGTCTTGAACACACTGAAGGCATCACTGTAATGCAATAACCTCAATTAAAGAAGGATAGAGAGTTGTAAAATAATCTTACATAACATTTTGCAATTTCTCTCTCCAAATCGAGTAGTAACATACCTATTTAACAGATTTGTTGTTAAAACATGGCCTGCCAAAGACAAATTTTATTAAAGAACACCCCAGCAGAGAGAAAAAAACATTTTCAAATTTCTCTTATGTTGTGGCCAGCAAGATAATATTCATGAGCATGTGATTTGATTATTTTCTCAAAGTGGACTATTTGTTGCCCAGCACTCAATTTAAGAAGGGCATTTGATGCCAACCTTAGGGACTACTTTTGCATCCAAGATGGGCACCTAGTCAGGGATGGGCAATTGCACAGGTCATGTTATCAATACCTCCTGTGCATTGCTTTTACCGTTACTTTCAACATTCTCCGAATTTTGTAATATCTAACGACCAAAAATAGTTTTTTCACATTGTTCTCCAAAAAAATTGAAAGGCTTCGAATTACGTGCAATGTGCCACAAGGTGTGCTGCAAGAGATCAGAGCAATTGCACAGCATTGATAAGTCCATCCTTCCTTTTAGTCTCACCTTCATCATTACGAATGTGGTGCCAGCCTTGTATACTGCAGTACAGCACGTGCACAAAATTAGTAATAGCATGGTGTTCCAGCACATGCATTACTGTGTATGTAAAGCAGTGCAAAGCCCACACTGTAGGTTCAGAGTCTGAGAAGGAGATTGTCTTCAGTTGGTTGTGTGAGGCTCCGCCTACACTACACAGTCTACTCTACAGTACTCATGAGTGCCAGCGGTGTACGACTGCACGAGTGATCAGTTTTGACAAACTATTTAGGCTATGGGCAGTGTGACCTGATATCAGAAGTAATGCACGTTGTGCAGCTTTTTGAAGGCTCGGCGAATACAAATACACAGGCTAAACAGTGGATGGACAGGTGCACTTGTTACAGTGCACTACAGACTGTGCAATTAGAGTAAATTAGACTTAATATATTTGGGAGCCAACTAGACCCCGCTCCTGTGGAATCTACGGGCCCGAGCAAATTTCTAAGCGTATCGCGCCGCCTTATTTCGATCCCAGACCTAACTCCTTGACTGTCAAACTAGCCTAACTTGATTCACACCGGCCTAGCCTAACCCAGCCCAGGTAGTGACATTTTGAGGAAAGAAAAACGTCAACTGCCTGTAGTGTAAATGCAACAACATTTAGTAACATTAGGCCTTATAACTACATTGCCTAGTCGTACTGTACTCTAGTCCTATCGTAACGGCTTAGGAACTTAGGCGTGGCTCAAAAGCGGTACCTCGCTTGGGACTATCTGTTCTTTTTCGGTTTCTTTTCTCTTGTAGCTGTTTCTTCTTTTGCTTTACACTGAAGGGTTTCTTTCGGGGCATTACTTTCCACTGACGTCTTGTCTATTGCAACTAAACCTGGGCTTAGTCATTTCGCATGGAACGCGGATTAGGACAGACGAGACTAAAGCTGGTATCTCACGAAGAACAATTCGCACGTTTATTTTTGCGTCTATTGCGAATTTCAAAACGCGGCAGTCGCAAAATATTTGTCGCGTCGAAAAAGTTGTGAAGAAAGTCGCGAAACATTCGTGCGAAGTTAGTGTGACATTAGTGCAAATTTTGAGCGCATTTGTGAAAATCGACGCTAAACATTCGCCAAAAGTTCGTGAGACATTAGTGCAACAGTAGTGCGCCTGACGTGCTAACATCGCAAACGATGTCTAAATCACCTGCCAGTCTCGAGTCAGTCTCGCGAATGTTGCACTAACGTCTCAAAAACTTTGTGACCAAAATACGAACGTTTTGCGAATATATCAGTTGGACGCCACTTATAAAACCCACAGATTGTTCTTGAAGGAATTCCACCATAGTCTCCTTCTGGGCCTCAGTCCAGCTGTAGCTGGATGTGGTACTGTCAGATTGCAAGTTATTTCAAACACGGCGTCTCGACAATTTTGACAAATTGTCCAAAATGTCGAGTTACTGTAAGTCAACATCTAGGAGGAAGAAAAAAATATTGAGGTAAAAACTAATTCTGTCAGGGTGACTTCAATTTTCCAGACATTGATTGGGCTGAGGAATTAAGCCGTAGTAATATGGCACTGATTTTCTTGAGGTTGTTCGGGACTGTTTCTTGCACCAGTATGCTTCTTTTCCTATTAGGGGTGATAATATTCTTGATCTTGTTCACATCTGATCCAAATGTTACTGAGAATTTTGAGAGTCTAGGTAAACTAGGTAAAAGTGACCATGACGTTGTAGCCTTTGATGTTGTCTGTGAGGGGTTCAGTTCTATAAGTGAGGAACGGATCCCGGATTGTTCTAAAGCAGATACTGTAGCAATTGATAATTTATTGAAAGGTACAGACTGGGTAAATGATATGGGTGGCAAAAGTGCCTCAGAATCTTGGGACTCTATAGCTGATACATTGAAGTATGTTATGAATCATCATGTTCCGTGGAAGTTTCGGTGTCGTAAAAGTTGTAGGCCTTTGTGGATTACTAAAGAAGTCAGGTGTGCCATTAGACAAAAGCGGAAAATGTAGAGGCGTTATTGGATGAGTAACTCTGTGTCTGACCTTTATAAGTCTAACATTCACCAACTTAAAGTGAAAGCGTTAATCTCTAAAGCTCAACTGAATTTTGAGCAGAGTATAGTTAATAATATTAAGGACAACCTGAGGGCATTCTTTTCTTATGTTAGGTCTAAGCAGAAGGTTAAGGAAATGTTATTTCTCTTAGGGATCCTAATGCAGACAATATAGTTACTGACAGTGAAGATCTTGCAAAACTGCTTAACAATTATTTTGTGTCAGTCTTTACACATGAAGATTTGTCAAATCTGCCTAGTGCCATTGGAAAACGTGTTTTTCCAAATTTGGACTCTGTCTTATTTTCTAGTGAGATAGTTCTAAAAGAGTTGCTTTCTCTCAATATTCGTAAAGCCGTGACCCGGATGCAATCTACCCAATTTTGTTGAGGTCATTTGCTCATCATTTCTGTGTTCCACTGTCACTAGTCTTTAATAAATTTATGGTTGAAAGTTATGTTCCTGAGGACTGGAGGTGTGCTAACATCACCCCAGTTTTTAAGAAGGGAGACAAGTCACAGCCCTGTAATTACAGGCCTGTCAGTCTCACTAGTGTTGTTTGTAAGGTCATGGAATCTATTGTTAAAAGGTCTATGGTTAGTTTCTTCAGTAGTTATTCTTTAATCAAAATGTCTCAGCATGGCTTTTGTCAAAAAAGGTAGTGCCTCACTAATATTTTGGAGTTCATGGAAGATGTTACTAGTTCATTGGATAAGCAGAGGTATGTTGATGTTGTTTTTCTGGATTTTCAGAAAGCTTTTGATAAGGCTCCCCACCAGCTTCTTTTGCTTAAGTTAAAGAGTATGGGTATCTGTGGTAATTTACTGACCTGGATTCAGAATTGGTTGTGTAATAGGAAACAGAGGGTGGTTTTAAATGGTTGCGCTTCTTCTCGACAGGACGTTACTAGTGGGGTCCCCCAGGGGTCTGTGTTGGGTCCTCTCCTGTTTATTGCTTTCATTAATGACATTGATGTTGATATTGTGTGTAGAGCCAAGAAGTTTGCTGATGACACCAAACTGTATTCTCAGGTCTCCTCTGGTGATTTCAAAAGTTTTCAGAAGGATTTAGACAGGGTTTTCACTTGGTCTCAGGAGTGGCAAATGCTGTTCAATATTGATAAATGCAAGGTAATGCATATTGGCAATAACAATCCTAGGTATTCGTACACTTTAAATGGACAGTCACTGCAAGAGTTTTCTGTTGAAAAGGACTTAGGTGTACACATAGATTCGTCTTTACAGCCAGCTAAGCAGTGTGTTGAAGCAGCTAAAAAATCAAATAGGATTTTAGGTATGATTAAGAGGAATTTTAGTTTCCTTAAGCAAGACATTGTTGTTAGACTCTATAAGCAGTTGGTTAGACCTCATTTAGAGTATGCTGTTAATTGTCCCTCCTGATCCTTTTCTTAAACTAAACTTTACGTAGTACGAATCCTCAACTTCTCCTATTGGCCCTTTGCAGTCAGGTGACGGTGGCTTATTCTGTGAAAACCGCAGGGTTGAATAAAACAAACCCGTAGATCGACAGTATTTTGTCGTTTGATATCCATGTCATGGTAACAAAATAATGGTGTCACTTTGTCAATCGCTCACGAACATTGTTGCCATGCCTTGCGTTTCCTTTCTCGGGGTTTCGGCGTTTTCGTAAATAAACGCATTTTCATTGAAAACATTCCCCGAGGAAGGGTAAACATGATTCAAAACATGTCAGCAACGTTTGCGCAAAATAGAAAACTATCAAAATTGTTTTGTGTAAGAAAGCTGGCGACTGTCGAATTACGTTTACATTGTATTAATTCCCCTCTAAAATTGACCATGTTTTCCTTGGACGGAAGTCACCTGACTGTGATGGGCCAACTTGAGTTGAGCATTAATGTAACGGATACATTAATTTATTGACATTTAATGACATATTTTACTGACAATTGAAGGGATTTTTCAATGAAAGAGAATAATTTTTCACTGCAGCCATTTGAAACCCCATGGAATTTGACACTATAGAGAAAATGAAGATTAGATTTATTGCAGATTTTCTGTGGCATTATCTCTCAAATTGTTGTAAAGTTTCTTTTTAAGACAGTGGAGATCATAAAGAAAAACAATGGATATTCGAGTGTGAGAGTGACATCACAGATGTGTCATAATTATATGTACAATTTGGAGGAGACATTTCTTTACAAATCCAAACTTTGGAACGAACTTTTACCACGGTTTTCCTATTTTTTTATATATTCAATTTTCCGTGGCTAAGCCCTTTAATCGATCCATTCTAACATGATAAATTGAAATCTCGCTTGCCCTTTATGTCCTCCCTTTGTAACTTCAACAGAATAAAATGTTTTCAATCGAAATGAAATTCGATCAGATGTAAGTCTAAGTCCCACATGGAAAAAGAACGTAGTACAGCCCTCATAGTTTTTCTACGAGCACTGTACAATTTTCACATAACTACAATCAATAACAACAATAATATCCTTTCTCGAAGAAGCACGCATACTTTCAGGAAAACCACAGCTGTGATACTCAGTAACTGTTATTGATGATTGGGCTTCTGCTTTGGATAAAAATAAACGAGTTGATGTTTTATTCTGGACTTTGAAAAAGCCTTTGACGCAGTTCCTCATGAAGTCCTCAAGACAAAGTTATTTTCCTTAAGGGTGTCTTTGCAAGTTATTAATGGGGGGTGGATGACTTTCTTTCTGCTCACTCACAATTGTCAACTTTGGCGTCAGCTCTGCTCCTACTCCCGTTCGTTCTATTATTCCGCAAGGATCCGTTTTGGGACCAGTTCATTTTTTGTCTTACATAAATGATATTGTAGAAGTTGCATTTTGTAGAAGTTAGGTAGTAGTGCTAACTGTGTTTGTTATAGGGTCATTCAAGATTCCAATGACTCCCTTATCAGCATGGGCCAATGGATTAAAACGTAGGGTATGAGATTTCATCCAGCTAAGTGTAAGGATAAGTCTATTACACAGGACGCCCCAGCCAAGCAGATTTACTACAGTCTCAATATGATGGGTCTTGTATACGTCTGACGAGGGTGATTCGATAGGGTATCTAGAGGTGACCATCAACAAAAGTCTCAACCGTTCTGGAGATATCAGTTCTATCCCTTTGTTTTAAAGGAAACAAGATTCTTGCCTTATTACGTAGAAATCTTTCATTTTGTACCAAAAGAAGTAACGTTGACTGCCCATAAAGGTTTGTGATAAGGCCCTTGTTTTAATATGCTTATCCCATCTGGTACCCACACAAGAGTAGTCTTTCTGACAGATTAGAAGGATTGCAAGGACAGTGTGCAAGCTAGTTTCTAAGCCAATATGAGCTTTTCAGAGAAGTTGGGTGAATGACTGCCCTTAGAGGATCTTGGTCTCGGTTCTCTAGCAGTGATTGCACTGATTTTTACTACTACTAAATATTTAATGTCAACATTAAATCAATTTAAGGTATACATTAATTCGATTTAATGTAGATATTATATATTTAATGTAGGCATTAAACTGATTTAACGTAGACACAGACGCCTTTAATCGGTGGTCTGCTTCAAGAGTTGAAAATTGTTCATGTCGTTGATAGTTTAGTTTTTAAATGATTTTGTTTCGGTGGTCTCATTAAAGGAGTTCCCGTGGTCACAGTTTTAAGCTCCAAAAGATGCGCTGTAGGCTGGATGTGAGAAAATATTTCTTCTCACAAAGAGTTGTGGATGAATGAAATGGTTATCAGAGTCTGTGGTGATATCTAACAGTGTTAATGCCTTTAAGAATGCACTTGATAAATATTTTTGGCAATGTGTTAGGTTTTGACTGTTTTTTACTGGCTGATGTCAGCTATGTTAGGGTCTTTCATGAGGAAATTGTCCTCTCTGGCCCTGTACTAAATAAACTAAACTTATGAAAGATATTATCAGTGAAAGACATAATCAACAATCATATCATCAATAAAAGCAGTTTGAGTCCTCAGACAGCACTATCAACCTGCCTGACCCCCCGATTTATATCATTTTTCAGAGCCCCCCCCCCCCTTAATTGGTACAATATTAATGTACTGTGTAAGTGTAGTGTAACTTTAATCTGAAGTTACAAATTTTATAAATAACAATCTGGGTTCCAATGCACTATACATTTAAGAAAGATCAGTTCTCGTGATTTCTACTACCGCGCCTCACGACGTTCTTCTGGTACTGCACTCGCAGAACATATAGGTGGCCTGAAACCGTCGGGTTGTGTTCCATTTTATGAAGTAAGAGGATTGCTTAGGTCTACCTTAAATATTAAATGATTACATTAAATCAATTTAATATCTACATTAAATTAGTCAATGTTGACATTAAATACTTAGACATAATATCTATTGAATGTATAGGCATTTAAAGGCCGGGGAAATCAGGGTTTGACTGAGAGAATTCACCTTTAGTTGCTGCGGGAACGTACTCTTACGGTGAGTATAATGAGTTTGTGAAAGCTATTTTCCTACTACTTACATAGAAGAACAAAAGTTTATAATTTTAGCCCAGCTGCGCGAAATAGGAAGTAATTACAAGACAGAACAAATTTTCTGCATTTGTGAAGCAAATCACTGGATTGTTGCCCTGCTACAAATGATGAAATGCCTCAGTCAGCCTGCAACAAAGCACTGTACAGTTTACGCTGAGTGACGCGCGTATGGCAAGCCATTTTAACATTTACCCCCTATTTCCACTTAAGTGAAATACATTCCACTTAAGTGGAATCCAATTTCACTTAAGTAAAATTGTATTCCACTTACGTGCAATGGAATTTCACTTAAGTGGAATTGTATTCCACTTAAGTGGAATTGGGCCCACAGGTGATGTATTTTACTTAAGTAAAATTGTATTTCACTTAAGTAAAATTGTATTTCACTTGAGTGGAATTGTATTTCACTTAAGTAGAATAGCTTGCCTATTCCACTTAAGTGGAACTCAATTCCACTTAAGTAAAATTGTATTCCACTTAAGTAGAATTGGATTTTACTTAAGTGGAATACATTTACACTTAAGTAAAATACCGCAGTTGCATTCCACTTAAGTGTAATACATTCTACTTAAGTGAAATACATTCCACTTAAGTGAAATTGAATTCCATTTAAGTGGAATACAATTCCACTTAAGTGGAATGTATTTCACTTAAGTGGAAATAGGGGGTAAATGTTAAAACGGCTTGGCATACACACAACGTGCGTTCAAAGATGGCTGCATCATTTTATCAGTTACGCTTCAGTAATTCCACTTAAGTGAAAACGTATTCCACTTAAGTGGAACTGTATTCCACTTAAGTGGAATTGGGCCCACAGGTGATGTATTTTACTTAAGTGGAATTGTATTCCACTTAAGTGGAATTGTATTCCACTTAAATTAAAATTGTATTCCACTTAAGTAAAATTGTATTCCACTTAAGTAACATTGTATTTCACTTAAGTGGAATTGTATTTCACTTAAGTAGAATAGCTTGCCTATTCCACTTAAGTGGAACTCAATTCCACTTAAGTAAAATTGTATTCCACTTAAGTAAAATTGGATTTTACTTAAGTGGAATACATTTACACTTAAGTAAAATACCGCATCTGCATTCCACTTAAGTGTAATGCATTCCACTTAAGTGAAATTGAATTCCACATAAGTGGAATTGAATTCAAGTTTAAGTGGAATACAATTCCACTTAAGTGGAATGTATTTCACTTAAGTGGAAATAGGGGGTAAATGTTAAAACGGTTTGCCATACGCGCGCGTCGTTTGTTCAAACTATTGCCGTCGCTCTTATCAGGACAAGCCTTTTCAGTCAGCTGTTGTACTTGCGTAATCAAGAACTTTGGGAAAGTATGGGGCGTAAGTCATGAATTCTACCCCAGAGCCACTGATTCCGCCTCTAAATTCTGCAACTTCGTATGAACGGGTTTACCTAGGAAGGACTTCCAAGTAATATTATTACTGTATACTCTAGTGGAATAATTAGGCCCTTCTCTGATGACATCGATGCGTGCTAGCATGAGAATTCAATTGAGACAAAAGGATCAGAAATAAATGTTCATTTTCGTAACCACAAACGACGTGAAGTCAACAACTTAACAAAATTCGTCCAGGAATATTAATTCTACAAAATATGAAACTTGGGTTATTTATTTTAAGACGCACAGTTAATTCTCTTCATATTTGAAGCAAGTATACACAATGGTGCTCACTAACCAAAGCTGACACCGTAATTGATGCAGCCAATATTCGTTATTCCGTTAACACAGAATCGCGTGAATGGATGTCATCATAGTGGGGTCTAATCATTTCTGATCTGGCCGAGGAAATAAATAGATGCTAGCAAACTATAACAGCGAAAAATTACAGCAAGGTTAACCATTTCATTATAACGGAAGTGCGTAATTGCCATTCTATTAGTTAATCGTAGAAAACTGCTAATGTATAAAAAGAGATTTTGGCGACATGCAGGAATTTCATGCAGGAATGTAGGAATTTCATGCAGGAATTTCATGCAGGAATTTCAACAGTTTGGCTAACAAATCTACATTGTAACGCATTATAATGAGGTACTGGTTGTAGGGGGCACCACCCACTATCAGCCCACAGGCTGTAACCTTGGCGAAAATTGTCGAGGAGAACTATATTCAAACTCGGACTATAATGCAACATTTCTGACTTTCGACCCAACTTTTGGCTAACAAATCAACATGGTAACGCAATATAAAAGTGGTGCTGATTCTAGGGAACAATTCGCTATTTCCCACAAGCGGTAACCTTGGGGGGAAATTGTCGAAGAAACAAATGTTTAACCTCAAACGCAGAACATAACGCAACATTTCTGACTTTCAAAACAACTTTTGGCTAACAAATCAACATTGTAACGCAATAGAACAGGAGTGCTGGTTGAAGGGGCTCACCCATTACCACCAAAAGGCGGAAACCTTGGGAAAGTTGTCGCGGATAAAGATATTTAACCCAAACTCAGAACATAAAGCGACATACTTGATTTTCAACACAACTTTTGGCTAACAAATTAATAATGTAACGCAATACAATGGAGTGCTCATTGTAGAAGGCATCACCCACTATAATCTCACAGGCTGTAACTTTAGTTAAGTTTATTTCTTCCTTTCCTTTATAACAGTAATTAATATTATTATTATACATAGATGATATTAAATAAGAATAATTACATGAATACGATATAAGAAGAATGAAAGGTAATCTAATAATATACAATTTGAAAGGAAGAGGAACCAGAAGGAAGCAATACACTTACAGGCAGGTAATTGGAAATGTCACTTTCCTGCCCTGATTTGAAAATAGGAATTACCTTGGCAATTTTCAATTCATTTGGGCAAACGCCGGATGCAAAAGATAAATTTATAACATGAGAGAGAGGAGCAGCAATATAATTACATGCGTGATGCAAAACATTGTTTGAGATATTATCATATCCAGAGGAATTACCTTTCCGTAACCTTGCGATAGTTATTGCGACCTCATCATCGCTCACATTATACAAAATAAAAGTATTACAGACATTTGGAGTAATATACTTGGCTACATCAATACTAGTAAGCTCAATTTTTCGAACAAGGTCTGTGGTTACTGAAGAAAAATAAACATTAAAATGGTCGGCAATTTGTCCAGAGTCGTTTGTGATGCTATCACCAATTTTAAAATATGTTGTGTTCGCAGTTTTTCTCCCTAGCTGGTTTTAACACATCCCGTATTCCATTTCAAATATGTTTACTGTTCGACACGTTTCTTTGAAAGAAGTTGCTGAAATAGGATTGCTTAGCGGCTCCAACAGTATTAGTACGAACGTTTTTATACCTACGATTAAGTAGTCGCATTTTATTGTGTAGGATATGCCTTATACATAGGTACGAAATAGTTGCTCCTTCTTTTTTATTGACCTTATTAAACCAGTCGTTATCCAAGGGAATTTTTGTAAGTTTTTCTTTTTCCCAACTCTCCGTGGCGGACAACACCTATTTAACACATAAGTAAGCTTAGAATTAAAGGCAGTAGAGGCAGATTGCACATCTCTGTCATTGATAACGTCAGACCAGTGTATAGAGGCAATCTCATCCTTGAATGTTAACATATTAGGGACTCTTGTGTCAGGTTTGTACACATCGCTGTTAGCACTATTACTATTCTCGGTATTCACACTGAATTTACATACAGGGTAATGGTCAGATATGTCAGTTTCGAAGATAGCAGAATTTACCTTAGCTGTATGGATGTTACAAAATATATTGTCAATGAGGGTTGCAGATGAATCGGTAACTCTAGTAGGTTTGTTAATTGTGGGATATAAGCTATGTTGTGATAAGATATTCTCGAACTCCTCTCTAGAATTACTACTAGGCCTATATAATTGCATAAGTCTATATTAAAATCCCCTGCTATGAGTCCCCATTTCCTCTCACGAGTTAAGGTCAGGGGCGGCACCAAGGGGGAGGGGCATGGGGGAAAATGCCCCCAGTCAGAGCCTTTGTCCCCCAGTTCCCCCCCCCCCCCACTCAGCTCCTGAAGTATAGTGTCCTTTCAGGGGTTTTCAACGCAAAATAATTCACAAATAATTTTCCTCCCTGTTTGAATCATTCCCAAACTTTTCAAATTAATTCTTGCTGCAGTTGTGAACACATCCCTCTAATACATTATGTACTACCTGGTATGCTCCATATATAAACTTAAAGTGTAACAGATACATATGTATATATCTATTCCCTGTTAATATACTGTACATAAAGCATTCACCTTTCTGTTTTAAGAAAAGTGTGAAAGGTGTCAAGAGGTTGCTAATAAGTAGCTTTTAAACATATTGTCGCTTTCCAACTTTTCATGTTGTCAGCTAAGAAGAGTAATAGCCAAATAAGCCTAGCTTGCATTAAAATCATTTGGAATCTTTGCTTTGGATGATGCATTATGGACCAACATACCCCTATCCTGAGATTAATTTTTTACCAAGAGATTTGCTAAAACCTCAGAGCTTCCGGGGCTTCGCACCCGGGACCCCCACCGAGACTTTGCCCCTGGACCCCACCAGGGGCCCTCAGGCGGACTCCTGGACCCCACCCGGTAAGTCTCACGTTTCGCGCTCAATTTCACGCTGCGCGCGAAAAATTTTTTGCCCCCAACATTTTCTTTTGCCCTCCATTCCCCCCCCCCCCCACTTTAAAAATCCCGGTGCCGCCACTGGTTAAGGTGTCTGAAGTTACTAGGAGTTTATCATTAAAATGGTGAACATTTCCCCTTGGAGGACGGTAAGCAACGCCAATGATAATATTTCTACGATTTAGGCATAGTACTTCTACAAAAAAGGGATTTATAGTGGTGTGTGTCACCAAGATCATGTCGTATCGAGTAATCTTGTTTTTCATTGAGACACAATCCTATCCCACCCCCTCGTTTGGCATCTCTTTCTTTACAGACAAAGTTGTAACCTGGTATTTTATACAAGGAAGAGGAGTCAGTTTCTGAAATCCAAGTTTCAGTGATTGCAATAAAAGTAAAAGGGTAATTATTGATGCAAGATAAGAAGTTACAAAAGTGATCAAAGTTTTTGGGTAAACTTCTAGAGTTTATATGAAGTATAGAAAGATTCTCTATATCATCAAGTGAAAAGACATGAAAGTTGTCACAGTTTACATTGTTACAACTTACTGAGGATGAAAAATATGATATTTGATCTTCTTGTAAGTTCCCTGTCATCATTAAAACAATAAACAACATTAATAACAACAATAACAACAATAATACTAAAGAAAAAAACTAGAACAGCTACACAGAGGAATTAGTTACACTTAACATACCGAAGATAACAAAGGGGTGCAGCAAACGATGACCCATATTAAGAATACATTAAATATGATATTTACAAGAAGCAAAGAAAACAGCCAATTACCCAAGTCAATTAAGAAAATTGGGCCTGTAAATGTGCTCACCATATGGTAAAGAAGATGCTGTTGACGAACATATTTTACAAATGATCTAAGTCAATCAAAGAAGAAAACCTCTGTTTTGATTCTGTTCCGTTGCTGTCTGTAACGATATCGTAGATTGTGCCATCGATGGTCCACACAGTAGCAACTTGGTCGTGCTGACTTACTTTCTTAAACAGTAGTCCAAGTTGGCCGATGTAAGGTCTTCCTTGATAACAATGCTCCGTTGACTTCAACTTTCTTCTAGACTTACGTTCCTCGGAACGCACCGGGTAGCTGGTAAACTTCACAATAATCGCCCTAGGAACACCTTGTCTGGGTCTGGCTACCCGGTGGCTTCTGTCGATATCTTGACTGTTTATGCTACCATCCCCAGTTTTTCTTCTGCCAGCTTCTGCTGGATTTTGTCAATATCTTCTCCCTGTCGTTCGGGTATGCCTGTAATACGCAGGCAGTTTCTTCTGGAATACTGCTCCAGGGAGTTGAGCTTGAGACAAAAACCGTCCATTTTACTTTGCATTTTTTTTTATTTTCCTCCTGCGTTTCTTGGAGGCGTTTGGTACTTTCCTCAAGTTGGTTCTCCAGTTGGTGGATTCTGCCTTCAAGGATATTAAATGCCTTAGTCAGTTTATCCAAATTTGACTTGGGGGAAATCGTCGAAGAAAAAGATATTCAACCCCAAACTCAGTACATAATGTAACGTATGATTTTCAACTTTTAGTTAACAAATCAAGATTGTAACGTTATGGGGGTGCTGACTGTAGGGGCAACACCCACTATCATCTCACAGACGGAAACCTTAGGGGGAATTGTCTAAGAAAATGATATTCAATCTCAAACTCAGAACATAAAGCAAGAAAACATTTTCAGCGCAACTTTTGGCAAACAAATCAACAACGTAAAGCGTTATAATAGGGATGATGTTTGTAGGGGGCATCACCCACTATCACCCATCAGGCGGTAACCTTGGTGGAAGTTGTCGAGGAAAAAGATATTCAACCCCAAGGTCAGAACATAATGCAACATATTTGATTTTCAACACAACTTTTAGCTAACAAATCAACATTGTAACACAATATAATGGGGATGCTGACTCCAGGGGGATCCAGTCACTATCATCCTACAGGCTGTAACCTTAGGGGAAAATGTCGAGGAAAAAGCCGCTCGCAAATGGTTTCAATAAATGAAACCCCAGAATAAAGCTTCCGATTTCATTGGCGCCATCGAAAAAAGACAACAAACTCAAAGTAGTCAGCAGCATCAAAGTTAACAACGGCATCATAGAAGACAACAAACTCAAAGTAGATCGGACAACTGCATGAAAGGAAACAACGGCATGAAAGAAAGCAACGGCATTAAAGTTAACAACGTCATTAAGTTAAACAACGGCATTAAATTAAGCAACAGCATTAAAGTGACCAACATCAAAGGAGACAACAACATTAAAAGAGACAACGGCATGAAAGGAAGCAACGGCAAGGAAGTACACAACGGAATTAAAGGAAACGTCAACATCAAATGAAACAACAACTTTAAAATAGACATTAAAGTAAACAACGGCATTAAAGTAAATAACATCAGAGGAGACAACAACATTAAAGAGACAGCAGCATAAAAGGAATCAACATCAAAGTAAACAACAGAATGTATTTCCCTTTCGGCGCGCCATACAATCAGGGGTGCAGCATATATTTTCACAGTCCCAATGGGCTTCCATGTACTTGCCTGCAAGTTCAATTCTTCAAGTTCATCTCTGTAATAGATATATTCTGCTAGATATACTTGTAACCCTTTTAACAGTCAATTATTTTGCTAGATATTTTCTGCCAGAGTTTAAGCTGACCGTTTTACAATACCATCAAATGGCTAAATGTGTTCTGCTAGATTTCGTAGACAAACCAATTATTTTGCTGGATATTTTCTGCTAGATTTTATGGTAACCACTTAACAATGCAATAAATTAGCTAGATATATTCTGCTAGAAATTCTTGTGACCATTTCATTAGTCAATTATTTAACATATTTTATATAAGCGGCAAAGTTCAGTGTCTAATTCATCAGCACTTTGTTTGCTAGAGTGTCCGTGTTCTGCGAGAAGTTAGTACTAAATATGATATATATATTTCCACTAAATACGATCTGCTTAATAAATCAAATACTTTGCCAATCATTTTACGCTGGATTTTCGTGGTACCAGTTCACAGTGTTATAAACTGGATTGAAAAATTAAACAGAAACTTTCTGCTAAATTTCATACAAACCGCTCCACATGTCAAACAATTAGCTAGATTTTCCTTCTGGACTTTAGAGTAACCATTTTACAAGTCGAACCTTTGGTATATTCTTTCGGCTAGAGTTTAGTGCAACCATTTATCAATACAATAACTTAGTTAGACATGGTCTGCTAGATAGTGTAGTAACCATTTCACAGGCCAATTCCTTTGCTAGATATTTTCTGCTGGATTTTAATATTACCAATTAACAATGTGATATATTAGCTAAATATATTCTGCTAAAAATACGTGTAATCATTTTAGTAGTCAATTATTTTGCTAGATATTTTCCGCTAGATTTTAACCTGACCGTTTTACAATACCATGCAATTGCTAAATATGTTCTGCTAGATTTTGCAGTAACCATGTTACAAGCCAATTATTTTGCTAGATATTTTCTGCTAGAATTTAAGGTAACCAATTTGCAATACAATAAATTAGCTAGATATATTCTGCTAGATATACTTGATACCATTTTAATAGTCACTTATTTTGCTAGATATTTTCTGCTAGATTTTAACCTGACCGTTTTACAATACCATCAAATGGCTAAATGTGTTCTGCTAGATTTTGTAGTAGCCATTTTACAAGCTAGTACAGCTGGCCAAATATCTGGTTGATTGCGTAGCCCCTCTGGCTGCCGCCCAGAAGATTTTCGTAACGAGTAGCTGAACGAAAGCGCTCTTCCACTACTCTGGGTGAATATCCGGAGTAGACGACGATGATGAAGGCGGTTGTATGAAAATTCTAGTTTCGCCAGTTTTGAATACCCTTTCTTGGCAATGCGGATTCTCAATCATCCTCGTCAACATGAAATGATGGATGGAAACCCTAATGTCTCTTAAAATATTGGAACGGACATGTTTTGCAGAGCCATGTTGCATTTGTAACCGTGTAACTGCATTACGTCACGTTGGCACTGTGAGGGGGGTTGTTATTTCTGTACAAGAAATCATTTCAGGAATGATGTGTAGGTAGCAACAAAGCCATCAGTCAAGATTGCACACATAGAACATTGGCTGGCAATTATTTGATGGAAAGGAGGGGAAGGTGTTGTGTAATTTCAATCTACAAAGACTCATTTGAGTCATATTCCGTTACATTGAGTTTGCCTTTTTTTCATACACCCCTCCCTTTTTTTACTCTTCTACTTGGTCTTGTTTTGAATAAGTTAAGTTAAATCGTAAAGACTTTATTATCACACTTAAACGTTAGACTCGACAGAGTCCTTGAAATTAATTTCACTAAACAGTCTAGGTGGAAGTAGCCCACTCATTATGACTATAAGTGCTCAATAATTTTACACCAAGTTACCGCCTGTGGGGTGATAGTGGGTGGTGACAGCTACAACCACCACACAATTATATTGCGTTCTAATGTTTTGTTAGTCAAAAGTTGTGTTGAAAATTAGATTTGTCGCATTATGTACTGAGTTTGAGGTTGAATACCTTTCTCCTCGACAATTTCCCCCAAGGTTATCGCCTGTGTGGTCATTGTGTTGATAACCCCTTCAAATAGCACCCCATTATGTTGCGTTACATCGTTGATTTGTTAGCTAAAAGTTGTGTTAAAAATCCAAAATGTCGCGTTATATACTTGACGTACAATGTTGATTTGATTCAACCAGTATCTTAATATTATTCAGTTACATCGCTGATTCGTCAGCTAAAACTGACGTTCAATCGCCCTTGCTTGCCATATAGTGACATTTGTGCTGAGTTTTGGATCCAACAATTCTATCCCGATATTTATTTACAACATTAATTTGTTAATCAAAATCACTTTGAAATTCAGGTTACCTGATGCGCTGATTTTTTTTGAAAGAATTTCCTTGACACTCGGCCAGCATAAATTCGATCATTACGTTACCCTTCATATGAACCATTAGAAAATAATAAGCCATGATATCGGTGTTGCATTTCCTCAAACGCATGTAACGGTCATTATAGGGTTCCTTAGTAGAATATGTATTTATTCGTCAGCGACATTGGTGGCCTTATTGTCGGCCACGGTTATTCGCTCTTATTGTTTGCTAGCTTCAGCCCGATTGTAGATAGATTAGTGTACAGCAAAGAACTTTATCTAGTTCTTCATATTTGAAGCAAATACTTGAGCGCACTAACCAAAGCCGACACCGTAATTTGTACAGCCAAAATGCGCGCGTCCTTTAACACAGTGCTTGCAAGCATTGATGTCATCATAATGGGGCCTAAGTATTTTTGGTACTCTATGGGGAATCCATTCGTTTAGTCGAGCCTAGCCTGCCATATATGCACTCAACACAGTTTCACTGGCAGGCTAAGTATACCGTGTAAAGTTACTGACTTGTCAGGGGAAACTTCAGTTTTACTGACTCCTAAAGTACAACAGGGTCTAAACTGAAGTAAGTTAATTTTTCAGACTCAGGATAAAGGTAAGTCGACAAAGATCTTAAGAGTTATGCAACGATGGACCGTTTTTAGCACAGTGTAATTTGGCAAAACCTTAACATACAATAACACTCAGACACTAGCAGTACCCGGCCCGGTACCGTAGCATACACTACAGTAACACTAACATACACACCGTGACACACAGCGTAGAAGTTGGAATTGGACTAGTTAACAACACTAACACAGTGACACTCAAGCAGTAGCACAAACACAGCCTAGGCTAACTTAGCCCATGGAGAGTGATGTAAACAGTCTGCTACAGTAATGTGCTACACAGTCTGTTTTATGAATGTGACATCATATAGCACTCAAGCAGAATATCTTATGTGAAACACCATTTCTCTCCCAAATTGTCTGATGTTAAAGTTAGACATGATTTATTGTTTTCATGTATTGCCTACACATGCAATCCCTTTTGAAAGTTTAATGGAGATAATTTATCTGACTCTCATTTTAGCGTCTGCTGAAGGAGCTTTGTGTGTCAGTTACACAGAGACTGTAGATGATGAATGTTTTTTACTGTAACAAATCACATTATGACTTTGCAACATTGTAGGTCTCAGTCTGGTGCATCAAGAACAACCTACTCAATTCACCGCTCCCAGATCAGTAATGTGAATCTCACATCACATTGTAAGAATGTGATGTAATGTAGCAAAATGTCAATTGTGAAACACTATATTTCTTTCCCAAATTGTATGAAATGAAAGACATACTGTACCAAACTGTTGGACATGAAATGTCAGTGTTTTCACTTAATGTCTACACATGCCATCCCTTTAAGAGAGATAATTTATCTAACTCTCAGTTTTGGGTCTGCTGAAGGAGCTCTATGTGTCAGTTACACCTATTTGAACAGAAAAATCATTTCTTAGACAAGTCCACACCAGAGTTACAGTTCGGTTGTATATAGGTCAGGCACGGAGTGACTTTCACCTCCTTAAAGGCTATCTAAGATGACAAAACTTGTTCCAGGTACTTCAAAACAGACATATTAAAATGATGTTTCATCAAGATGTGTATTTGCAATGTGCTGCACATGGATATTACATTGTTTGCATTATGCTGTGAATACCAGTTGTGTGTCATGCAAGGGTCAGTTGGGAGGGGCTGGTAGGCCTAAACTGGGGGGAGGAGCTGAGAAATTGTCAACCTTTACAAGTGTGAACTTTTCACAACATGGAAAACCAAGACAAAATACCAACATTTCAGCATGTGTTCAGAAGGTATGAAGTATTGGATGCAAGTTTTGATTGGCCATATATCGTTTGTTGTTTACACACATTACACATTATGCAACTAAAGGATGTGGAATCCACAGTACAAGAGTCAGCGTATCTATTTGACGCAGGACGCATTGGCAAAACACGTCCCTGAACTGTATGAATTCCACAAATATGACCTTCACTTTTTACCACTGTCTGGCAATTTCAGACCTTCTCTGTGGCTGGGTTGAAATTACAACAATGCCACACAAGGAACCAAAGTGTGTTTAGGATCTTTTTTTTTTTTTTCTTTTGTGGTTAAGGTTCTCACCAGTGCTAGGCCTAATTTAAGAACCATAAGTTTATGTAATCTTTGCATGAGTGTGGTTCATTACAATTTGTCGAGCATTTATCTTCTTTGAAACCGAAACTTCCTTGTTTGCTATTGAGTACATCTGCATGGTGATTTCCTTCTGTCTTCTTTCACAGGTATCTTCTTCTCAATCTGGCCATGTCTGATCTCGTTCAACCCACTGCTAGTGATTTGAATGTCACAAACAATGAAGAGATGCCTGGGTACCCTCATCTTCATTTGACTTGTGGTATCTGCAAAGGCCGCTACACAGATCCTCGACTTCTTCCCTGTCTCCACTCATTCTGCAATGTGTGCATTAAGACATTGGACTCATTTGTCCTTCAAGGGGGGACAACCAGAGACAGTAGTAAGAAGTCAATCATTCTATGCCCAACTTGCAACACAGAGAGTGCCCTACCAACATCAGCTAATGGGGGCTTTCCTGTAGATTTTCTCCTTCAGAAGGCTCTTTTGTATGATGCATTCGACTCTCACAATGACAACCTGACCTGTGAACTTTGTACAGATGATGCTAAGGCGCTGTCAAGATGTATTGAGTGCATGGTGAATATTTGTGGCTTTTGCTGTCAAGCACACAAACGCCAGAAGAAAACGGCAAGTCACAATGTTGTGAGCTTCTTGGAAGCCAGGAGACAAAGCTACCAACAATTGCAGTGTCCTGTTCACTGCCCAAAACATCAACAAGAGGAACTGAAGTTTTATTGTGAAACTTGTGATTATTCAGTTTGCAGGGATTGCTGTTTGGTAGAACACAGGGAGCATTTGGTCGAATACGTCGATGATGTTGGAGCGCATCACAGGAAAGTCTTGAGCAGTCTCTTATCACGACTGGAACCCCATCTCGAGGCTGTGAAGGAGGGTATAGCTGCCTCCGATAAGTTAGAAGTATCTATAGCAGAGAGAGGTACTGCCATTGAAGTTGACATTCACCAACACTTTGAAGATTACATCAAGGCACTCCATAAACACAAACGATCACTTCTGCAGAATGTTGCTGAAATTAGTGCCAACAGGACTAAGGCTGTCCAGTCTCAAAAATTGCAATATCAACAGATTCTAGGAGACTTGCAACACACATATGAGATAACCTCATCGGCGATGCAGAATGGCAATGACACAGAAATATTGTCAATTAAGCCAACACTTTCTCAACGCCTCTGTGACCTACTCAGAATTTCCTATCAAAGTCCACCATCATTTCAATATGCATCAATCCAGTTCAAACCTCATGCTGTGTCTGAAAAGATGAATCCATTTAATGTTAGGGGAGTGATAAGTGAAAAGTTGGTTGATGCAGAGAAGAGCCATGCACATGGAGAAGGTGAGTTACAGTAAATTAGGAGTAAAAAATGCTCTTATTTTGAAATTCACTAACAGCTACCTGTTTGATCTTGTAATGATTTTAGCCTTTGCAGTTGCACACTAACCAACTGAGTGTACAAATTTCATTCTGGTCAAGTCAGTATTTAAGTGGTGCTGTTGTGTCCACCTGATTATATCATAACTTTGAAGTGTACTCAATTAAAGATATCATGTTGTTTAATCACATTTTTTACCTTTACTCACATAACACCAATTATGGTTGCTAGACCCATGTACTTGTCATGTCTGCTCATCAATGCAGAAAGTTGGGGAAGTTTGTGTCTATTATTGGCTTTCACTTTGAGAAGAAGTCATTTTTTAAAGCTTTTTCACTCTTTGCTTTCTTAGGTCTTAGACATGCAAATGTGGGAGAGGAAACTATTGTTACCATTACTGTGGTGGATTCTGCTGGAGAACAAATTGTTGGTGGAGGCGATGATATCCAGGCTGATATTTGGTCCCTTGGTGAGAGTAGGAAGTAAGTAATTGCAACATGATGTGTTGATTTCCTTTGTTGCTCCAAAGCAAACTATGTGGGTTTGTTAAAAAGAAACAGGCAGCTGTCATCAACTTCTTAAAAGTTATAATACCTTTATTGCTTCAGATCTTTGATTTCACAACTGCCAAGGAATAACCTACTAGAATGGCAGCTGTCAAAGGAAACTTGGTTTTGAGTAATTTTTGATTCCTTTGCTGAAGGCAGAAGGAATCTATGCGATGCTTATGTTGTGTGTGTGTATTTATGTATGCACAGTATGTGACACTTTGCTTGTAAACACGATATCACAAGAAGGGTAACCATCACTGACCTCATAGTTGATGTGTGGGTTGGTCATATCAAGTCGATGACCCTTATTGATTTGGTGGAGGTCAAAGGTCATTTGAGCTCACCAGAGGTCAAAATGTGAAAACCTTGTACACATGTTATCTCAAGAAGGGTAACCTTCACTGACATCATACTTGGTGTGTGGGTTAACCATACTAAGCAGATGACCCCTATTGTATTTGATGGTGGTCAAAGGCCATTTGATGTCACCAGAGGTCAAACTGTGAAAACCTTGTAAAGATGATATCTCAAGAAAGGTAAAGTTGACGTACCTCATACTTAGTGGGTGGGTTGGTCATACTTAGAAGATGATCTCTTTTATCTTTGGTGGAGGTCAAAGGTCATTTGAGGTTGCTGGATGTTAAACTGTGACAACCTTGTAAACACGATATCTCAAGAAGGGTAAAGGTGATTGATCCCATACTTAATGTGTGGGTCAGTCATATTGAGTGGAAGATCCCTATTGTTTTTGGTGGAGGTCAAAGGTCATGAGAGGTCAAACTGTGAAAACTTGTAAACACAATAGCTGAAGAAGGCTAAAGTTGACTGATCTCATAAATAGTATGTCGGTTGGTCATGCTGAGCAGATAATCCCTGTTGTTTTTGGTGGGTCAAAGGTCATTGAGGTTATCAGAGGTCAAATTTTGAAAACCTTGTAAACACAATATCTCAAGAAGGGTAACCTACTGACCTTGTACTTGGTGTGTTGGTTGGTCATACTGAGTGGATGATCCCTATCATTTGCTGTGGAGGTCAAAGGTCATTTGAGGTCAAACTGTTTCTACTTGTCCATAATTTGAAGAGTACTACTTTTATAATGTAGTTATTAATGTTCCCTCCTGTTGCAGAATGTGAGAAAGATTAGAAGCAAGGCTGATTTGATGTTTCTGGGAGAACAATGTCAAAATAGTGCTTTTGTCTCACTGTGTTAAAAGTGAGTAATATAGCTTGAATGCCTGAAAATGTCCTTTGAATCAGGCTTTCGAATAATGCTGTTATTTTAGCAAATTTCTTCAGAGACACAAATAGGTGGAAGTGTCATATAAAGAGAGTATTTTCAAGAAATTTGTGATTTCTCGTTCGCTGGGTTTGTTACGGCACTATTTCTAAACTCCAAAATTTCAAAGACAATTTGGGCTCAGTGAGAGTCATGCTTTGAAAGTCTTGTACACATTGTATCTCAAGGATGGAAGCTGGGGCTGAGCTCGTTTTTGGCGTGCACAGGTACTGCATGATGCTACATTGAGCACAAGCATATTGTTTTTAGGAGAGGTCAGGGTCATTTGAATCAACTGGCATCATCTTGCTGAAAACTTGTAAAGCAAGTGTTATCAAGAAAGGAAATCTTGAACTAATTTCATGCTGAGTATTAGAGCTAACCAGGTTTGTACAGGAGCTACGGTAGGTGGCGGTGGTCAGTTCTGTTCACTATTCAAAATACTCGCCCACTACTTGGGGCTCCAAAATAGCTCAACACAAATTTTTTAGAAATACATAACTCCTTAAGTAGCTTGACTTGGAAAGGTGTCATGAGAAATTACGCTGTGATTTTATTTTCAGTTTAACAGAAAAGCTTGGAAATATTGCTGGTAAATCAATCATGTTTAAAGTAAGTTCCATTACTATCAAAACAAGGCATATATACTCAGTGTCCCAAATCGGGTAGGCCTTTGCAAAGACTGTGCAGTATGCAGTGCACAGCAAACACTGTGCAGTGTGGTACAGCATGTTAGAGACAATACAAACCGTTAAAACTCATGAAAAGGCAAGAGAAAACCAAGGACTTAGGGGGGCCTTGTCCCTTGATTCCCACCAGGGTCTATTAAGGAGGTGCCCTCCAGACTGGACCCCAGACTGCAAGGCATGAGACTCCAGTCGCTCCATTCCCTCCGTTCACAATGGGCAATTTGCCACCAGTAAAATTGTACCAGCTACAACCCTGATGTTTACCAATAGTGAAACAACCCTTGTTTGGCATAGGCTGAGGGTCATTTGAGGTCCACTGGAGTCAAA
Organism: Stichopus chloronotus; assembly: GCA_021234535.1. Classification (NCBI taxonomy): domain Eukaryota; kingdom Metazoa; phylum Echinodermata; class Holothuroidea; order Aspidochirotida; family Stichopodidae; genus Stichopus; species Stichopus chloronotus. The sequence goes on along the minus strand of CM037838.1, from coordinate 5,677,832 downwards.
GTACAAAACTTCAGAAACCAAGATAACTCAGATAGAAAAAGTTTTATACCATTTGTCATTAGAGACAGATTGATTTTGGTGTTGATCACAAGTCATTTGGGATCAGAGGACTAAAAGAAATTCCGACTTATCAAACTAAAGGAGGAAGTGTATCACTGATAGTTGTTGTCCAGAAGCTTGTTCTTTAAAAAAAACTTTTCGCTACAAGAATGTTTTCTTGGCTACTGTTAGGGTCAACTGCAATACATATTTTGGTTGATATTACACAGCACAGTAGATGTGTACAGTACTGTGTTTCTCAAAATGAAGTTTGTGGTAAGTCATTAAAGTGCTATGATTATGCTAGTCATATAGTTCTTTTCATTGCTGAACTGTGTATAAGATTTCAATAACCTGCTAAACTATGTCTATCCTTCTGTGAAGTTTTGAAGAAGTTGTGCCGACAATACTTGTACTCAGTTTTAATCTTTAGAGAGGATATATTTCTGTGAATTGAACATTGTATGGATTACAGTATGAAGAAAATTAGAAGCGTTTATTGAAAACACTTAGAGTGAGAAAAAAAATTATACTGTACATCTTTAACTTTGTATCTACAATACTGTACCTATGTAGCAGCAAAGTTAGTCATGAATCTGACACAGTGTTCCCTTTCACAATACTGTACTTCTGAATTTGTCAAAAATCCCCAATGGCTATACGGCCTCCAATATATTTTATTTTACCTGTCTGATAAAGGCTGTTGGGAATTTTATGATATTATTGTGAAACCCATTGTCACTTCCAACATTTCTGTAAGAGATTAATGGGATTATATGCTTAATACATCTATTACAAGTTTGGTTTGGAAATTCTGTAACAATTGGACCTTTAAATGTAAAACTCCTGTTACATTAACATGGTTCCAATATCAGATGGTAAACACTTTCTTATGCACAAAGGTATTACTGCATCGTATTCTAAGAAAGAAAAGGAGACAATTTCACACCTATTTTCTATGTGCCCTTTTATTAAGCAATTAATTTGTCAATTTAATCCTAGGACAAAAGACAAGCTGTCAAAGAATTTTTACTACTCTAACAAATGTCTGCTTTTAGGATACCATGCACTCTCTATGTAATACTCGCAAGTTTAAAATTATACTAAGCGCTCTCAGTGTGATATACGTGTGCGTGAACTAGCAATGTAATGCTGCACATATGTGTACCTTTATATGAATGTATATATGCACTGTATGTATACATGTTTCTCTTTCATTTCAATATGTGGATGCTATTCAATAAATAAAGTAAAAAAAAAAATAGTTGTAACTTCTGATATGGTATCCTCTTTGCAGAAAGTTTCAGTGTTATCTAGATGATCGTGGTGATGGCACTTACAAGCTTTCTTACTGCCTGAAAGCTCCTGGTCCTTATGTCTTGAACATCAAATTGTCAGGACAACACATAAAGGTAATTTACCACATATTTGTTTTTACCTCCTTTGTTCCAGAGTGAATATCACAGCAAAGCTTTAAATCTTATAAAAGGAAATTCTAACCCCAAAGATATGGCATCAGTGTTTATTGACGTTGATACTTTAAAGTTTGTTATTCTTTCGCTTTGTTTTAATAGTATACTTCTTTGTGTTTTCTTTCCTGTTTACGTCATGATTTGTCTTTATAAGTGAAAGTGAGCGATGTTTGCACTGTAAGTATCAGGTGGTGCTTACATCCTTTTCCTTAAAAATATCATAACTGATACAATGCATGTAATATGTGATATTGATATATTATGAAGTGTTTTCCCCAGTCTTTCAAGGGTAAGGGGGAAGGTTTGTCCCCCCTTGAAGTGTGTCAGCGATCAGTGATCAATAAAACGATGTTGGAGAGAGATTTGTGAGATGTTCTCTCTTGCCTATAGAAACTTTTATAATTGATATTAAATGATACAAAATGGTACAGTACCACTTAGAGTTGTTTTGTTGTTCTATTTGAGTAGCCTATTATCAACCCTTTTTTTGGCCAAGGAGAACTGTTTCAAGGGGGCAGGATTTTTCAAGGAGGTGGGAATTTGTAAGGGGGAACAATTTCACCTGGTGGTGCATCGCCCACTAAAACCAAAATTAGATAACACTGATTATGGTATTTGTGTGATACCAGTGCATAACAAAAGTTTGCATTTTGGTGCAAGTTTCCCCAATTTAGGATTCTGTTGGTATTTATTCATTACAATGATTTGCTTTCCTAAGTTCATCAAAAAAACGAATCTGATAATACTTGCATGGTTAAAATGAAAAGAGAAATGCAAAAAATAGCACAGTTTGCAGGGGTCTGCCTTCAATAGAGTGAGTTCCAGTGTGGTCACCAACTAGGCATAGTACCATCTTCAGTTGGCATGGAGGGGACACGAGATTTGGACTCCATTTACCCCCAGACTTGCAGGAAATTGTACTCTGTAGGTCTTTTGAGGTGCATTGAAATATTGAGCAATCCACTTGAAAACTTGAATCCTAGAAAACGTTTTTCTGGTTGAGACACTTTTACCATCCATAGTAGCCTTTTTATTTGACTGTTTGTTAAACAGTGCCTTTCTGAAAAGTGGATTTCTCACAGTAGCTTGGGATGTTTGACAGTTTTTTGTCTTGTCCAGATCCCACCAATAGCTGCTGTGGCAGATTGCTGGTTTGGCTTTGATATGAATGAATTTATAAACATATTAAACATGTTCTTCGAATGAAGTCTTCTTTCACTTGACAGGGAAGTCCTTTCAACCTCACCGTTTCATCGCCCTGGAAACGCCACTCAGGTATCTGGCACTGTTGTACGTTCTGCTCTAGTGAAGGGAACAGAGAAGCCACTTGTGCTTGCGATGGTGTCATGCCTGGTATGTGAACACACTCCACATATTAGCAGTCTTGCTTTACCGTATCATTGTACTCTTCTGCAAACAAGCTCTTTTCATAGCTGCAAGACATAAAAAGGAATCTTCCTGCCAAAGATGTAGGTCTCGATGGGATAATGGTGTAATCTAATAGCTTGAAGGCAGTAGATCCATGTATTCTACATTGTGACACTTATAGTAGTCCACTGTCTAGGTTTTTCAATTTTCCAACTGTATTAATCAGAGATGGGAATAGGTTCTTGTAGTGATAGTTTCATTTTTAAGTCTTATCAGGAATTATGTCTACCACTGTCGCCAGAAATAAATAAAAGTCGTTCAATGACCTAATATATGCTCATTCTGAAGTTGTGGTCTGGGAGAGCACAATGTGTGAATGAATGTTCCTAGTGCTCCAAACTTGCCAGTTTACAGTTGTTTTTAAATATTCAGGTGAGACATAAATATTGATGTAAATCCTTGCTCAGATTAGGGTGAGGCAATGTACCAGCCCCCTATTATTTACGATACATTCAATATATTGAGTATATATTGTAAGAAATATTTTTTCTGGGAAATATTCTGTTACCAGTGTTTATATGCATAGCTGAAGGTGAAACTCAAACAAGTCAAAGAGTATATAAATATTTTCCTCATTATCTCAACACACTAATTGCACTCCCATCTATCTTGCCAAGAGTACTGTTGACCTTTAACTTCGCCCTTGGCTACCTCTTGTCTTATACTGGACTAGTTCTTTCCCAATATTTCACAAGCATATGTGTGTGTGTGTGACACTTGCTTGGGTATGCTCTCATTCAGTAGGGGAAAATCAGGTGAAAGTCAGACTTGGTATGTTCGTTTGCCATGTTAAGAAGGTGTGCTCTATTGTTTTTAGTGGAGGTCAAAGGTCATCTGGGGACACCAGGGGCAAAAGTCTGTGTTTCTGTGACACTTGCCTGAGTACGCTCTAACTCAGTAGGGGAAAGTTGAATGAAAGTCAATCTTAGTAAGTAGGTTTGCCATATTGAGAAGGTGTGCCCTATTGTTCTTGTAGAGGTCAAATGTCATCTTGGGGAACTGGGGGCAAAACTGTGAAAACATCTTTAACGCAATATCTCAAGTACTTAAGTTTGGACGAAGTTTGTACTTGGCATATGGATGAATTATGGTAATGGTGCCGTTGGGGTGTACAAGATTTTAGGGTCCAAGGTGCAAATGTTAGTGCTATGGTAGTCAAGTACCTTCAGCTAATCTGCATTCTTATGGACAAAATGAGGCCCAAACTTTTTGGGATGTGATAAATTGTGGATTAGTTGAGAATAAATGACTACAGTTGAGGTACAGTAGAATAATCTTCATGCAAGGAACCATAGTGCCCCTGGACTCTTGTCGATATTTCATAATGGTTTCAATATCTCACAATTATCATTAAGTTTTACTATATTACCATTTTTTTTTATTTTCTTCAATGTAGCTAGATACCAAATTGAAGCAGTTTATTACAAGGTTTCAGTATTATAACTGGTTTTACTGTTAAAGTTTAGATACAGGTGCAAAATGCAAACATCCTGACATGACACAGTTACAGTATATATGTATCACAATCTATTTTTGTTATCTCTTTAATTTTCAGGGGGTTTCAAGGGTTGTGGACATAACCATGCTGGCCACCCAGGATCTTGGCATTGGTCATGCTGCGCTTCCCTCGAGGAAGACTCCATCTGCATCGGAAAAGAGCCAATTATTCGATCCGCTAGCCAGGAGAACATCTTGCCCTCAAGAGGCAAGTTGCAACGTAGAGCTACACTAGCTAATTCTGATAGGATGAGAATGCTGCAACAACACCAGCTCAGATCAGTAGGATCAATGAAAAATGAGAAACCAGTTAGAATGAGAGACCCTAGTCCCATGAGATACAGAGATCCGAGTCCCATGAGATACAGAGATCCGAGTCCCATGAGATTCAGGGAACCAAGCCCCTTGAGGCACAGGGATCCAAGCCCTATCACGACCCACAGTAGTGCAGACAGGTACCAGTACTCCCAGAGACAGTTGATTCAAAGTGGACCTCCTAACCTCACTAATGCCAGAGCATGGAAGAATGTATCCTTCTAATCAAGCACACTGAATGTAGTGAGAAAACATATGCCTTAAGCCAGAAGTTTTCCTGGATACAGTGAATGGGATAAAGTTGGTAAAAAGTAAGTTGTGCTTGGGAAATTGAAAAGGAAAATCTTTAACATTACAGTACATTAGATCAAATGACCAAAATTATACATAATAAGAAATGGACTGTTATTTCTGCTAATTTCATGTTTTTAGAGTCCAAGCTATAGTCATTTAGACTACACACACGCATTCTGACAAGACCATTGCCTTCGAAATTATCAGCTTAGCTATGAAACCTTCTTTTCGTTAGGTCTGAGTCAAGTCTTCCAGCTCCTTGGTTGAGTGAATTATTCCAGCATATTGCATTTAGTTTTAGACTCTGCCCCAATTAATATTTTCTCTTTTTAAAAAGGGAATTGCCATTTTAAAAAGGGAAACCTTGGCTTTGTTGGAAAATAAAAAGTAAAAAATGAAAATTAGAGAGAATGATACAATGTTTTCTTTTCAGTTTAACAATGGGGGAAATTATGACTCTATCTGCATCTATACGAAGGAACTTAGAAATAGATGACTGAGGATATTTAGTGTTGATTTATGCCAAGAAACTGAAGCAACCATGTACTGGAATCTTCTAAATGATTGTCTTGTAAATGCAGTGTTGTAGACATAGAAAGTTACCTCTACTCTTGATTTATTTAAATTCGAGAATGATTTAATCTAAGCTGGTAATTTACAGTCTACTGCTCAGTAAAAACAACAAAATTGACCTTTCATGATATCAAAACTAACATTTAACTTTGAAAATGTTACCTTTTGGCATGTGTCTCACAAAGCCATGTCTTGCTGTGCAACCCTCAGTTTCAGATAAACAGAGAATACAAAAGTACTTGTTTTGTCAAATGACATGTTTACCAGTCTGTGAAGTTGTCCCAAATTTAATGCAACTATCCTACTGGATGCTCTTAGTTTGTTCCTAAAATGTGATTGTAATGAATTCTTCCAAAGCCAAGGGCTATCGCTTTACTCCATTTTCCATGAAGTTCAAGGGATACAAGTTTTTCTCAATGTTTTCATTTGCCATGTCGGTTTAGGTTGTTTTCCCCAATAGAAAATCCAATTACCTAACAAAAGGATGCAAAATAGTCAAATCTCATTCATAATGTTATTGGTTGTATTACTGTGCTTATGTAATTTTGTATTTTCCTAAATATATACTAATTGTATGACAGTACTCAGTAGCCTTTTTGTGATTCATTTTGCTGTATTGGAAGAGTGTGCTTCATGTGAAGGGGGTGGGGGGTGGCTATCAGCAATGTTTATGTCAGATTCATTTGCAGGCAGACCTGAGTATCATCAAAGAGAGAACATGACTGCAGTCATTAAACTCTTCTTCCAAGTGTTTCGTTCACGTTCCTTCGAATATTACTAGGTTTTTTTTGAGAGGAATACGTATACATATGTATAACAATAAGACCAAATTATTTAAGTCATGTTCAGTACTTAATTGCCCTGATGTATTCTAATATAGTGCCTTGTGTGTGAATTTTCTTTCATAGATTCCGGCCAATTAAGTATTTATTGTTCCTACTGCTAATTGTTTTACTATTATGGCTCCTGCTTGTATTCATATGACTTGGTCAATATAGTGCTATTTTGAAGGGATGGGTTCATGATCAAATTTTATTGTTGGACCCTGCTGCTTTGAAACTAACCTTTGTTTCATAGAAGTGTATATTTTTTTACATAAAAAATAAGTACCTAACTAGTGGACCACGACAATAACAATGATAATTCTTTAAAGGTGCTTCTTTATTTAATTGACGGATACAGTAGGTTTGAATCATGTGGTGCAAGTTACAAGGGATATTTCAATTCCAAATTAAATTCATTTTTGGTATTTGAACAGTCATAAGGGACACTGAAGATTTGACATGGATAAAGAAGAATAGATACTTCAGGAACTGTGACGTAGAAATTTTTTCATATTGCAGCTTTGTTTGCTATCTAAGACAAAGCGTGCATAGTATTGGGACATTTCTTGTGAAATAACTGTATGTATGTGTGAAACTGATCTCATTGGTAGTATATCATTCATGCTGCTGTAATTATTTGTAATCATGATAAACTGCACTGGCTGCTATAGAGTTCTTGAAGCATGTTGCTGTCTCAAAGAAAAGAATACTGTGACTTTCGCTCACTGCTCAACTTGAAAAATGTGAAGATAATCTTACAAATGGTATGTTTTCTGTGACATTTAGCCAGTATTCAGAACTGATAAGACATTTTTTACTGTGCAAAATTTTGCATTTTTGCATTTTCTGCCATAATATATGTCGGTGGTTTGTAGAAAATGGAAGATACATGTTCCATTTAGGGCATGTGTTATGTAGGGAAACCTCACCAAGTACTTGAGAAAATAATTTTATTTTTGTCTGTAACTTTATTGATTTGCTAACTTTTGTATTTATCTGAGACTATTCAAATTTTCAAGATATTCAAGGATCTGTTTTGTAATTTTCAGCAAAGTAAAACATATGGTACATCCTTATAAGAAGTATATCTATGCATGGTATTCCCTCCAAGTGTGTATTTCAATATTTAAGAGACTAAGTTAATATTTTTGCCTAATACTTTCCATTTTTGTCTTACTTGTAAAGAAACAAATAAACTGGGTTACCATCATAATCATCACCAGAATACTTCTGGTTGAAACCAATTTCTAATATTTAAAAAAAAAAATGTAGAGTACTAACTCTTCAAGTCTGACAAATTTTATAACATGTTGACATCATGAGAAGGAGAATGAAAACCTGTGACAATTTCATTGTGTTTTTACCCAATATCACTGAAAAATGCAATTCTGGCTGCCTTGTGGTTCATGATGAAGTGGAGAATACTGCATGCTACACTGAAGACTGTGAAGAGCTTGTATCTCAAACAATTGCACTTGACTGAAGGAGAAAAGTGATGCATTTTCAGTGCAGTATATTTTGAAAAACATTTTTTTTCTTTTTTTTTTATAAAATGAAAGCAGACATAGAAAAGCGCTTATTGAAACATAAATGGTGGTGCTAATACATTCTTTAATGTATTTTTTATATTCATCTATTATCATATAAAATAGAAACACTTTGTTGCATTGTATTACTACTGAAGAAGGTTATATATGCTGTGATATTCTGGTATATATCTACATAAAATACACAATTTATACAAATCCTGTTTGTCAAGTCTCTGGTTTGGTCAGTAAGCTGTAAAAATCACAAGGTTGACTTGTTATGTTCTTGTTATGACATGCACTGTTATGTGACATGCTCAATTGGTAAAGTGTTTCACAATATGTTTCATGCTTGACAGCTCTTGGTTTTCACGCAGTCTTTCCCAGTTAATTTTTGCAAGACTGGAATTAGAAGGAGATGCAGCTTATATTCTCTAATATACGACCTCAAATATTCACCCTCTCTTTGTTTTTGTTTTTTTCTGCCTGTCCAAGATAGTGTCATCAGTTTATCCCATGAAACATTAATAAAGTACTAACAAGGATTAGCTTTATTACAAGTTGACTGTTTGCTTCTGTACATTCCAGTTACATAGGCACAAACAGAATGCTGACAAGTCCTGTTTCAAGATTTGATTTCTAAAGCATGATGAATTGATGCCACTAAAAATCCAACCTCATGACCTTAGATCATTTTTATCACCTCAAGTTGATTCCATGCCACTGAGGTAGCAAGCAATAACATGGTCAGTAAGGCATCAAGTGCCTATGTTAACTTGATTTATACTTCATATTGATACCACGATAGGGGATATTAGTTTTCATGCGTCATTGAAAAGGGAAAAAGGCTTTTTGACTACTTAAACAAGAGCAATTCATCATGGAATGGAAATCTAGTATCTGTGAATGTTGGAAGATGAAATTTAAAATGTAACTTTCACTTAAGGGTAGCAAGCCATGATGTCAGCTGGAGGCATGTTGAACATGGGCAAAATGCTTGTTTACTTAAAGCAGGATGTGCTGTTATTCCTGTTATGTCAAAAGTGCACCAAACGACTGGCTATAATTCGTGTAGTTGTAAAAAGCTGTACAAACTACCGCACCGTGGTCTATTTGTCTGTAAGCCTTATTTCCTGAAGCAATGCGTTTTCGTTGTGGGGTCTGTCCTTAAAATTTCTACATAAATACACTATAACATCAAAGGCGGTGTGGGGTATGATCAGGTGTCAAACTTGTCATCTGATCTGTTCCCTCCAGTGATTTGGCATTCATTCTGCCCACAATGCAGAAATAATGAATTAGCAAATGTTTCATTTAGCACAAACCTCCTCAAATGACTTCGTTAGATTTTAAGGCTGCAGAGTGTCTTACTTTCTCCCTGGATGGACATGTAACAGATTTTAAGAGGGATAATTTCATCATGCTTTTTAGCCGAAATGGATGACCCTTTCTTTCTACCGTAATTGAAAATCTAATGAATGACATTTCTTCTGAAAGAAACATATCGTAGACGTTATTTTCCAGAATGGAAGAGAATGAGGGAGAATAGACAATGAAGGCTATTTGCCATCCTTTAAACAGCACATCCTGCTTTAAAGGGCAAATGGTCTGAGTTTGAAAGAACCGGGAACTGTTGCAAGGCAAAAGCTCTTGAACTTAAGTTCAATTTTAACCGTCTCCTGCATGGCTACTTAGCTTAGTTACTTGAAATTTCACAAAAGAAGTGAATATTGTGTGAGATTTAGTTCTGTTGATGTCTTTGCTGCTGTGCATATGCCAATAATTGAAAAAGAAACTGAAGGTTAATTTGAATTACTTCTCTCAAAATTGAGGTCACTTGCCCTACCATGGCACAAAATACCACCGATATAATGGGATAAGACACTTAAACACATTCACACGACTAGCACAAACCACATTCTCAAGTAACTAGTTCCACTCATACGACCACTGGAGAAGATAGGTTATTGTCAAATAACCTTTTTTAGGCGGTTTTTAGAGGGTTCTTAGGGGTTCAACACAGAAAGTTCCCGTTGCAGTAAAGAGAGAGACGTCAGAAAAGAAAATCCCCGGTGATTCCCGGTTTGATTTTAATGATCGATCAGAGTTCCATTTATTAATGATTTGACTTGCACATGAATTTAATGAATTAAGTTGACGGAGATGATTAAATCAGAGAGAAAGGCGTATACAGTTACATGACGATGACCAATCAGAAAGACGTAAATTGTACATGTCATCGTATGTAAATCGTTGCTACCTATGAATTGACCAATCATGTAGCATTATGGAATCTTTCCACGAACGGTGTCTGAGTTTTCTATTTTTAATGTGTTCCATTGTCTACACTGACTGAACGGAAGGGAATAAAGACAAAATTAATAAACTCTGGTACACTCAGGAAACTAAACTTTGTATGATCTGGAGTACGGTAGAGCGTAGCGTCCACCACTATTATTATTATTACACTTCTATAGCACTTATTCTAGCAGTAAGCTGTAAGTGCTTTACAAGGATATCAAATACAAATACAATGAAACATAAGAATAAAAACAAAGCCTAAAACAAAAACTAAAAACTACAATCAATACAAGAAGGCTACATAATGTTATAAAGATGAAGTAAAAAATGAACGGAACACAAGAAACAACAAAGTCGGCAGAAATTCTTAAAATGCTGTCTAAAAAAATGAGTCTTTAAATTTCGTTTAAAAGAGCACAGAGAAGGGTCAGATCTCATTACAAGCTGTAAGGGATTCCATTCTTTAGGAGCATAGACTTCAAAAGAACAATCACCAAAATTAGAAAATGATTTGGGCACTTGTAGTAGGAACTTAGAGGAAGACCTTAAAGTACGATTCGGCTCATAGGTGTTTAAAAGTTGGATTAGATAATCAGGGGCAGCTCCCTTAAGACAATTAAAACAGAGCAGTATCGTATTTTAAAACGCACACGGTATTCAACAGGCAACCAGTGTAATAGGTATAAAATGGGTGTAACATGATCCCTAAAAGATGAACGAGTTATAAGCCTAGCCGCTGAATTCTGATTTAATTGAAGATGTCTGATGTGCATTTCATTAACCCCAATTAGTAGTGAATTAGCGTAATCTAATCTAGAAATTACAAGAGCATGAATAAGACTTCTAGTAGCATCCTCGTCTTCCACCATAGGCTGTACAACATTATGGTGGACGTTAATTGTATTATGCACCTTAAGGAGTTTAAGACAATGCCCTCTGGTATTCCCACATATCCTCAAAGCAGAGACAAAATCACTAAACGAAAGTTATAATAACCATGAAATAATCATAACAACTGGAATCAGATTACCAGGTAACTTCCTCAGCTCAAGGGAAGTGAGATTTAGATGTCATGTTATATTTTGAACTTTCAAAGAACCATTAAATGCAAGAGGTCCCCTTTACACTTCCTCTAGTAAATCATAACATTTAGAATGGCAAACATTCCAATTAAATGGGTACTGCATATTTCGAAATCAAGCTTACTGTTCGTAAAGACTAACAATATGTATCATAATTTAAAAAAATGAAGTTTCTTTCATTATACCCCAAAAGACCTCTCTCTGCAAGTCAGTCATATAAAGTCCTACGCCTCAATCTTGAAATAGAAACCTGCAAACATCATTTAATTTACACTGACTCCGCAGGTTTTGTACCAAAATGAATTAGTTAGCGTTGCACTGTATGGAATAACATATGCCATTCCTGAGATTAACTATATTCTTCTTCCCTACTGTCTGAATTTCCTTGTATATGTACTTTATATATTTACTTTACTTCCATTGGATCCATCACACGACCAGTTGATGTCTGTTTCGCAGAAGTTCCAAGTGATTTCCACATCACCGGCAGGTCAGCTAGACGTCTTTATTGTTTACAGAGGCTATAATTAAGATGGTATCTTGCAATCTTAAGAAAGATACACTAGACCAACAGTCAGTAACTGTACCAGATTTTATAGAATCTCACCAACTCGAATTCAGTATTTAAGGTTCGGAACCTTGCATATCCGTATTTTTCATCATTGCTAGTCCCTAAAATAAAAATAAAACCACCGTCCAATGCTAAATATGAGTATCCTTTATGTCCTGACAATGGGCGTCACAGTCGGTCATTCACAGGCGGACATGCCCCACTCCTGGAGAGGACAAGGACAGAGAATAAATACCCCTCCCCCCCCTCTCCTCACGTGCACATTCAAGTTAATTTTCTCTGAACTCAAGCTCTTCAATGTATTGGGTTCATAAGTAAATATCCCCATAGGCCTACATAATTTGGCCAAAAAATGGCAATTTTTTTCTCCACGGTTGACGCCTTAATTTGGACTGTCCTTAAAGACAAATAGGGCGTTTAGAATACACCAACATGACATACAAAAGAAAATAGGTTTCCTCATTGTTACACCATTCCATCTCATCAATAAACATCTACCAAAGCTTCATCTGCTCAAAACAGTATGCATGTGATAAGTAATGGAAGATGCATCATTTAAATTTTGAAAAGTTTGGGTGAACAAATCAGTGTTGAGCAACAAATAACTGAATTTCTATCTGTGAGGAGCTTATTTCTTGAAGAGAAGGGAACTTTCCTTTCTTATTTTGAATAATCTATCATTCTGCCTCCTCAAACATTGGTTTTAAAAATATGGATGTTTTCTCTAAAACAAACGCCCTATTTCCCTTTAACATTGTCTTATAATTATTATATGGATGCAGGAATTGTCTTCGAGTTATTCGAGACCTCTCACCTGTGTAAATCTGGACTAATTCAGGCCACATAAATTTACCACAGTGGCTTGGTGTGTTCTTAGGAAAAATCTCTGAAATTGTGTCATCCTGTTAGTTCCATAAGTAAGAAGAAAAAATGGATTACCGATTCAAATGGATTGCCGGCGCCCTTTTCAGCTCTTCACGAAAGAGAGTAAATATAGAAAAAGATGAGAATGAAAAAAATGAAAGAAAGAGTAAAGAAAATGCAAATTTGAGTACTTCAGCGAACTCCACATCCAGGAAATATGATGATGTTGCCAATTTTCTGACCTCAGATTCAAGCAAGTACAGTATTCATCATGAAATGCGCAAATTTTTATCACACTTTTTCATCGGAAAACCTCTTAAATAAGATCTAAATAATTTTCAACCAAGAAAATTTTGACAATACCATTTTCTTCAGCGTACTTGCGGAGCCTGGGAAGGGTGATTTCCAGCACTCTTGGGGTGGGCCTTATGTATTATTTTCTGGTACGTTCCGCGCCAAACGATGCAAGCCCCCCCCCCCCCCCCCTTTGATAGTCTACAAACAATTCTCATTTCACCCCTAATAAAAAATTCTGGCTGTGCCAATCCAACAGGGGCATACTGTATTTCCATATCACACTGTATCACATTCGTTAATGTCACCTCATCTATGTCCTAGGCTCAGTCAGAAAAGTAATCTATCTACACTCATAGCAACGCACTTCCGAGTCTCTTGGGACGCTGAAAACAATTCAATGTGATTCCGCTACCCAATGGAAAAAAGTTGTGGGTCTAAAGATATGTTCATCCCCAATCAAATATTGCCAAGTGATCCAAGACTATACATGAAAGAGGAGGTATAATTTTATGATTACTTCATTTCAACTCATCTGATATGTATTAACACTTTCATAGATTTACTTTTGCTGTCATTAATTTGCAAACATGAGGTACCTGTTTCAAGACTGTGAATATGCCGCTTATCAAAACCCAGGAAGGGCCATTTCCGTTCATCTAGGGAGTTTGAAAAGCCAAACTTTTCCTGCACGCTCCGCCCCAACGGGTGTGGCGCTCCGCCTAGACAGTCCGTGTGGGTTCCTGTATAGAGAGCGTATGTGACAACTGGTTATTTGACTCCAAAATGTACAATCTTACTGATCATTTGTGAGACAAAACCAATCAAATTGCCGTTATACATACTAGTTTTCACTGGATAATCATGTATCAACACTTGACTAACTATACGCATAGGACCTACAATGGTCGCGCAGGTGGACGCCAAATGTCTGAAATCACAACCCTATCTCAATATGAACCCCAATAGTCCTGCCTGCACTCCTCCCCCTTCAATATCTTTCAAGAGCAGTGGCTATTTCTATCATGCAGCACCCCTAAGAGTAATTTTTTCCCCTTCCTACTGAAACTGCTAGCTCCCACTCTGGCCTTCCTACCGTCTGAGAGGGGGATTTAATGCTAACAGTTTTCTTGGTACGCTCCGACCCAGTCTATGGTGATATATAGATTAGATAGTCCTGCCCGTGTGGTGCGCCATGGCCCTCAGACAAGACCTGCTAAAACCTTTGCACACCCCCGCAGTATGTCCTATCATAAACGTATTTCAATATCCACCCCCAACAAGAGAAATCATTACATTTGGCTGTGGCCCTATTTGAGTCACTCTTAAACTGGGCCTGTGCCGCCGAATTGGCATTTCATACTATCTTGCAAGTATTGTTGTAAAAATTTTTTCTTGTACGATACGCTCCAACTGATGCGTCGCTCCGTTTAGATTGTATCAAAGTGAGCTCAACAAAGGAGGAATACAGGGGAGGGGTCCCAGTGGTCCGGACTCTCAATTTTCCCCGAAATACGACATTCAAAGGTTTTTTTCTTCTTTAAAATAGGTATATTAAATCACCACCAGGCCAACTAACGCAATGCATTCTTTCGTTTGCTGACGTCTTCGGAACGGTTTCAATTAAATCTGCCCCAGCAGGGGTTTATAGGCACTGCACTTTTTGATGGCTTTGGGTATATTGAGCAGGTCCAGTAGGTTTTCCCCTAGGATCTGGGATAACGTCCATTATTGTGATCAGAAGGAAAAACCAGCAAGCTATGAGGTATTTGTAGAATTGTGAGCACTTGAATGAAGAATTCTGTATCTTCGAAGGATTCTGTGTCTTCGAATGGTTCTGAAAGAGCACTAGTCAGACACTGGATAGGCCTACGTTAAGACAAGTGATCAATTTGATGATTGACAGGAGGGGTCGCGCAGGGTCAAATGATTAAAGGCACATATATTGTCAAAGTATATAAAAGGACAATTCAGGTGCGCGAGTCCAGGGGGTTTTAAACGGGGACGGAGGCCTACCTGAGGGCATGTGTGACAAGACCATCTGAGAGAAGCGTCACCATGTTGGCGCGGAGCGCACAAGGAAATTTTGGGCTTTTCAAACCTCCCAGATGGCCGAAATGGTATTTCCCGAATGTCCTAGGCTGAATATACCCAGCCTTGAAATAGGGATATCATGTCTGCAATTTCTCCGTTCATGTTAGAATAAAAATCAATCTATGAAAATGGTTCTTAAAATACATATCAAATGGGGTTGAGGTGATACAAGAATGATAATGAATTTCTCATCCGCTTTCATTTTTTTAGTATTTTGCAAATATTTAGGACTGAGTGCATGGCGTAGGGACTCCTGGAAATTTTTTTAGGGGGGTTGAAGATTTTTGCATGAAAGTGTTTTTTACTAATTATTATCTAAGCGGAGGACTACTGTAAGTACATATGTGGGAATTTCCAGAAAACGGCTCATGGAAAGTGCTTGAAAACCCTCAGCGAAATTTCGAAACCAAAAAAAAAAAAAAACTCTCGTCGGTAAGGCAGAAGATGAATGTGAATAGAATGTAAACAGAAATTACCATAGCACAGCCAGGGTCTAATGATTGTGGGCATATTTTGCTTATACGTCATTGATATCACAAATGAAGCGTCTATCCAGGGTTTTCAGGAGGAGTGGGGACCTGGCCTGAGGGCAAAAGCCGTTTGCGCGCACTTTGGGCAGGACTATCTAAGCGGAATACCACCATCGGTACAGGGGTCTGTTGCAACTCCCTGATCTGTTGGCGTACCTGAAAAATTTGGGCTTTACAAACCCACCTCCCCCCCCCCCCGGCTCGGAAACGGCACTTCCATGGTGATCTGGGCTTCTTGTACCCAGCCTTGAAATAGAGCTTTCATGTCTGCAATTTTTCAATTAATGCGAAAGAGATCGTTCTATTCAAAACCAGTACTAATCTGGATTGCTAGAATACTTATGCTAGCGTAATTTTCTGAAAAGTTCATTTCAACAGTTTTTACTTCTAACGATGACCGTTTTTTTTTTTAACTTTTTGAGAAATTTTCAACAAGCAAGTTATCTTAAACAAAACCTGGTGCAATATTTTGCATCTATTGCAGCCATTTTTGCCGGAGAAATTATGGTTTTAGAAAAGTTATTGCCATAACTTTTACTCTCATTACAGGTGTTTATTAGTTTGCTTCAAAGGTCAATTGTTGCATGACAAAGTAGAACTCGTTCTTGTACCAACACTTTTGAAAATGACAGTCACATTGAAAAAGATGTCATACAACAGTATTTTGATAGATGGGAAAGCACGAGAAGAGTGATGGTTGGTCTAGATCTGTGAGATACGGTGGCCATAAGGTGACATGCGAGATGTTTAATTATCTTGCCGGAATAACTCAACATCGCAACAGTTTGCGGCATTTTTGTCGAGTTGATGACTTAAACCAACACGACATCATGGCAAACTGTCGTGATGCCGAGATAGGTGTAACTCGACAACACGACAATTTGCAGAATTTTGTCGAGTTGACGACTTGCAGTAACTCGACATCACGACAAAATTAAGCAAACTGTCGTGATGTCGAGATAGGTGTAACTCAACATCACGACAAAACGAAGCAAACTGCCGTGATGTACTGTAAGTCCTCAACTCGACAAAATGCTGCACATTGTCAAGGTTGTTGCGCTACACCTATCTCTACACCATGACAGTTTGCTTAATTTTGTCGTGATGTCGAGTTACTGTAAGTCGTCAACTCGACAAAATTCTGCAAATTGTCGTGTTGTCGAGTTACACCTATCTCGACATCACGACAGTTTCCTTAATTTTGTCATGATGTCGTGTAAGTTTAAGTCATCAACTCGACAAAAAAGCAGCAAACTGTCGCGATGTTTAGTTATCCTCGCAAGATAATTAAACATCTCGCATGTCACCTTATGGCCACCGTAGTGAGAGGTTTGTAAGAGAAGAGGACTTGTCCCCACCCCCAAACTTAGATGCAATCTAGCGCAAGACGTGGCTTCTCCTGAAGTCATAAAGTGTGCTAGATATGATATGAAAAGTTCCAACTGGTATGTCAGACTTTCTGACTAACCTCACTCCTAGACTCATGTGAAATATGAGTTTTATTTCAGATTTAGTGACAATTCGTTTCAATTACTAGGTAAACTCACAATCTGGTACAATATTTGTATCTTGTTACGTCATAAAATGTGCTAGACTGAAATATGAAAAATTCTAACTAGCTTTTTTAGATTTTCCAACTATCGTGGCTCTGGCTTATGTTTTGTTGATGGGGGGGGGGGGGACCTTCCCCGACCGCGAAGTCACGACTCTGGGGGCATATCGACAATTCAATCATACACACGTTCACAAACATAATTTTTACCCAGGCTCTCTTTTTCGGGTAATTTGAAATTTTGTTTGGGTGTATTTATGGGGAGGGAACGTGCGTCATTCCCTTACCTTTTTTGGTCAATGACAAGAAACCACTGCGCGAGAATCGCCCGGATGATAGGGATGTGTAGATGAGTCTAATCTTGGTACATGAATACCTCAACTGCATGGTAATTGCAAATTGCATTGAGTTGGCCGGGGGATGTAGACCCTGCAGAGTCTGCTTGGGCTGGAAAGTTTCTGTTCCGAATCTTAGTTCCGCCACCTCTGAAGAAACATCCGCATATTTACTGTACTGCTCTTCCGGAAGAGTGTTTACCCCCCCCCCCCCATTGATCGCTGCCCTCGCGGAGGGCGATCACAGGGAAAAGCGATTACTAGATGAGTAAATATCCTCGGCTGGGTATAAATAGGCTGAAGCTCAAATTGTGAGGTATGTATCAAAGGAGGGGAATTCATTCGCCGAGAAAGACTTTGCAAAGTCTACGGGGGATGCGGAGCCATGACCTTAAGCAATGAGTTTTGAGGAACATCGCATGAACAACAAGTGCAAAGGGCACAAAAGGGCAAAGTGCAAAGAATAAATGAAAGATGATGCATAATTCCTTATAGTGCTTAAATCATCTCAAGCAAACAGATAGGCCTATGCATTACCATTTGTGGTAGCTGTTTTTTTTTCATTAATTGATGAAGTGCATACGTGAGATCTCTTTCTCAAAAGTGAATCAATGCAGCTTAAAACACTCGAAGAGGGTGGTTTCCGGCTGGGTCATCAAAGGGGGGCGGGACTTGTGAAGCTAAAATTTTCTTCTACCCCGCGCCAAGATTGTGGCGCTCTAGCTTAGTACAAAAAAGACTGCTTCTAAAGCCCAAATTTGTCTTGCACGTTGGCACCAACTGATGGTGGTGCTCCTCCTAAATACAGTAGCACTAAGACTTAAGAAATTGCAGACATGAGATCTCTTTTTCAACGCTCACGTGCAGGATAAGGCACTCGGAGAGGGCCGTCTCCACTTCTGTCTACTTACAAGCCTGCATGAAAATGTGCCATTTCCGGCTGTCTCTGTACGCTCCGGACCAACCTATGGACTTTGCTTAGTCTCCCGGATAATGTGGTACTTAGCAACCCTCCTGTGTACGCCACTGGGATCAGACCAGCTTACCCCCACCCCATCCAATAACAGACACATCTTCAATCAAGGCAGACCCATATGTAACCTTGAAAGAAATCTCCCTCCCTTCTCTCTCCCCTCTCCCTCACCCCTCCCAAAATCTCCCTCCCTTCTCCCTCCCCTCTCCCTACCCCCTCCCTCACCCATCCCTCACCCCATGGAAAAAAATGCCGAGCTTTCTAGTTGGCATGTGCCATTTTACTCAATCCATCACCCGGTCACTGCTATACGTTTCACACCGACGTTCGTACAGAATGGGGGCACCAACTACAAATCGCTCTGGTTGGTCGCACACTGTTACTGTGATTTCGTCAACTCACGGTTACGTCACATGTCCCGGCTTTTATTTACAATTTCTTCATTTGACACAAGCATAACGTTAAAGTATCATCCCCAGCGAAACGTGTGTGAAAAGGGTCGTTGGATTACTTCCACTCCAGTCGGGATTATCGCTTTTCTTAGTTACCAACAATAGCCTGCTAGGATACCAAGGTAAAGGAATATTGAGTATGATGAACAGGAAAAAAAGGTCAGGAATGAGGGGTTATTTCCTTGTTAGTCTTCGATTGCCGAGGTCTAACTCGTTTACGTTGTCTTAGGCTAGCTGTATAACTTCGTAACTTGCGAAGTAACGCTGTAACCATTGAGAAGGGATATCCTTCTCAGTATGAGCATTAGCAAGGTTACTGTATATCCACCTACTAAGGTTACACTTGCTGTAAAATAATTACCCTTGAACGATATTGGCCACACTTGAGACCTCAATCGGAGCATTTCAACAAGGTTGTGTGGTGGGATTTTGAATCTGTATCAATGTGATCTACAGTATTAAGCCTTCAACTTGCTACAGCTTTGAAAACTGCTTTCATTTCAAAGTTTTGTCAAAATTGACATTGGGAGGAACTTGAAACCATTGTCTGCTTCATCAGTAGATATGTCAACTGTCATATTGTATTTGAACTTCATCAGTTTCCAACTTTTTGACCTTGTCAATGTTAGAACTAGAGCATGCCTTAGTCCGGTTTACTTCATGACAAGTTACATTATTGAAACTTCCTTTTTTATCTCCTAGTATTAGTAAGTGGTAAATATACCTTTGGCACTTAACAGTGCTAGTGTTGGTATGAGGAAGCATGACTTAACTGTTTTCATTGTACTTCGCTGTTGTCAAGAAGAAAGCCATGACAACCATCATTTCTGGTGTGCACTAGTAGTAGACTAGTCAAACTTTGAAGGAAGTTTTTCTGTTCAAGTGGTTTTTTCTGTTCAAGTGAATGATGGTTACCTATAGTTTCTTCATAAGGATAAATGTGAGCTGTTGATGGACGTTACAATACCTGCAGTTCATTAATTAATACCAAAATGGATGTGAATGTGAGTATTATTTTCAAATCTAACCACTTAAGTACCTAGTAAGTATCTTTAAAATTACCTGGAGCCTTACAACTAAAAGATGTCAAGCCAGTACAGCTCACGCTGCTTAAGTTACCATGCAGTTTCAAACAGAACTTTCTTTTCTTGCCTGAACAAATTTGTATAAATAAAAAGCTAGGAATTGGCACAAAGGAGATTTTAATCAATCAATGATTGATATCGGGTTACCTCTAGGGTTACAGGGACAGATCCATGCAAATACTGTAATGGAGGTTCACCAGTAATTTGCCTTTTGTTCGTACAACCTGTTTCAACTGTTTGCAAACGTCATTCACACAGAAACTTTTGTGTAAATAATGTAAGGCCAATTTTTTATCAGTAAGGTAGCGTGGGGACCTTACACAAACTGATGTGTAGTCTGAGTGGAAAGAATAAGGATGAAATACTTGGAAAAAGGAGGAGAGAGTTCCTTGACCCTGAACAATATTTGTTATCTGCTTGACTTAACCCTTTAACAGGATACTGGAGCAATTAACTTAGTCAGAAGAAACACAATGTGGGGGAAAAGTACTACTTAGGCCTAAAGGGGTCTAGATGAGCTGATGTCTACAAACCAACTGCATTCAAACTATGCTTTCTCGCAAATTATACACAGAAGTCAAGCAGCTAAGCAGCTGTATATGCTGAACTGGATTGGTCCACATGATGAGTATAGTAACTGCATTTACTGTACTATGAACCAGCATTGCACGCACATCTTTAGGCAAAGCCCTGATTGGTTTACGTAAAGGGCAATACAATAGCTTATAACACATACTACGGCAACTGTTAGGATTGGTCTAAACAATAATAAGTCATAAGTAAGTGTTCAGTACTCTGTGAATGGCTAAGTACAAGATTTCATGCAATAACAACACGCACGAAGCACATGCACCATCAGATAAACAATCTGATGTGCAATAAAGTTGACAATAAGTCAAGTCCAGACAATGACAGAAGTCGATCAGAATATCAAGACCTTGCCTTCAGCAACAGTACACATCATAGCAAGTAAATGGTGTAGTGCTCAATACAATTACAAAGCACATATGGAAAACACTTGAGTGTGAATATTGTCAAGACATTAATAATACATCTCACATTAAGCATACCTATAGTCACAAATCACACAACGAAAACCAATTAGGGGCACTTGCTGAGTTTGTATGTACAGAGCCATGTCTCTTGTGATGTACAGTTTGCGTAGGTACGTAATGTAACAGTATACGGTATGATATCGATGCATATACCTATGGTGTGTACATGTGAAATTCGCATTCATACATGCACTCATCCGCACGTCAGGTACATTATCTACTACATGTATGTCATGGGCAGGCTGGACACTATCAGATGTAGAGGTACAGTAATTGAATTTGAGTAAAAGTCTACATTTCTTTACAACCCCAGAGAAACCTAAACGAAGGCAAACGATTTCTCACAAACGCCCTTCTGGATATTACAGTCTATGCAAAACCTTGCCACTATTTAAATGCAACACTCCCCTCAGCTCTCTCAAAAGACATAACTAAGGGTGAAGTCATTTAATTTCGCTAGTGCCATGAAGAAAGTGATTTCTTGACAAATTGTAGCTCCCTCGCACACAAGCTGCTTTTTGCAGGTTTACTCAAGAGAGGAAATAAACTGCGCCACTCTATCCAATGGGTTAATTCTGGCTATATGGCCCTAGTGCATCCATGACATGACTCTTTTAAAAAAACATAAATTTTTTAACTTAAGAGGTTTCCCCCAACTAATTAGTGTTTTTTTACTCTTTAAACAGAAAGCGTCTATTGGCTATCCTTTGTAACATATAGTTGTTTTAAAGGTGAACCCCTCAGACCGACCACCAAGGAACAGGTCAGACAGATGTGGACCAGCATCTAGTCTCAGTCTTGGAACTAGTAGAGCTATGCACGTGTAGGTCTGCTCATGTACACTCCACAAAAGTTGCAGATTTCAGTTCCCTTACCTTAGCTTTCGAAAAACTTTATTGATACCAAAATTTTTGTGTGAATAGAGGCTCCCACTGTCCTTTATTGATACAAAAATGTTGCCCCTTGCCCTGATACAGAAATTTAAACTTAGTGCTTCACAGTGTCCTTATAAGTATAAGAGTTTCTGTGTGAATGGAGCTTCCAGTTGCCTTTATTTGTTCGAAATTTCCATGTGACTAGTGCTTCCTTGTGTCCTTATTCGGACAAACCTTTATGTGTGAATTAAGCTTCCAGGTGCCTTTGTTCGTACGAAAAGGCTGCACCCTTTACAAATGCTTGCCATGTTTACAGCAAAATACTGTAATATCCTCAAGCTAAGCCCAAGAGAGTAAAGAGAGACCTGAAGGCACTAGGTGCTACTCCAACCACACAGTCTTTATTTCTCTTTGATTTCAACTAGTATTTCTGCAACTGTTTCATTGTAACTTTCAATATTTCAAGATAATCTTTGATTTTTGTGATACTACCGATTTTTTACTTTTTGGTTCCTTGCGACATCAAAGGAACCTATATACAGTCAGGTTGGTGTGTGTATACTGTATGTTTGTATGTATGTGTCTGTAACAGTTGCTTGGGAATGCTAAAACTCAATAGGAAAGTCGGATGAGAGTCAGACTTGGTAGATCTGCCATATTGAGAAGGTGGGCCTATTGTTTTTGGTGGAGGTCAGAGGAGGGCTGCAGCGGGGGCAAAACTCTGAAAACCTTTTTAACTCGATATCTCAAGGTAGAAAGCTAATAGTGATTTTATACTTGGTATATGGATGCATTGTAGTGAGAATTTGATTCATTTTGGTGGAGGTCAAGCAAGAGGCAAATGAGAGGGGGCCTATTTTAGCCCTTGACTGTTATATCATGCATACAGTACCACTTTTGCCTGAAATTCCTATTTCGTACAGTACATTGTGTACAGATAGTGCAGTATCATTAGTGTAGGGGAAATTTGATCCCTCACTCCCTCAGTATGCAAAACTGTATACATGTAGATGATAGGCAGCCAATTTCTCCTTTCTCTGATGCTATGGATGCTTGTATGGTCCATTTATGTAATCATTGAGTTTGTTTTAGTGTAACAATGGGGGTTCTATACAGGGGCGTAGATTTCTTTTCAACATGGGGGGGATGATGTGTGCACGCGAAGCCCCTAAGGGGTGGGGTCCAGGGGCCTGCCTTAGGACCCCTGGTCCAGGGGCAAAGCCCCGCTTGGGGTCCAGGGGGCGAAGCCCCTGGAAGCTCCTGGGTTTTAACGCCTCAGAGGCCCCAGGAAGACTGCTTTAAGGGGTAAAATACAGAGGTAATGTTGTAGGGTATTGACATGATTACACGCTTAGGAAAGGCTCTTTTGAGCACAAAACTCTTTATCAAGTTGCACTGGACGACTGAAATTGAACAATTCTAGAGCAACGATGTACCGTTAAGTTTTGAAAGGCAGGTATCAACTCAGGGTTATCCCCGGTAACAAAAATTTGAGTTCGAAGACCATTACATGACTTGCAAGTTGGCTGGAGATAACCAGAAAAGTTTCAACTTTATTCATGAAAGTAATGCAAAGGACATGTACATATGAATACATAAAACTTAAGCTGGAATTTTTGTGCAACCTAACAGAATGAGATGATATAGTTCCCAAATTATCAGCCATTCCCGCCAAAAAATCATCAAATATCAGTAAATAAATTGAGTTTGTAAAAAGGATTGTGACGGATTGAATAGTAAAACGTTAGAACAGTGTTGTAATATGGCTTTATCAAATATTATTCTCACAACCTCAAACAACTTGAAATCGATTTAAAATACTTGCAACCATGGAAAAACGCATAGAGATTAAACGGAGACTGGAGATTTCCTTACGAAAATTACCCCATCGATATTCACGAAAGTAACTTACTTGGTGCCATTCACTGTCTTAAGGACGACAGAATTTGCCCGACGTACCCTTTGTGGTAATAATTCTTAATAAAAAATAGCTATTTACTGGTATGAGACCATGCATCGGTCAAAAATTAATTGATCGTGTAAGGCATTACGGTTCACAGCTCTGGGGTTCCGTTTTTAAAAAGACATCATTTGAGTACATCACTAGGTAATTTATTGAATGGGAGGGAGAGTCGCAAGGAGTGAAACAGGATGCAGCTAAAACAACTAGCCTGCACAGTGTTATTCTTCTCCGTCGGGCGGGCACGTCTCCGGTAGAAGCCCGCCAAGGTTAAACAAATTATATGGGACCGGTCTGGAGTATTTTAGCGAAGATGGGAGACTAGTGACTACCCAGCTTAAATGACAGAAACTTAAAGTATGTGACTTTCATGGCTCGAAACGTTTTGAAAATGATGTAAAAAGTTTGGAAACCTTCTGATGTAACGTAGCCTACATAGACAGCATTATATTACACATGTAGGTGAACAACGTGAGTCATGTTGATCATGAGGGAGAATAAATGTAGCTTACTTGTCAGTAACAAACACGTATCTGTAGACTGAACATTGGGGGGATGATTACATTGACCATCCTCCTAGTCAAATATTGGGGGGATATATCCGCCCATCCCTCCCGGGATCTATGCCTATGGTTCTATATATTAGTACAAAATAAAGGTAACTAAACAAAATGCTACCTATCCTGTGTGAGCTGTAAAGTTCTGTGATGAGGCTTTCAGCTCTCAATGTACGTATCTTATCTGTTCACAATTGGTATGAATTGCTCTCTCTTTCAAACAATGTTTGATGCATTTTCTTTTAACTTGGTGACAGTGGTCCTTGGGTTATGAGCCCTTTGTGAATGTACAAAATATGGGTGTTAGAGGTCACATGTGGGCCATGGGTGGCCCAAGTGGCCCCATGTTGAAAGTACATCAATTGCTTCTCATCAGATTTTCCTACCATTAAATTAGGTCATATTACATTGCTACTATTATGTACTATGGTTGTGATGCCCTAGGGGTGTTCAATAATTTGGGGTGCAAAGTCTAAATGGACCATATGGACCATTTCATTAAATCATGCAAAATGCAAACTTCTGCAGATTGTATGGTACTAATTAGTTGAAGTTGTGTCACATAACTAGTATGGTAGTACGTTCAGGTTGTTCAGGAGTATTGGATCCAAGGTCTGAAATGGGCCATTTTATGACATTGTACTAAAACCTTCTCCTACAGATCGTATGGTACACGTTACTGTAGGGTTGTGTCACATCTCTACTATGTTAGTTCTCTCCGTATGTTTGGTATGTTTGGGTCTAAGGGCCCATGGTACCAAGTTGACATAGTGGTATCTTTTGATATATTAGAAATTTATTGACATTTTATGAAATCATGCAAAATACTTCTTACAGATTATATTTAACACTGTTGATGGTTGGTTACATTAACACTATGGAAGTTGTTCCATCTGGGTGTTTGCAATGTCTGAGGTCCAATATCCTAAATGGGCCATACATTATGGGCCAATTTGTAAAATCATGAAATATGTTTCTTTTTCTATAGATTTTATATTACAAAAGTTGAAGGCCTGTCACATTAGCATTAGGGTAACTTTGGGATGTTCAGGAAAGGTATGAGGGATCATGGTCAGAAATGGGCCTTATGGGCTATGGTACAAAATAATTCAAACTGGTCCTTTTCCTTCATAGTTTACATTACTGTACATCTGCTTCAGTGTCCTTGGGATCTTGTCCTTCAGTGCAATGATCATACCGAATAGAATCAGTTATTGCCGGCTTCAGTCAACCGGTTTACCGTGGATGACTCCAACCTGCATCAAGAACAGCCCCAACTTCTCCCAAGTCCCAGTTTTAAAGGAAGTTTTTAAGACTCAGAGCTGAAAGACTCGGCCCTGTCGATTGAAGGACTCTTTTTGAGACTGGGCAGGAGTACTCCCTAAGAAATGCAAACTTTTGTGCTATTTGAATGCGGAAAGAAAAAAATACTGTGAAAAAAATTAAGATGTCAAATTACCTTAAACTTGAGCCATGTACTGTACTGTATGGTACAGTAGTACCTTCACTTGTGCAGCTACAGTTACTCCAATATAGTTCTAGATTCCATGCATGTATGCATGCACCCAAGAGTCAGCACTGTGGGATGTGTCTTCACTAAAGCTTAATAGTCTGGACTCTCACCACAATCTTGAAGTTGGTGCAAGATTTTGGATCATTAATTAGGTGGAAAATGCCAACACAGCATTCCTTACTCATGCTAGTTATTGTAAGTAATGTTAGAAGGTCCCATGTTGGTGGAAATTTTGTGTTACTGTACTGTAGCTTGTGATCGTTGAATGTTTTTCATAGTAATTTTTTTCAATCCATCTTCTGCAAAATTTGCCTCCTTGCTGTAAGAAAATATCAATATATGCTTTCTGTAGATACCAGGGATGAAATTTAGCGGTCGTCCTGTCGTCCGAGACGACCAAAATTTCTGTAGGACGACCAAAGTTACTACCTCAGGTTGTCCTTCGGACGATCAAATTTTACCCCTGGTCATTTATATTGTGACGCAATGCTTACAACTCAACACTGAGATGCAACCAAAATATTTAACATGCATGAACTCCATTGCAAAACATCTGTTTTGTTTCACAAAAAACCGCCAAAACAACCTGAAATCCACGGTACGTAAAAAGCCAAACAAACAGCCTCAGTGTACAATCATGTTTCAACTGATTTTACTGTACCAGACATGCACATACAGTACACAGCTAGTACCAGATAGATGAATCGCAGTCGAAGAATTCGGTCATATGTGCCACGTGCAAGGAGAGCTGGTATGAATTTTCTAAATAATGATAGCACCGTTCAAGATTAGTAATGTATCATATTTTGATTTGAAACAAACATTATATTATACAGAGAATTTCTTCTATATGATATATACTTTACAGCATCAATGATTCTAGATATTAAGTTACAAGTCAGTAGTATAATTTAGCTGTGGAAAGTTTCAACCTGTATAAGAAAGACAAATAAAAACATGGTCTTGACTGTGCAAAATACACATTTTGCACATTTCTTGTTTTTATATGTCCGTTGTGGAGTGCGACCAAATTTTTGGGAGGACAACCAAATTTTTGCAGCTGGTTGTCCTTGGGACAACCATTTTCAGTTGCTTAAGGATCATCCCTGGATACAGTATCTGTCATCCATCACCACTCACCGCCGTGTCATGTACGGTATCTCTGATTTACTGTAATCATTCCTCAATCTGGATTTTGATATGTGAACATCAAATAATAGAATTGCATGACCTTTCTATTAATTTAAAAAATTCACTTCAAAAGAAAATTAAAATCATAGCGATTGAATCGTACCGTAATTTGTAAATGTATTTGATCTAAAAATGAATATAATAAAAATGTAAAATATAATAAAAAATGTATTTGATCTAACAAGGACAGAGGTCTTGCCTACCATATACAGTAACAATACCTCTAGCACATCAGGATTGACCATGGCTTCATGGGAAGGAGGAGCTAGACCGGTTGTATTAGACTGGAGGGCCCCAAGGATGGTGTTAAAGGTTGCCAGTATTCTTGGCATGGTAGATGGGAGTGCAGTTGTTGTGTTGAGACAGGATAATGAGGTCTTTCGTAAATAACCAAACCAGGTAAGTTTTGTGATTTGCACATACAGTACTTTGTTGGGTAAACTGTGAGTACACTTGAGTAACTAAAACACCTTACGATATATGGGCTGATGAAATGGAAACAATCATCATCTACAGCATTTCATTTGAAAATAATGACCAAAAAATAGATAACAATACAAACACGCTGCATGTGTTTTCATTATTTTCCATACCCTATACATTTTTTTTTATGATTTTCATTCTTTTGGTAAACTGATATGTGCATACTGTACATACAGTATAAGGTTAGACAGTCATGAAGTCACGTAGTATGACCTCAACATGTACTGTAGCAGGCAAAGTTGAAGGATAATACAAGGGAGTATTTCTGACATAACACCCTACATTTTGTAGTTTTGGAAGAGTTGTGCATTTATAAAGCCAAATAAAAAAGCAAATCAACATGAAAATATTCTTTAAATCCATTGTTATCACAAACATTTTGGAGAATGACTTCTTCCTCAACAGGTGCAGTGATTCTTCAAAAACGTTTGTGATAACAATGGATTTAAAGAATTTTTTTTGTTGATTTTGCTATGCAAAATGGTCAAATGATGGGTCATATGGAATTTTGTGTAGTACTTTTTGTGTGCAGCATTAAAACTTCCACTCACCTTGCAACAAAGTACCCAAGAAACCTGAAAACTGCTATGGAATTTTGAGAGCAAAATTATTCGCTGGTGTTACTTGATACTTTGGTATAAACTGTGTCTTTGCCATAAACTGTGACCTTAATAGTTTGTGGTGTGCAAAGGGTGATGAGAAATGTCAAGGGTCACAGGGATATTTTTTTCACATAGAAAGGTACCTGTACGGCCTGTACACCGTGTACAGTACAGCATGATAGCAATTTACTGCACAATTCATTGCAACATGTGTGTTCTTTGAAAAACAGCATAGGTTAAGGTGGTAATACTGGTGATATACAGTATCACCATTGGACCAAAGAAAGGTGTGGTTTGAAAAATACAACTTTTAACAGCTTCGATTCATCGTATGTACCATTCAGTGGTTTGAAAAAGTGCATGTAGAGACGTAGCAAAATGCACTCCCCAACAATTAACAACAGTATATTTTACAATATGATCATATGTAAAGTACACAGTGTGAAATACAATACGCACCTATATAATAATCATGTATAATAATCATGTTCACTGAAGTGAGGCACTACTGTAAGCCACATATTTATTCACAGCATACAGTACCTGCTGCACAGTGCATATCAACAAATATAGAGATGTCCTGTACCTGCAGAAAACTTTGTGTGTATAGAGGAGAGGTGCATACAGGTACTGTACTGTCAGTTGGTCAGTACTACTGTGAGAGATGTGGTTGCCAAAAAGTTAACTATTTTACTTGCAATCACTGATCATCTACTTCAAGTCTAGCTGTAGAGGGTGAAGTCATCTACATACAGTAGAGAGTAAAGTATCACAAAGTTTTCTAAAAGGGACATTCAAGATTTAAGGACAAATGATTCTTACTGTAAGCACTGTAACTTAAAAGTTAATGTTGATGTGGTAAGATGACTAAGATCATTGTTACTTACTGTACCAAAAGTAGATTTTTCTGTTTTCTAGCCCTGGCTGAATGATTGATCTGGAAAATCTGGTTATTTCATATGAAAACCTTTACTCCATGTCAATGGTAACTATTATACTGTACTGTAAATATTTCAGAGACATATTTTAATATGTTACATACAGTAACATTCTCATAATTAAAACATTTAAATTTGGATGTGATGATTATGATGATTCCAATTGTGTGCTGTCTCTTCTAATTGGTCATGAAGTGTGTTGGGTAGGATGTAGATGTTGCATTGTTTTCACATACTGTGTTAGAACTGTACTGTACCTAAATTCTAATAACTCAACTCCCATATTCATTGCTTGTTTCATGGCTGAGATAGAAAATGCTAAAAGATATTCACTTTATTTGAGACAATTATTTGCACAATAATCTTGTGATATTCTTTGTGTACAACTCACATAACCAGTTTTTTGTTTCTCTTTGTAACTTAAATGTTTATATAACCTTAGAAGCTTCACTTCTGCTCCAATTTCTGGGAATTTTGACAAGGTGGAACGGCTTTTGAAAAACAAAAATAAAACTGAGAAAAATGAAGGAAGTAATTTGAGTTGCACTAGGATGACATCGCAAGTGATTGTACAATCTATCATATTAATTTGAATAAATAAAGTTCATGTATTTTAGCAATAGGAATTGTCCTGTAAGATCGGAGTATGATCATTTGAATTTATTTTGTAAGCTTTGTATAAACTCACATTTTTGAAATTTCTGACATTAGGCATCTTTGAAAGGGACTCATTGAGTAGATATTCATAAGTTTGTGAGGTTGACGGTTCTTTTATTTAGCATAATTAGTCAAGTTTCACATCCACTAGTCATGAAAGACTATCAAAATTTCTGAATGTTTTACTCAGATTTGTACTGACTGTGTGTATCTGAATTAGCACTCACCTGGAAAGTCTCTGGTCACAAATTTTGAAAACCAAATTGAATCATGAAATTCGTTAGTGTTCCTTTGTATGTGATACTGTACATAAGGATCCTTTCAATTTGACCATTTGCTATTAGTATGTGAAGAAACGTCACAGGTGTAGGAAAATGTAGTGAATTTGACCAAACAACTCAGTGTGTCTCTTGAAGTACAGTTTAGGATATGATTAACTACCAAAGTATAAATCCTATGTCCTGAAAATAAGTTCCTCACTATTTTATCATTATTTTGACCAATTGTTGTATCGTAATGTATACTTTATAGCAGTGTTTGTGTAGAACTTACACATTGAAGCAATGGAACTGTATTTATATGTTCAAATCACTTACTGTATCATATTTTCTTGCATTTCTCATTTTTTGTAAGTTTCTAAAAGTACTTGTGGCATGGAAAACACATTTTGGAGTATTTACTGGACTAATCATTAAAATTTTCAACTGGGAATAACCACAATACTGTAACCACATTTTTGAAATCTGGATTTAGGCACCTTTTATGTACAATTCATGGTATGGTTATCTATCAAAGTGGAAATCTTGTATTCCTGAAAATTATTACTTTCTCATTATTTGACAATCAAAGTCCATCATACATTGACCATTTTACAGCCACATTTCTGTTTGATTATTGCATCATGAATAAATTTAAGCCAATTATGTAAATTTGTGATATCCAGGGAGTGACTGAATATGATATGCCCTATTGTTATCATTTTTTACTTCACCTTTACTTCAAGGATATAGTTATTGAGAGGTTAATATGCCCTCAGGGTTTTACATATTTTGGAAGCATGTGCAGTCTTCATTGTAAATATTAATACTGTATCATTACCAGTGTGAAGCCCAGTAAAGTAATGAAGAGACACTATGTACAGTATAGACCTAACATAAAAAAAAAGAAGACTCTGAGCAACACTCCGCATTATGGGTTGTGCATTTCCATTAAATTTGAAAAGCTATACAGTATCTCAAAAATAGATATAAGCACAATTTGAACAGATTTTGATTCAGGGTTTCACTCTGCAACCTCTGAGTGATTCTAGCTCTTTTCTAGCTCTTGTCCTTGGCCTTTTATTAAAGGTATCTACAGTGTATGCTCTGTTTCAAAGACAGTGTTCCTTATTAATACATAACAAGTCTTTCCTCAATTTTCCTTTATTGTTTATTGCAGTTTAAATTTGTTCACTATAAAACAGTGTCATGCGAGTCAATTGGGGACGACCAAAAAAATTCCTGGACAAAAGTTCCTTGTTTTGTGTAACAAATTTTACAAACAATAAACAAAATTTGTTACTTTTTTTCTTAGTCTTACAGCCAAGAAGAGGTGGACCCCAGTGAAATGGGGGATAGAGTCACACACAAGGACACTATCCAGATATGGCATAAAGCCATTCAAGATTTAGAGGATGGTGACGTAGATGCTAGTCTGGAAAACTTCGAAGATATTGTTGAAACATCTGCTAAGATGAATTTCAACATAGGTGCGCTGTGGTTAAGGAAAAGAAACTACACAAAAGCTGCCTCGGTGAGTCACAAGATTTTTGTGCGTGTGTGTTCAGGTGTGTGTACATTGTACAGTATGTTAAGCCAGTCAGTGTGTCCTTTCATTTTCAGTGCTCTTTAAAAGGAGTTCCAACAAAGATTGGTGTACATCTATGTTCTGCTTCAGTTATATTGCAATGACTGGTATGATTTCAAACATCGCAATTGCCATGCTGTGAATTAAGACCTTTTTACTGCACTCCCCAACCATGCAGTTGAGGAGGTACCTTTTGAAGTTAGCAAGAAACTAGTCCACTAGGTGTACCTTGAGTCGATCAGTGCTTTGAGCTGAACAATGCATTCTAAACTCTAGTGAGGCTGTGTGGATGCAAATGAATTCCAAAGTAAGCTTCGCCTGTGTCATATATACTTCAAACAACATCAAAAACAAGTATTTGGTGATACAAAGTTCAGTTTCTGGTGTTTGCCTGAGTTAATTAACTTTTTCTTTAATCTCTTCCATCAGTCAGCATAAAGAAAGAAATACATTAGAAATGGAAAGGGCAAGCACTGTTTCTCGGAAAGATCTAGCAAAAGTACATGATTGGTCAATTCATGGGTAGCAATGATTTGAATACGATGATGTATACAAGTATGTCATTCTGATTTGTCAACATCATCGAAGACCTCATGACTTTCTACCCCAGTCTCATGTAGAACCAGGAGGCCTGGGCAGACTCGCAGGGCAAACCAACGAGGAAATGAGCTTGTTCCTTCTTCTTCCTCTTCTTCATATGCAGGCCTGAGTTATTGTCCTATCTTTCCCTATCTTCAACGTCATATAATTTCTCAATCACCAGTGTCAAAGTAATTTTGTATAATTTCTGTGTGAGTCAAATCAACCAGTAAATGGAAGTTCTCTGATCAATCAATCAAACTGGATCTTTCTCTCTGGATTTTCTGTTCTGATTTCTCTCTCTCTTTCTACTGTGGCAGGGGAACTTTCTGTGTTGTTGACATCTAGAATTCCTGTCATTGGGGCAGTCATACCATGACTAAAAACCCCTGAAATTTAACCCACTCATAAGGATAATCATACATAACATTACAGTAACAAGAAGGCACAGATAAAATACAACGTACTGATCAGAAAGTCACTTTAAATTGTTTAAAATGATACTACTGAATTGGAACAGAAATGAGAATTTTAAAATGAATTGCAGTAAGTCGCACTCACCATGGAAATGCCGTATTGGATGTGATGTACTGTAAAACAAACAAAACAACACGCTCACATACATACATGCCGTGCCGTACTGTACGGTGATACACATACTGCTGCTAATTACCAATGCTTCTGCTCTTTTCATTTGCAGGAAATAGGTGGAATTTAGATCCTGCCTGTCTGATTCATATAGCCTACAGCTACACAGTTAAGGACCATTTGCCCTCTGTGACAGTGACAGTTTATACTATGAAAAATATGAAAATATCATAGTGACTACAACACGGTGTTACGTAAACAGTACGGCCTGGGTAGTAGTTACACAAAAAACTGACTCCATCCAGTATGGCGGTGTAATGTTCAACAAGTGCTAATTATGATGTCACATGCAATTTAACCTTTATACTGTTTGAGAAGATGATATGTTACTGTAGAAATGTTATATTAAGAGTTCAGAATGTCTGCACTTGTTTACAGTGCAGCATTTACACTGTCTCAAAGACCTTATAGCAGTGCTCATTAATACTGGATGCAAGACTTACACATTAAGACTGTCAGCAACATTTACAGTACAGTGCTACATGAAAACTGACAGCAAGCATACCATATGTACTACATTAAGACTGTCAGCCAGTCTTACAGTACTGCATTAGGACTGTCATCAAGACTTACAGTACTACAGTAAGACTGTCAGCAAGACTGCATTAATAACTGTCAGCAAGACCTACTGTACCATACAGTACTGCATTAAGACTTTTAGAAAGACTTACAGTACTGCATTAAAACTGTCCGCAAGACTTACTCTACAGTACTGCATTAAGACTGTCAGCAAAACTCACAGTCATACTGTATGAACAAATATAACTTACAATGTTGTGCATTTATTTTGCTGTCTGTTAGAATAGCAGTGCTGCTTTAATAGTGTCAAGAGCATAAACAGTGTTTGTCTTATCTGCATTTCTCCATCAACAGTGTTACAACACAAAAGTACCAAACAAAATTATCAAATTATCATATTTTCTAGTGATTTAACTGTTAGTTCTCTTTATTTTCATCATCAATTGCATTAGTACAATAAAACCCCTTTCCCCTCTTGTGATACCCATTGTGTTTCTTGTCGAGGTCAGAAATTAAATCCTGGCCCATCAAATTCTATTTCTGCTAATCTGCATTCAATGGTATTTGTTCCCAATGTTAAATTCTATCTCAAATGTAAGCAAGATCTTTTCTTGGTTCTCAGCATTTTATTGCATGTACTGAGCGAGACCAGCACATGGCTGTTGCCCATTTTGCTTTGGGCTTGACTTACTTCTACATGAAGCAATACAACAAGTCCAGACAAAGCTACGAAAAGTGTCAGAAATGTTTACGTGGAAACATTAAGATCGACTACACTCAATTGGGACTCAAGTTTGTGTTGTGGGAATGTGATGTAAGTTCATTTCATATTTTGCATGTTGCATGTCAGTGTTTCAAGATGTATGCGATTAAAAGAGTGAAAGAATTACATACATAAAGTATGTTTGGACCTTGGGGTTCATCTCTGTGTTGGCTATCTTTTGTGCTGCATTTGCTATTTTTAAAGAGATCAACAACTAACTGTGTTTATTATTGAACGTGTAGTGTAGTCAAAGTGGTTCTTTACTTCAAGTTTACCTTTCTCTGACATCTGTCGTACCATAGTGATGATCAGTGGTGTCATTTAACCTCTGACACCTCTCCAAGAATCTGGAGTATCGGGTTGACAACTTGCCATTTTTTTTACGGCCATAGAAAGTGCCTCTTTGACTTTATTGTGAAATGGTTAATTTTAAATTGTTTTCCTTGCTAGCCTTTCTTCTCAGGAATTTCACTTCCTTGAAATTTTGACTCTGACCAAAGCAGTAATTTTTTTGGATCCAGTTTGTTAACAAGTCACCTGTTTAAGAAGTATATATCTGTCCTGTGTTAACTATGCACTATATGCGCAAAACTATGTCACATAAGCCTTAGCTAATCAACAATGTAGCTTTGAAAGACCGTGCGTTGTGCACAGCGAATCTTCTAGCCCTATTATCAGTTTGTTATTTGCCACAGGACCGGTGAATTCATTTTCAAATTGTACATTAATCATTTATGAAGAAGCCGGAATTGTTATTGTGCTCACTGAGTTAGTAGCTTCTCTCTTAGCGCCATGTGGTGTAGTTTTTCTTTATAATTTTAATATTGCAATGGCCCCCTCTATTTCAGGAAAGCAGGATTTTTCGACCTAAGAAGGTTTGCATTATTTCACTTATAAAATGAGGAAGAGGATTTTTGAGCGGGACTTGTGACCTCGAACAAACCCACTACAAATAAGCTAAAAACAGTCTTTGGCATGTATTTGCTTCAAAAGAGGAGAAAAATAAGGTGATTAGATGTTTTGTGTTAAATATTTACAGTGTAGTATTTTTCTTGTGTTAAGTTAAAATTTACAAAAAAAGACATTTTTGTGAAAAATTAATTCTGCAGTTGGATGTAAGCTATGTTATTTTAATTCTGCAAGTAAGTGGTTAAATGCACTTTACCTATTTGGTATCAGACATATTTTGGGTTTTTTTCTTTTTCACATGAAATTCTGTCTGGGAATATAGTTTTGTGTTTACTTTTTTCTTGATTCCACACCCTTGAGTGATAGTTGCATTTTGTTGAACAATTCATGTATGATTCTTGCCATTACAGTAAAACTTCCAAGTAGAGTATGCTATGTATACCATGCAAGTGTGTGTTATGGATGATTTTGTTTGATCTTGTTTCTTTTATTCCAATACAGATCATATATGACTTAGCCTTGACGTTAGCAACTATGATGAATGAATATGATTGGCCGGTTGAATTACTGGAAGAACGTTTGAAAGGAATGAAGGAAGAGAATCAGAAAGAGCGCCTGATTCACGCAATCAGGTCGCTGCAGGTACATTGATGTGTTTGACCATGGTGATTAGTGATTTGGCAGTTAGTCAACAGGCATGGTTGTTTGTGCACTATGACATGGAGTTCTGCATCTTATGTACAGTGCAGTGTTCACATGTGCTTTTTAATCATTCAGCACATGATTTTGTTGTGTTCGATAGAGCATTCAAATGTGTTCAAGTTGACGTGCTGCTAGGCTTTTTTAATATAAGGCCACAGCTATCATTTACATTTGGTGTTTGCTGATTGATTTGTGTGAAATTCCTAGTAATATACACAGCAGAATTTTCAGAGCATGCATGAATTTGCACAAATATAAGCTCTTTCTGCTGTACAAGCACAGTGTATAACTGCCCTTAATGGTCGTGTGACAAGAAAAAGCCATTTTGGATTATTGGGTGCATTAATCATTGGAAATGTTTAAAATAGCCACAACTTCCGCCGAGTCCTTGCACTGTATAGAAGCAAAACATGTCTGCTTTCCCATGTATATGTACTTAATTTGTCCTCCACTTGTTGTGCCCGACCCAATGTCATTCTGGTTTTATTTCTATGGTCCTAAGCTACGCAGTTTTAGTGACAGGTAAGATGAAATATGGCCTACCTTTACAACAGGCCTATGAATATAGTGCCTCAATTTTACCAAATTAATTTGTACAGTAATCACAAATAGGCAGTATATTTATGTAACAGCAATAAGTTTTAGGCTATTTGTAGGTGTTAGGATTACTCTGTATCAATTGTGTAAAGTTTTGTGATATAATTTACAACACTGTTCTGTAGCTAATTTACCCAGCACAGAAATGTTAGAACCTAGGTGCCTTAGGAAGTGTAACATTAGGAATCACACTTGGAGAGAAAGTATGTTGGCCTGTGTACTTTAGTCAACTTTTCACAAAAACAGGTTGATACACAATGTACATCAACATTTTGCTAAAATTTGTTTCTCAGGATTTCTCTGCTTTCATGAGTAAACATTTACAGCAATTGTAGAAATGCCCGCTTCTTACATGATCCAAAGTCACTTTGCAGACAGTTTGTATTTGCAGACCTAAGCTTATATTTTCCAATTGATATTGAAGGTAGGATAGGTGGAATGCAGAATCTTTTAAACATGTTAACATTTCTTTTCTTATGACTTAGAAAATTCAAGTGTGCATAAGAAATAAGACCAAGTTTAACAACAGGAATTACTTTACAACTAATGCTAAAGATTGAAGGTGGATGGGTGATTTTGGATGCATGTTTGAATGGGTCAGTTATGACTTACGTTCCAAGTTCACATTTCAGAAATGCATGTGTGCGCTGAGGGCGATACCTGTAGCAGTTTCGATACTTTTGCTGAGATAGGAGAAAAGTACTGGTATCGACTCTTACTGGTACCTCCTAACCCTACCCAGTAGGTAGAAATACCCATTTTTTGGTTCCTTGTGTCAGCAAAGGAACCTATGCAGTCAGGTTGGCGTGTGTGTGTGCATATGTGACACTTGCTTAGGTATGCTCTAACTCAATAGGGGAAAGTCAGATGAAAGTCAAACTTGGTATGTAGATTTGCCATATTGCGGTGTGCCCTATTGTTTTTGGTGGCGGTCAAAGGTCATCTGGGGGAACTGGGGACAAAAGTCTGTTTTGCTTGGGTACGCTCTAACTCAATAGGGGAAAGTCAGATGAAAGTCAAATATGGTATGTAGGTTTGCCATATTGAGGTGTGCCCTATTGTTTTTGGTGGAGGTCAAAGGTCATCCGGGGAACTGGGGCAAAAGTCTGAAAACCTTGTTATGCTATGGATGCTCTTATGTCCCATCAGTCCCCCTCCAGTGCATCATGGAAGTACTGCTTGAGTTAGCAGTTTCTTGATCAAATGAAGAAGCAGCAATGTGCTGTTTGCAGTACTATAGGTGGTCACACCAGACAAGTTTTGGCTGGATCAGTTTACCTCCTCGTGCTAAGTGCTAATGTGTGCTTTCATGTAAGTGCGTTTTCAATAAGTGAGGTGGGCAGGTCGCAATGAAAGAAAATAAGTCAGTTGGTGTTCTTACCAGTTTAAACTAGACCCCAGGGGTTTCCTCCTATGCATGCTGTCTGTTGGGTGGACTTTAAAGGGGCATATTAAAGCCTTATTGCAATTCGCAGTGCCCCTTCTTAGAGATTCACAGCTGTTTGTGCTTTGTAAAGTGAATTCGAAATTGCTGTATATTGCAGAAGTCAACATCTTCAATTCATTACATTAATTGAAATTGCTTTTTTGATATTTATGAACTCAGGCATATCATTTTACAGTATTTGTAGTTCAAGTACAAGGAACCATAGTGCCCTTGGGCTGTTGTGAAATCATGCAAAATATTTCTTCTCTTACAGATTGTATGTAACACTGTTGATGGTTGGTCACATCAGTGCTATGGAAGTGGTTTCATGTGGGTACATGTTTGTCATGTTTGGGGTCCAATGTCTGAAATGGGCCATTTTATAGAAGCATGAAATATGTTTCTCTCTCTACAGATTTTATGTTACAAAAGTGAGAGTTCATGGTCAGAAATGGACCATATGGGCTATAACACAAAATAATGCAATATGCTCCCTTTTACTTCATAATTTACATTATATGCTCTCCATCTGTGCATGGAACCACAGTGCCCTTGCGCTCTTGTTTTTTATTTTTCTCATGTTGACATGGTACATATAATACTGTGGGTATGTAGCCCTAAGCCTCTCTTTAGCTTTGAACATGGAGTGTTGTTTGGTTACAGGTCACGTCATCAATATGTATCTTAACTCTGCCAAACAATTTTGTGACAAGTATCGACATGTTTCCATATTTACTTAAAACTCCTGAAAACCATTGCCAGGGAGTCAGGTAAAGAGCAATTGAGCCACACATTTCAGGGATGCAACTCAAACCCAACAGCTACTGTAGTCGCAAGGAGTTGAGTTGCAATGTAGTCTTGTCTGGGTAATGTTTGGCAGCCTTGAGATGTGTGACCTCTGCTCCTTAAAAAATCCTGCGGATGCCATAAACAAGCTACCTCAAGTCTTTTTTTCCCCTATAATCATGGAGAGGCAGATTAATATCAGAAAACCTTTGCATTGTTTGATGCCATCTTTGCCTCATTGTAGTGAAGATTGGTCTAAATCTATGTCAGCTATTCAGACAATAGCTAGGACAGATTGTTGTCGATGCATCACTGCATGCCAATCAGCTGTACAGTAGTACTATACTACAGGTTACTGAATTTAATACAGCTTTTAACAATGTGAGGACACTGTGCACAAATAAGAACTAGATCTATTGCCGAATTTGCAAAAGTCTGTATTATATAGTCTAGTATTTTTCGGCATATCGATTGATAGTGTTGGGCATCTTTAAGACCTACTTCATTCAAAAGCACAATTGCAAATTGTTCAGAATACTATCAGGCAATTGAATTCAGACCATAATGGCCCTTTGCCAGGGGTAATCAGAGTTTATGGTAATCAGAGCTATTATTTTTCTTTCATGAAAATCTGATCGTTTCATTTGTTCGTCTTGCTTGATGTGATGAATATCTTTAAAATACTTTTACACCATTAAAGTTTATAGTAGCAAATTTACTGTAGACCACTTTTCTGCTAACCTTTCTGGCAGAACTGATTTGTGCAGTATACTGTGTATAACAGAGCAAAGAGTGATTTGTCCAGTATGGCATTGCAATTTGCAACACAAATAGGTCAAATTGCTACCCAAGTAAAAATATGTGTAGCAATTTTTGTATGCATATTTATTCCAGTTTTCCCAATAGTTACCCAAAGACATGAAAAATCTCCAAGTTTACTTCACTCCTCTCTTACAGTGCCTGTCTCTTCAAAACAAGTGCACTATGTTTCCATGTGCTAAGCTCTATTTTGGTACTTTTAAGGTAGTACCTGACCTACCAATGTAATGCAATGCTGCCCTGTTCCTTCTTGCTTCAAACCTGAAAGATGTAACATGGCTTTTTAAGCTCTTAAATCTTCTTCCATTTTGGATTAAATTTTATCTCTTTTGGACTGCCTATCTTCAAGAATCTGGATAACATAATGGTTCTCTGAGAAATTCTATCAATTATTGTTTCCTGCAGAGCAAAAAGTTCATTCCCTAATCTTTTAGAAGATTACCATAAACTTTTGTTGCAAATTATGAAGAATATGTCATGAATTGCAATTTTGTATGCTACTTTGTGATCAGGGACTGCATATTGTGCTGACAAAAAACATGAGTATAGCTAAATGTTGATTGTTATTGTACGTTATAGTATTTTGGTAAAAGGTATTTTTGAAGTTACTTCATTGTCACACTTGAATCAGCTGTATGCATTTCAAACTTACAGTATTGGTACATGAAAAAACAAAAATAGCACTGTCGTCATTCAAATTGTTGGTAGCTGTTAATCTTACCCGTAATCGTCTGTGATGTTGCAAGCTCTGCACCTTATGATATTTAGGTCTATTCATGAAGTACAGTAAATCGTGACAAGGAGGTCAAGAAATCTGTGAATTTTTCTCATTGCAGACCCATGTCTGAGATTTCCTGCAGGTTACCATAGACATGCATACAGCAATGCAACTTTACACTGAATCAAACAGCCAATCCCTTTGGAATTGCCATCTTCTTTCTAACATAAAGTAAAATTTGCTGCCATTGTTGTTTTTAGTGTACAACAATGGAAGTACTTCTTCCATTTTAAATTTGGATTAGCTACTGTAGTGAAGTTTTGACTATTTTCATCTTACTTCATATAAGCTCAACTGACTTCTTCTGTCTGGTCCAAGCACAGAATGACGTGGCAATAATTAATATGATTAGATATCTCAATTGGAAATAAATATAATTACACAAATGGAATTATCTTCGTTCATTTTGAGATGATTTAGTCATGTTTGGTATCTGGGCACTTTGAATCTACTGTCGGAAGCCTTGTGGAGGTTAAAGTTGATGTCATTGAAGTTTGAGATATCCATCGTGAAACAATTATGTTCAAAACAAAGAAAATAAACCTTGTTTATTTTCACATGATGAAGATGTTTTTGGCAGGCTGACTGGGACTTCAAGCAGGAGCCAGGTATATAAATTACTATCATTTCAATTCATTTTATGGACCCTATTTTAGGCCCCCAAAGACAAAGTGTAGCATATGTGGCACATAAATTACACTCTTGAATCCTAACCATATGCAAACATTACCATTCCACCAAATGTTTTGCTCTTTTGACTTAAAATATATATCTACCAGGCTCCTGGCCTATTACCGTAATTGCAATAGATGTGGTTTAATGGTCTTAGCAAAACTTTGCTAGGATCATAGGCGCATTTTAGGCTTGTAAAAAAAAGACTCAATGTTATTCTTCCATTTTTACTGTCTTTCAGAGCAACATTCTATATGAGCCTGTGGAACTACCCGATGAAGTCTTCAAACCACCTCAAGGGAAAGTAAACAATCTAAGAAATGTGAACTACTTGGGTGAAAAGAAAGTTATAACGACCCTCAGTGTGAAACACAAACCAGAAGAAAAGGTTAGTTCCTCTGTGTTAGCCTTTTGAATAGACACAGTATGTCTAATGCCTGTCTATTATCTTTGGTACAATTAGGGCTGTAGCTAGGGTCACACTTGGGGGGGTGTAAAGGTTAACAATTCCACCTGGCCGGATGTTTTTTCAAACTATGTCTCAGCCCCACTCCGATAGTTGCAGACACTAGGAACTTTCTCAGGAGGGGGTGAAGAATAAAAGGGAAACGGGATGCAGTCTTCCCCAAAAAGGGTGTTATCAGCTGAAACAAACAGAAGAAAAAGCTTGTAGGAGGGGGGTGAGTAATGGCAGGACTATTTAAGCAGAGCGTCACCATTGGTTAGTGCGGATGGTACAAAAAAATTTTGGATTTTCAGATCCTCCAGTTGGCACAAAACTGCACTTCCCCGGCTTCTTGAGCTGCATGTACCCAGCCTTGAAATATGGATATCATGTCTGCAATTCCTTAATTCATGTGAAAAGAAAAATCAATCTCTGAAAAATGGTATAATGCATATCAGGCGGATTGAGGTGATGCAAGAATGGTAACGAATTACGTATCCTCTTCCATTTGTTTTCCTTTGAGAACTTGGCAAATACTTTGTGGCTGACTATGTAGGAACACTGACATCTAGATGTTTTTGGGTCACAGGTCTGAGATTGTCTGAATTATGTTTTGATTTGTTGCCAAAGGCAGAAAGAATCTGTGCGATGGTGATGTCGTGTGTGTGTGTATGCATGTGTGTAGATACAGTATGTGATGCTTTGGTTGTAAATGTGATATCTCAAGAAGGGTAACTGTGACTGACTTCATACTTGGTGTGTGGATTGTTCATACTGAGTAAATGATGCGTACTGTTTTTGTGGAGGTCAAAGGTCATTTGAGGTCACCAGAGGTCAAATTGTTAAAACCATGTACACACATTATCTCCAGAAGGGTAAGCATGACTGACCTCATTCTCGGTGTGTGATTTTCTCATACTATGTAGATGTTCCCAACTGTTTTGAGTGGAGGCTTAAGGTCATTTGAGGTCACTAGAGGTCAAACTGTAAAAACATTGTAAACATGATATCTGAAGAAGGGTAAAGTTGACTGATCTTATAAATAGTGTGTGGATTGGTTGTATCGCAAGAAAGGTAAGCATGACTGACCTCAAACTTGGTGTGTGGGTTGCTCATAATGAGTAGATGATCCCTACTGTTTTTTGAGGAGGTCAAAGGTGATTTGAGGTCACCAGAGGTCAAACTGAAAACCTTGTCAACACAATATCTTCAGAAGGGTAAGTATTACTGACCTCATACTTGGTGTGTGAGTTGTGGGTTAGAAGGATAATGTAGGAGGTACAAACAACTTTTGGGAAACATTTCTTAACATTGTTTTCTTTATAACTTGAAAAATGTTGACCATGAGTAAAAAATATGCTCAGACTGTGCAAAATGAGTAATCCCCTTTTATCTGTTGCAAATGATTGGAAGCTGGGGTATTTGCAATACATGTTTGAATGGATGTATTAATTAGTTACCGTTGAACGTAATCATTCAGAAAGCCAAATATTGTTCTATAGTGAGTAAGCTCCATTATATATTGATCAGCAGTACAGCTGCACTGGTGACAGTCAAATAGTTGGATTATTGCCAACAATAGCAGTGTTAGTGCAGTGTAGGTTCAGCAGAACGGAGTGAAACAGCTGGTATTTCCAGTGGCTTTGGTGAGAGATTGCACTCACTGCATCAGTGGAATAAAAGATCACCCATCCTCTCTCGCCAAGTATGGGCAGGTAAAAACCAAGAAGAGTAATTGTAATTGATCTTAGATTAACTAAGGGGACTACTCTTCTAAGCGGACTGCCACCATTGGTTGTTGCGGAGGGTAAAAGAAAAGTTTGGCTTTTCAAAAGCTACCGATGGCAGGAAAGGGCACTTCCTACGTAGGTGTACTAGAACTGCATTTACCCAACTTGAAAGATGGATATCATGTCTGCAATTAATCAATTTGTAGGAGAAGGAAAATCAATTTATTGAAATTGGTAACACAATTCAGTGTTTCTAAGGTGATGCAAGAATCACACTGAGTTAGGAATCCTCTTTCATTTTATTTTTTTGAGTTCTTGACAAATGTTTTTTGATGAACCTATTAGCATACTGGCACCCACAAATTGGAGGAAGGCATAGAATGTTTGAACTAAGTATGTTTGTTACTAACTGGCGAGGCTACTATCTACTGTATGTGGAGCGCCACCATTGGTTGGCATGGAGCATCAAATGAAGTTTTGGCTTTTCAAAACCTCCAGATTGCAGAAAACAGGTGTACCTGAGCTGTATGCAACCAGCCTTAAAATAGGATCTTATATCTGCATTTTCTCAATTAAATATAAAAACACTGTACGGTAAAATGGTAATAATTTTGATTGATCTTATCTAGAATGTTTATGCTATTGTCATTTCCAGAAAAGTCAATTCAACAACTTTAACTTTCTTATGATAGCAGTTCTTTGTTGCTTTATTTTTTGTTTTTGAGAAATTTTTCAACTACCAGGTAACCTTAGACAAAATCTGGTTCGAAATTTTGCATTTTTATTGCAATCAATTTCCCCCATATAAATGATAGTCCAGTGAAGTTCTAACAATTCTTACTCTCTGGCAGTAAGCATTGTCATTACTTTGCTACAACCGACGATGATTGCATTATAAAGTATAAAGCTAGTTTTTGTATTGGTAACTTTGTAAATGACAGCTAGCTCGATGAGTAAAAAATGTTATGCAATCAAGTATTTTGATAGGTGTGGAAAGCGTGAGATGGGTAATGGTTGGTGTGGGAGAGGGTTGGAAGGGAGGAGGTGTTCCCCCATCCCCTTCTGAGAAAATTTTCACCTATTAGGTACAATTTAGTGCAATATTTGGCATCAATTGAAGTCACAAAATGTACTAAAATATGAGATATGAAAAATTCCAACTGGTATTTCACATTTTCCGACTATAATCACTTCCACATTTTAATAGGAGACATTGAAAGTGGTATTTCAAATTTATGGAGAATTTTTTCAATTATCAAGTAATTTTAGCCACAATCTGGTGGAATAGTAAGCATCTTTCTTTGTCATAAAATGTGTTAGGTTGAGATATAAAAAATTCCAAGTGGTATTTCAGATATTCCGACTATCGTCTTCCTACACAGAAATATGAAAAATTCAAATGATATTTCAGATTTATTGAAAAGTTTTTCAATTACCAGGTAACCTTATG
This sequence comes from Stichopus chloronotus, assembly GCA_021234535.1. NCBI lineage: Eukaryota > Metazoa > Echinodermata > Holothuroidea > Aspidochirotida > Stichopodidae > Stichopus > Stichopus chloronotus. Next base: position 5,633,232 of record CM037838.1, on the reverse strand, counting down.
CACAATCTGGTGGAACAGTAGGGACCTTTGAGCTAGACTGAGATATGGAAAATTCCAACTGGATTTTTTAGATTTTCCAACCAACAGCCCTCTGACAGATTTGGGGGGTCAGACCTCCAACACCCCCTGCCACCATGATGACCTGGGTGCAATGTAAATTTAAATCCCAAGGTTAAGTTTTTTCAGTGAACTTGAATGACAAAAAGAGGTGTTGTCCCATGTTCCTCAAACAAAGACATATGAAGTAGAATGATCTTTTGACAAAAGAACTAAAGATGTGAATAAGAAGCTTTTTCAAACCAATTTTGTGATGGTAAAATTTGTAATGGCTGCACTCACTGTGAGGATGGCATTTGCAATTGCATTCAGCAAGTGGAATTGGATGTACGTATTTTGGAGAGAAATTACTTTGATAGGAATCTGACAATGAGCCTCTGAGCAGGTTAGCATCTTATGAACTGTCTTCAAAGTTCACATACTGGTATCTAATTTTCATTTGATCTTTGTTTTTGGCAGTTATGTTTTTCTTTATTCAAATGCCACCTCAGGATTGAAAGTTATTTTGTGAAATTACATCTCTTCTTTGTTATCAAAATACTCTATAATGATAATGATACTAACGATAATGATATTAATTAGCTAAGAGGGACACAATCTTAAGTTTAGAAATATGCTAAACTCTAATTGGCTCTAAAGTTGTATAGATTCTCTTTTCAACTAACTATGCATTGGTAAAATTGTTGAGAGACTCCAGGCAAATAGTTGTGACCCAACCCCAGTTTTCCTGGAATCATGACTCCTGTAGAATGTAAACATTCATGAAGATTGCTTTTTTTGTGTGTGCTTAACAGTTTGAATTAATGTTGATAGCAACTATAATAAATTACAACCTTAATATATGGTATGGTTTTTTTCCATATTTTTTTCCTTATTAGACCGAGCCTATGTCTTGCGACTTATTTTATATCTTGCAAATTATTTACCGCAAGATCCCCTATTGTAAGCCACCAACACTGTTTGGAGCCCTGCATTGTCTATAGATAATTCCTGCCCAAAAGAAAGTGCTGTACATGTGTAGGTGACATTTATGATAATATAGAAACCAATATCAAGTACGAGTTGCTAATAGCTTCAAAGTTGCGACTATTCAGGTCATTGGTACTCGACCCCCAAAATTTTGCCGTCTCCTAAGCCTGGTGTGTACCCGCTGCCATTGCCCAACATTATCTTTTGTGCCACTGCTCATGCAGAACAGATCCCTTAGGCTTATACAGCGACAGTCACCTGTGAAAGTTTTAGGTAGTAACTTCTTGCATTTGAGTTGGCATTAAATGATCTGTCTTGACAAGAGGATAATCTCAAAGTAGGTTTTCTCCATAATGTTTGTACTTGGCAAAATGTTTCCCCATACAGGAGCAACAAAAATCCCATATGGAAGCAGACTGACTTGATGGTAAGCTGTTTGATTCACCCTGCAGTAGATGACAGCAAATTTGAATTTCAATTAGTTGAATCAGCAATTATAGCAGTTCTGCCTTGTTATGTTGCGGCAAATTGAAAGCTTATCAGATTTTGCTTGTGGTGCTAATGTATGAAATTCAATTGCATGTATGATTGGACATTTTTCATGGAATCTTGCGTAAAACCTACTTGTTTGCGTCTTGTCCAATTTTGCATATGTTTAAATGAGGTATCAAAGTTCTTGTAGTTGATATTGCTTGCACCCTGAGTTTTAGTTTACCGATAACACTGACCACAAAAAGTGGGAATGCTCTTCAGTACAGGAATGCTGTTTTGCCAGTATCCAGTTTGGTCTACTGTTTGATGTTTAGTTCTTGTTACATAATGAATCAAAGCTGCTAAAATCCTGATTTCCATATCTCACTTTTCTAAGTGTTTAAAATTTTGTTTCCAACCCCTTGTCATTAGGTCACTTTGTACAGGTCTGTCAGTGATTTCGTCCACCCAGATTGCAAACAAGCTTGTTTAATTAGACAAGGTTACTTCAACTGAATTTCAAATCATTGCATGGGATATTTACTTTTCATGCCCACAGGTACAATGTGTCATTGAGGTGGGAAGGATTTCTGACTATTTTACTAACATTAATTCATCACAAGTAAGGTTGATCAGCTCCAATGTATGTTTTTATCCAAAATTATGACCACTGAGGGTTAGTTACCAGGTTGATGTCTCTCACTTCCACAGCTTTCAGGTCCAACAACAACTGTCAATTCTACAGATTCCAGCCCGTCAGAATGGAAGGACAAAAGACCACACCCTCCACCTCCATCTCTGCCACCGTCTCTGCCACCCTCTGTGCCACCACCACCATCCAATAGCAGCCATGTTTTCCATCCAATCAAAAACGGAGAAGACGGAGTGAAGACATCTCACAAAGACAATCTTGTGATGTGGCATGAAGGAGTACTAGCCTTTGAAAGTGGCAGAATCAATGATGCGCTCAATGAGTGGTTGAAAATACACGACCCGTCTGCAAAGATTCTCTTTAACATTGCAATTGCCCAGATAGATCAGAACGACATTGATGGAGCAAAAAAGGTTAGCATACGTGCTCTTTATTATTGTTCAGTTGCGATAGGAGTAAATGTGACACTGGTTGTACATTACAGGTTGTTGGTCCAATCTTATCATCGAGATATTGTGAAAGCACAAAGCATCACTTCATCAGCAGCACATATGCCTTTGTAAAGTAAGGTTGTGATTACTGTCCAAACCAAATCTACTGCAACTGATTATTATTTGTATTATTGTATATATTGTGTGCATATTGTGACTGGTATCTTCTGACACTGCCCAACAATCTTTGCCCTTTAGAGATGATCGCTAATATGTCACGTGGGTGAACCACATGTAGTGCTACAATATTTAATGGTAGGTATGAGGGCACTTCTTGGATAACAGTGGAGAAAGTACTTGCAGTTTTGAGCATTTTGATCAATCAAAAAAAGTGAAGAAAAGAAGATAATAGTTGATATTGACGTGACTAGATGACACCACATTGAAAGAAAAGCCAACTTTGTTTTGCTCAGTTCGAAGATCATTTCAGGTTAACAGGGATCATATTACCAAATCCTGTACAGTACACACACCATCTCCCCATCAAAGTGAAAGTTCAACAGTCCTCATTTGTACTAGTACGTAGGTGTGCCACAGTGAGAAGAAAAAAATGGAAGAAATGAAACTGATTTTGGTAATGATGTAATATTGGTTGGAGTAACAAAAATGTTTTTTCAGAACTGAAGGTAATTTTCACATTTGAACTACTTGGCACATTTCAAACTTGTGTCAGCTATTTGATAAGTGCTGTGAGTAAATTACTCAGCTGATTTAATCGTACAGGTAGAGTAAATGTCCGCTTATTAACCAAAGCCTGCTCCAAGATGGGTCATTATGTGGTACAGCTTAGGCATGGAATTGATTACATATCCACAACTCCTTTTGCCTAAAACTTCAAATCATGTGGTATTATTCCTTGGTGTCTGTAGTTACTAATTTTCCTAACTTCATACAAAATAGCAATATCCTGTGTCTGATGGGAGAGTTACGATCATTACCTTTGCTGTAATGGCTTGAAATGCGAAGGGCTTTAAATATCATATTTGCTGTGGATAATGATACACAATTATTCAATAGTCTAAGGTCGTGGCATGAGACAAGAATTGCGTACCACATTTGATTATGACTTTCCAACATTCTGACAAATAACGCAATGGGAACAAATTAAAACAATATGATTTTCTTAACTGGTTATTTAACTTAGATAATAGGCCCATGGCTTTAACTTTGATAATATACCAATGTTCTTAACTTAGATAATAGACCAAAAGACTTCATGAAGTGTGAGAATGAGGTGCTATGGACTGGTCTAGAGATGTTGTTCTCTCAGGTTAGGACATTTTGGAAGGAAAGTCACTGCAGGACACTTTGGTTCTTGTAAGGTGCATGTTGTGTGTAAAATTTTGTTGGTCTCAAGGGGTGCACAGAGTGAAGGTCCACCCAAAACTAGGTGCATTCAATATACATATTAAACCGATGTGTATGTGATTCTATTCCAGACGTGTCTTGGAGTCATCAATAAAGATGAACATCTAGCAATCGGGCATTTTCTTCTCGGTGAAGTGCAGTGCAAAAAGAGACACTTTGACGATGCCTGGAAATCCTTCGATAAAGCCTTGACACTTTTAAGAGGGAAGGATCAGATAGACTATTCTCAGCTTGGTCTCACCCATAAGTTATTTAAATGTGAAGTAAGTATTTCAGCATTTGTAATAATACTTTTCTAGGACAAGGAATATTTGCTGTCAATTCTGTTAAGGTGCATTAAACTGGTTTTATTTTAATGGAGTTAAATGTGATGGTTGGGGTGTTTTGGCTCTGCATGACTCCCACTTGCTTGTAAACAGATGTCGCCTGCACATATACCACTGACGTGTCGAACGACCCTGTGACATGGAAAGTTAATCATTTGAGATTGACAGGCCAAAGAGTTGACCAAGGATATATCAAGGAATAAAAATTTGTCAATTTTCCAAGTTGATGTCCTTTTTTGGAGTGGAAAATTGTTGGGAGGCTGAAAAGCCACTGTAGATCATTTGAATGTCAACATGTTTAGATCTTTGCAACATGATATCAAACTGGTATAGCAGTTACTTGTGCTGATTCCTGCCTCCGAAGAAAAGAAACTGAAAGAAACGGAATGAATAAACAAAAGTACCCCATTCAAAAGTGGAGTAGAGTGGTCATCCCCTCCAACCATTAATTCTGCTATTTGAACAAATTTGAAGAACTGTGTTCTAAGTCTTTATCATTCATTCTCAATGCAGTAATTGTGTAGCAGTTGCACCAGCTTGTAAAGAATTGTAAAGGTGCTACTATTGGATATTTACAGTATAGCATGAATATTTATATTCTGTTGCAGGGAGATAGTGGTGATTTTGGGTTGTCTGATTTGATGCACTGTTGATGTAAAGTCAGAGTGAACCTTCAGCAACCCATACTTATATATATATACAGAGTGTCATGTGTTTCAAAATGTTAGAAAAAATTTCAATGTGCCCTTATAAATGTCAGCATGTTAGAGTTTAACATCAATATGCCAATATTCCATGTTTTATAAACATGTATCAATATGTCAGAGAAGAATATCAACATGCTACAATGAAATACAAGCATGTCACAAAAAGCTTTCACATATGTAGAGAAAGGGCATAAAATTTTGTTATTTGTGTAAAGATATCGACATTGACTGAGAGTGCGCTGTTTGTTTCATAATTTAAGAATGATATCAACATGTTATAGTTCAATATCAATATGTCAGAGGAAAATATTAACATTTGACATTTCAATGACAGCTTGTTAAGAACAACGATGTCCACAAGTGGGAATGTTAAATTTTGTGTTTGTCGTGAACATGTTTATGTATTGCACGTCAGCCTGCAGCATGCATTATACCATGGAGCTATTAGGTTTGCTGTTTGTATAACACAATGTTGCTACAGTTAAAAATCACTCTGCACTGTATGTTCTTTGTTCTGAAGTTTGCATTTAGCAATGGACTCTCAGGAGCCAAGGTATGAGGAAATGTCTTATATTCCTAGACTAATGGAAAATGTCGGCAACGCAGGCAGACAAAGAAATCACGCAATCAGAGACCCACTGAACAGATCACTGAATAATACTGAAAAAATGTAGGGAGTGCAGAGACTTTAAGAGTCCAACGGGGACCATGGATCACTAAATCCAGATTGTGCAAGTTTGTTTTACCGACAGCAGGTGAATTCTGACAGTTGCACAATCTGAATCGGATTCAAAGGTACAACACAGGCATCATTTCCAATGCTCGACCGAGAGTGGTCCCCAAAATTTTGTGTGGACATATTTGTATATGCCCCCCAAATAAGTAAAGATGCCATTAATTGGCTACATTTTGTGATGCAGGCCGTAAATCTGGCACCTCTCAAGAAGCTGGGGACTTAGCAAAATTGTCTCACATGCAAAGTCAGTGGGAGTGAAATCAGCAAAAGTTAGTATGCTTCTGGGTCCTGTGGGTCCTGCTTTATGATAGATTTGATCCTCTCCCCTCAAAAAAAAAAAAATAATAATTGTGTGGACTTCTTTGTTTTTACATCTTAAAGACTAAATGAAGAAAATTGGCTGTTCCCTGGTTAAATTTGTGATATAAGTTGGGACACCAGACACCTCTCTGGGAGCTGGAAATAAATTGTGCTTTCAACAAGATTTACTGCTTCAAGTCTGTGTAATGAGCCATCTTTGGTGATGTTTGTGAGGAAGGAGAGAAAGGGGCCAGGGAGAGAGATGAGAGAGTTGAGGAATGAAACTGTTGACGAGGAATTAAAGTTTGGAACGTCTGTTTACATATCGAAACATAGAATGGTGATGCACCTGAATGGCGCATTACATGAATTTCCTGGGGCTTAATAATAACAATGAATTCGCAACACTTACAATAACAATACATCTTGTGACTAAAAATACTTTTATCACATGAAATCTGCAAAGTTAGTGAATGTTGAGCATCGGTGCAGTTGAACCTCGGCGCAATTGAAGTCATCCCAGTTGAACCTCTGTGTGGTTGAACCACGGCGCAGTTGAACCTTATGTGTAGTGAACCTCTGTGTAGTTGAAGGTCGGTGCAGTTGAGCGGTAGGGCAGATGAACCTTCAAAACTTCCTCTCCAGACCTTTGAGTGTAATCTTCAATCGTAACTCCAAATTTCTCGTTTTACAAGGGCTTTCATATGAAAACAATTTTCTGCACTTATAATACAGTATGTAAAACAACACTAAAACCTTTGCAAACGATAAACCACCCCAGTCTACAATGACCTGACCAATGGTATACATTGAACTGTTAAAGCGATATGTCCACGAGTAAAACTCTGCATGCTTTAGTTCTAATAATAGAATTACCAGAAACACAGCCAGGAAATACTCAGCATCTCCCTACTGTTTCAACTTCAAATATTTACATTAAGAGATAGTACTTATAGTAGGCCTATACAGCAGAACACACAAACACATTGTACTCTTGTACTCAATGTGCCTTCATACCAAATATGAGATACAATTTAACATAACAAACACACATATACGTAACTGTACATGCCAAGCATAATTACAAAGATTATGATTATCAACGAGACCAAAAAGTAAATGCTACAACGGTACTTTCTGTGCCCTTACACTAGGATTAACCTGTGTGAGCGCTTTAGACTTAATTGCAATTTCACAACAACTTTACTGTGGTACAGTAGCTCCTTGGTATAATGCATGCTGTACTGGCTGACTGATATTTGAAACCAACCCCGCATACAAACATGTTTATGACAAACACAAAATTTTACATTCTATTGTGGTAACTGTTGTTCTTGACATGATGTTATTCCAACATAAAATGCTGATGTTTTTGTCTGACATGTTGATATTGAACTGCATCATGTTGATATTTTTTTCTGGCTTATTAATATTGACCTTAACGTGTAAATATATTCTTAAATTTATTAAACAAACGGCGCACTCTCAGTTTAATAACACTGATGTGTTGACACGAACAATGAAATATTACAGCGTTTCTCTACAAACGAGACATATAAAAGTGCTTCGTGACATGTTATTATAGCAATGTAATATAGCAATGTAACATGTTGATATTCTTCTCTGTCATACTGATTTTCCTGTTGGCATATTGATGTGAAAGTGTAACATGTTGATAATTTTTCAGCATACTGCTTTTTTCGTATCCGATCCGTTTCTTTTTTCCTGCTCCGTACATGTAGCTAAGTTTCATTTGCATATAGGGATGTAATTAATACCTCCAGTAACTTACCAGTTCTTTAAGCATTTGCAGATTATTGATCACATGATCCTTAAGTATTTGAATATCACTAGTCACATGGTCTTTTAGTAATTGAATATCATTGGTCACGTGATCCTTTAGTATTTGATTATCATTGGTCACATGATCCTTCAGTATTTGAATATCATTGGTCACATGACCTGCTAGTATTTGAATGTCATTGGTTCACGTAATAAATGTGTAACATTTCAGCTTGATTTGATTCTTTAGATTCTCTGCAACCAAGCATTTTGCTACTTCCATTCAGGAATGGATAAGTACACCACTCAACTCCTCTCCGAGGCCCAGTCATCAAAAATGGAGCCAAAGCATTCATACATTGATAAAGCCCTCGAAAAAGCTTTGGTGAGTGGAAACTTGGTGGTCCTTTTAAAGGTGTAGCTGGGTGTATGTAGTACATTAGTAAGATCCCTCCACACAAATTTGGTATACTGCACTGTGGGAATGCAAATGCTAATGATACAGCTAACCTTGTGGTCAAGTATGAGAAAAAATTACCTGATTCCAATTTTTAGGAATCAATGAAAACACTAGTGAAGAACTTTATCGTGTATTGTTGTTATCACTACTGTAGCTGTCAACACTGTATTACTTATGATTTTAGGTTGGCCAATCTTTTGATTATATCTCGGTACCATCAAACGCAATATTCAAGCCACCAAAGTCCAAGATAGACAACCTCGCCAGACAAAGCTTCTTGGGAACGGCTAAAGTTGTCTCACAGCTGAAAGGCACGGAAAATAAGGTGAGAAAGCAGCAGCTAGCTCATGCTCTACGAAATAACAATGTCCAATTCTTTGACTGTACATGGAAGGCACTTGCAATGGTTTTTGGTTTGTGTTAGCATACATACAATCATAATGGCATATGTGGATAGATATCTACTGTAAGTGTGTATGAGTGATTGATATTATTATCAGACCAGTCTGTGACATTTTACATCAGGACCATACTGTACATTTTCTGGTACTGTTGTTAAGTTTTCACTGAATGAAACACATCACTGAAGGTTTTATGTACTTTTCGCAACAAGAACTGACCATCAGAAAGTTGGAAATATCAGTCAACACAAAGAACAGAATGAGCTCATTCTTATTGGTTTCTTCATATGAAAAGGAAACACATAAGCCCCATTGACTTGCCACCAATTAAAAGTAATTACCAATGTCTATGTATATTTTGTGACATCTAGTTTGGAAATATATTATCCTCACAACTGAAACTTGAGCAGATCTTGTATTTAACTTGTATATGACTCTCTACCTCATTGATTTTACAAACTTATTGTGTTTATTTTTGGTAGTAATCAGTCACTGTAGTCATAGAAATGAATGGAATGTCAAGGCAGGTACACCATCATAATCAAGATGCTGTGTTTAATCCTATTAAGGAAAACACTCTTCTTGCTAAAAAGGATTTACAGTAGAAAAGTTTGGAAATTTCATAAAATCCACAGAAATATTTTCTCTTTTGCTGGTGAATTAATATCATGATAGGCCCTGTTCTGTTGCAAGTTGTGGACCTATTTCACATATTGTATCATGTGATATCTGTGATGTCATAACAGACCAAATAGTGGAATGTTCTGTGTAGTTTTCTTTAATCTCTGCTTTTATAATAGAAACATTTTGATAGTTTCAAAATTGTGACCTTAATTTTCAAAACATTTTAAGCTCAGCCAAGAATACTGTAATTTAATTTTTACTGGTGCAAACGTATATTGAAAATGCAGTTATTAAAGTTTTAAAATACTACAGGATTTTTTTTGCAGCAATTTGCTGGTGTTGCATAACCTTTTCGCAACCTTGAGGCAACCAGAAATAATTGAAAATACTGATGTTAGAAGAATTGCTCAAGGAGATTTCCAGTTGCCTCAAGGTACCAAAATGCCACGTAAATGTGGCAAATTATTGCAAAAAGTCTTTGTTTTTCTTTGAAAATGAATCCCTCTTTAACCTTGAAATTAACTAGTGAAAATGTAGATCAGGTATGTTGTTGATTTAGCCCAATTACAAACTATCATGTTTTTTAAGACAGCCAAGACTGTAAAAAAATACAATCTTCAAGTCATTAAGCCTGCACAAATTTGTCATTATGCAATGCACCACTCTGAAGTAAAATTTTCTCTAAAAATGCATAAGTTCTGAACCAAACATGTTATTGAGGTATAATGGATTTACAAAAAAAGAGAAAATATTCCCATTTCTTAAAAAACCTCAATTTCCTTCAGTGACTAATCCGTGTATCTATTACTGGAATATTGCTTGAATTGTTGTGACAGAGAATGTTCCTCTAACTTATTGTGACAGAGATTGATGTTTGTTTTCAATCTTTCCCCTCAGTTGCCAGCAGTGAATGTTCCGCCCCGTGGAACGACCCCTCCGAGAGTTCCGAGCCCTGCACCACCCATGAGAGTTCCACCACCGGTGCCTGCACCCTCTTATGCCACCAAGACATCAAACACCCTCCAGCCTCCCATTGCTTCCAAGGAGAGAAGTGGAAGAGCCAGCCCTGGCCCACCAAATAGGCCTCCCCCTGTGTTAGCTACATCTAGGTCCAAATCTCCAAATATAACAAAAGGTGTCCCATTGAGGAAAGTGCCACCTCCACCTAAGAAACGCAATTCTGATGGAAGTATAGGATCTTCCTTTGATCCCGATCAGCCTCTCCCTCCTCCACCTGCAGGGGAGAGTCTGTCAAACTCTGCTAATGCCTCTCCTGTCGTTAAGAGGAAAGGTCCTCCTAATAAAGCTCTGCCACCTCCTCCTGTTGGTAAGACATCTGCACACTCCTCTCGCTCCAGTTCAGCTGGTTCCAGTCCAAGGTCCTTAAGTCCCAATCTAGATGAAAGAAAGAGAGGAACTGGTGGTCCACCTATGAAACCACTGCCACCAAGCCCTTTGAGTTTGAGTCCGAGGTCCGGATCTCCCGTTCGGTCAGTGCAAGACAAATTATTTAGACCTGTGGCTTCACATCCCACCACGTTCCCAAAGACAAAAACAGATGCTACGAAAGGGAAGGTCGGAGGTCCCCCCTCCACCCTTAGAAAAACAGCTATAGTGAAAGTATCATATGAAGCCAAGAAAAACGATGAACTAACTGTTTCTGAAGGGGACATTGTTAAAATATTGTCTCAAGGTGAGTTTGAATGTATTGATTTTCACTTTACAAAGGAATTATTGAAATTAAAGTAAATATTAGTTGAAAGAAACCAAAGATATTCTACCCACAGAAAGATGCTACATACATTTGATTTACTGTGTGAGAGGATTTAACCCCCAAACCACAATGCCTCCTTTCATTTGGGAGAAGTTTGCTGTATAAAGCAATGCAACCTTAGGTTTAGTCTGCATTTTCTTCGCATCTACATCTTTAACATTGTGGCTATGTTTGTTATTAAATCTTTTGACATCACAATGTCAATGCCATTTCATATCACACACAAAGAGGATAAAGTATTGTCTCATTTTCCTTTCCTACCTTCTTTACCTGCTGATTGACAATTGGCACTTCTCCCCACTTGTTGGAAGCTTTAATGGAAGTGTCAAATCTCTCTGTGGGTAGATTTTCTTAGAAAGGGATATATCCTCTCTATGATTTATTGGTTGACTTGAGAAGGGCAAACGATACCATCCATATTGGCTTGAATAGTGCAGATGAAGAATGCTTTGGCATCTTCCATATTTGAAATTATGAAATTGTTGAGAGAAGTAGATATTCACTGCACTTTTTTTCACAATCGTAGGTCAGCTGGGGTCAACTTATTTAGCCCTGATTTGAAAATGTCAAAGTTTTATGGTGCAAAGAGTTTTTGGTGTGGTACAATGAATTTCTTCAATGTTATCCATGAGTCTAGTTAAAGAGCTGTGCATTACACTGTTTTTTGTTTTTTATCACAGAGATATTCGCTCATAGTAAGAGTAATTACCTTTCTTATAACCATGGAAACCATTTTGAAAGTTTTCTTTAAAAGACGATATGTAATTTTGAAACAAACATAATATCTTGTGTGGTCTAACTCCAAATGAACGATAAACAAAAGGGTTACAGAAGATGTGAAGGAACTGTATTACCAGCACATTTTGCAAAAACACCTTTCATTTGACTGAATTTCCTTTTTTGCTCCAAGTGCTTGTGAAGTGTGTGTCCCACTTATAGGAAAACTTCGAACTTAAGTTATCTTCCCTGTCTTTCTCCTTTAAAGGGAAGCAACAGTGGATATTTGCCTCAGGCAACATGTATAGTACATATACTATCACTTTGTTGCTTTGAAATAGTCCATACTGGATACACATTTTACATCCACGGCTCTTATCATCTTGTAAGACGCCATGATGTGGCATATGTACCAGGTCAATGTTTCAGAAATTAACTGTCAACAGCAACCTTGGCATCAAAGTATTGGCCTACAGAATCCTATTCATAGAGTATTAATAGGAGTGAATAAAGATCACTTTGATACCAATAGGAATTGGACAAGTCACACAAAAGTAAAGGATGCCTTAAGCTGCAATCATCTCTTGTGAATTAAAACTCATATCACACATTGACAAAAATCTAACAGCATTGCCTTATTAAAGTGAAACTTTCTGATCATAAGGTAGGCCTACAAAGCAGCAACCTGTTATAGAGGGTGTCCTGTAGGCCAACTCAAACAACACAAACACAGAAGAAGACCAGAGACACACACGTTACTTGAGTTTTCTCTCCTAAGTAGCTCTGACTTCTGTCTACTTGGTGTCTATCTGCCTGTTTGTATTTCTGTCTCTCTGGTGACTAAATGTGAAATAAACAGCAAAACAATCGAACAATGTACTTTGTTTGGTGCAACAAATAGCACAATTATTGTTTGTTATATGTTATTCACTTGAAAAATTTAATGTCTCAACGATCATTGCACCATGCATTTACCATACATGTACGCCAGATAACTGTGCAGATATGCCGGTTATTTCTAACTATAACTTTATTGGTGAATACTTTGTATTATCAATAGAACAATTGTGGGGTAGACCAAAACAAAGGGAATGAAAAATATTTGAAATGACTTAGATGAAGTAAATTGGACATACACTACAAAACGTAAATATAAAATACATCCTCACATGAATATGACCGCTCTTAGTCAAAAGTGACTCAACGCTCTTGGTGACCAGAGTTCACAGAAAGACTGCATTTAATCCTCTCTGTGTGACTTTCACTAATGTTCCCCCACGCTCTTTGTAAACCAGATAAATTCGTCGGTAAAGAAAGTTTATCTCATTCATTTTGCAATTGCATCATGACCCTGGGATGTTCTAGTCTCGGTCAACCTATAGAGGTTCCACGTGGTGATTAGCTTAAGCAGGAATTATTTCCACAGTTTCATTAATCAATGCATGACTTCAAGATGGCTTGTTTCTTGACGAACAGTTCGTAACATTTTAAAATAGATCAATGTGAATAAACAGTACAACAGCATCATACAACAAAGTGTCTCATGAAGTGGTTTAGCTTCACTATTGTGTGCTTCACGATATGAACTGTTCGAAGTACATAATTGTCTGTACCAGTTGGTGCAAATTAATATCCATAAATACAATTACAATCAGGGCTTTCAGTTACAAAAAGTTCAACACACCATGTTCCTTTAAGATTTTAACACTGTATTTGGTAACTCTTAACTTTAGAACTGGTTGGTACACTGCAATGTGGTGCTATTTTGCTCTTGTAGCAATTGGTACAAATGTTACCTCTTTCTCTCCTGCTGCTCTCTCTTGTTGTTGCCAAACAAAAGAATGGTGCTAAGTTTGATAGACGTCTTATTTAAGTACAAAAAAAAAAAGAATGTCTATGGTTGTCATCTTGATCATATTCGGTCAAGATACCACTAGATGTCTATGTGATGATTTAAATTATGTTGTGTTACTATGTTGTGTTACCAAAAAAGGAAAATATGAAGCAGATCAAGCATGAATTTTAATGGATATTCATAAGATGAACAATAAGGCTGCTGGTCACTCCGTAGTATTGCATTTCTGGACAAGTGACAAAGACATCCCAAACTCTTAAAATTGAGGGTGGGCTAAATTAGCTTATAATCCCAAACACTGCTGTTTTTCCTAAACTGCAGCTCCTTGGTCGTTGCATCGTACATTTCAACTATAGCCCCCATGGAATTTCTTGTTGAATTTTCTTGTCTATCACATTCTGGAGTTAAATGTAAAATGTAGCAATCAACCGTGAGGGATTTTAAAGTAATAGTTAACCAAAAGTACTGTATTAATTTGTATTACATGTGCATAGGAACTCTACACACATAGGTGGTCTTTAACATCACTCGTGACTTGAACTATGATTAATTTAAGAAAAAAATGGCCACATCTATTGTCGCTGAACAGAAATGGATGGATAAATTTAAAAATTTGCAGCTTGATTTAACAAAACAGTGTTCTGTAATGATCTAAGTTGTAAACTATATATATTTCTAGTATTCAGGCTGTTGAAAATGCTGTACAAGTTTTCTCCTTTAACCTAATTGGACACTAAATACAATTTGGAAGTTTTTCTGCTCCAATTTGGACTAATTATCTTGTTTCCTTCTTAATCAGATGGTGATTGGACCAAAGGAGATTTGAAAGGTGAACAGGGTTTGTTTCCATCTTCCTGTCTTTAGAGCACTCTGTCCAGTGGTTTTGGTGAGAGAGATGGATTGACACCTCACTTTTCCGTGACGGTATCTCATGCAGGGAAATTGCCATTTATCTGCACAACCGAGCCTGATACGAGCTTATGTGACTTCTAGACTTGTTTCAAACTGTGTCATCAAGTAACTTTACAAAACTTTGTATGCCATGCTGCTTTCATTGTGTATAGATTTTAAGGTAAGCTTCTAGTGCAAGCAAGAGTCAAATAATTTGAGAAACCATGAAGTAGAAATGTCCTCAGTTTCAAAGCTAATATATGAATGGTCAGGATGGTACTTAATGTATGTTATCATTGACACAGTTTTAACTCACATGAACTAGGCTGCAGTATTAGCTTGTTAGGATACCAGTTGAGACGGTATTAATACACATTTTTACAAAGAGATGGTTCCTATATGAGTCTGTATTTGTCTGGGTTATTGTAACTTCAAGCTCAAATGATTCAGTTACAGCATCCAGAGTAACATCCTTTTCATCATTCCCACCTCATCCCGTGTTCTGTGAAGCGTCTATTCCAGTGATGTATTTCTGATGCTTTATATTTTCATTGTGTAGGCATTGGTACATATTTTGTAATGTTTATAACCATGTTATATAACTTCCTGTAATTGTTACAGTTTGGTTTCTTGTATCATATTTCTTCCAGAGTGAGAATGAAATTATTCAATTTTGTGGCCTTTTCTTGAACCTTTGCAAGAAGCATTGATAGCCTCACCTGTTGTGTACATATAGAGTCCCTGTGACAATTTAGGCTTCATTCACTTTATGTACAAGTCAAAATAATCTGCCAACCAGTGCTGTATGACTGTAGTTGACATTTTGTTTTCTTTGAAAAGTAAGTAGCATAAAGTCATTAACAGTCAGAGTTGATGATATTGTTTCATTAGTTTCCTTGTTAACCAGCTTCCAGGTGTGGAATAATCTTTATAATACTACCTTTATGATATCAAAAGTTGTGTTTGTCTGTTTAGTCAAGTTGATAAAGATAAATTTGTGGGAATGTCACCCTGCAAAGCAATATAATTGCAATATCTCTGAATTTTGACCCACCTGTTTGTAGTTTAAGTTCATAGTTGTAATTTAAAAAGTATGCTGCAATATTTTGCTTGCTTTGTAAGCACATTTCATGTTTTTTTTAGAGAGAGAGATACATTTAGTTAGTTCAGCATGTTCAACGTTACAGAGTACTACTAACCCAATACCTTCCAGATCGCATTCTCATGACAAACATTCTTGGGTGAAAATTTGGTATGATTGAAGTAGAGTAAAGGTTGTGATTAAACAATATCATCGCTGATGTCTAGACTGCAATAAAGTGACCAATTTTGTAATTTTGTTGGTTCATGAAAGTGGTAAAGATGAGGACCTCCATTGCTCACAAAAAAATGTCTTCCGTACTCACACTGCATTTGCAGTTTGTCAATTGATCATGGGAGAGAATTTCCTTGTCACCTTATTTATAGGTATTGAATGACCTCTTTAAGATGGATTTTTATTTTCAAATTTGAATCTTTGCAGAAATGTGAGATCTATGGCTTTGTTTACTTCGATGAACCAGTATTGTCATGTTGGAGGAGTTGTTGGCTTTATGATCACATCCACCATATTTGAGGTTAGGATCAAAGGTCACTCAAGGATAGTATTGTTTGAAGGTCAACTCCACAAATGTTGACAGTGCATGGTTCAAAACATATGCCAAGATTAATATCAATCTTTCTTCAGTTTTGTAGTAGGTAAAGGGTCATTTGAGAGTAGGCTATACCTCATGTAAGCCAGCCTCAAACTGACTTGATTAGGCACCTACTAATCCTTTTCAATACAGTTTACTTGGTCTATTTCTTTCTGATGTCTATTCACTTGAATCTGAGGTCGGCTTACATGAAGTATCTCCACCTTTGTGGCCACTTGAAACTTAGTATTAAAACTTCGAACACCAGAATCCAGTACTCCAAAAGTGGGACCACAAACGCTGGCTGAAGGTGTATGTAATGGTATCTCATCTCTTCACAATGAGTAGCCATGTTCACTGCTGGCTCAGATGATAGTTCAGCTGCAAACTAAGTACACCAATAGAAAGTTAGAAGGTACTGAGAACCATGTAAAATGATTGATCTTCCAAACTACCTCAGACATGAATCATGTAAAGATCTGCATGAAATTACATTTTTGACCAAAGTGAAGGATTTTTTGCGACCAGTACAAATTGCACAACTAATTAGTAGCTCTCAATTTGGCCACATCTTCACTAACCCTTACTAGTAAAGAATTCATGGGCATGAAAGCAGTCAGGGAAGTTAAACTTTTGCCACAGATTTCAGGTGATGTTTTCACACAGTCAACGATGTAGGCAAAAGATATCTCAAATGTTAAATTCATTTAAGATATGGATATCAATGTTAAGATATGGAAGTCACATGTTGTGGCAGATACATGGAACTGGAAATTTGCTGATGGATCACATAAATGGAAGGGACAATTTTAATAGAATTTTAGTGTTAAGGATACAATATATCACAAATTAACCATTGCTTTATCAATTACAGTGTTGGCTGTTTTTTCATGTGATTCAGCATCACTCTGTTACATCAACTTGATCATGTAGGTATTGAAGGTTCAAATGTTTTTTTTATGGAGGATTCTCTACGTTCCCTTGGAAACCAAATGCATACCATAGATTGACTGTTCGAGATGTTGCTATGGTTGTGGAATTTATCTTCTAAACTTAAGTTACTGTAACGATTTCAAGTCCTAGCTAATTTACTCATCATGTAGAAAGGATCCGTCTGAAAGTGACATCTGCAAGTACATTAGCATTGTAATGTTTCAGGTCATGTTTGATGCAGAGAATTTAGGCATGTAGCATCATCCAGTTTTGCCTTTGGAACATTCTTCCCATTGCGGTTCCACTCGACATTTTAATTTGGACAATTCAGTGGATGACTCATTGAGTGTGCACTGACAATAATGGCACTTCTGCAAGAATAATGCTTTCTTGCTTCATGTCTTTTTAAGAAATGACTTTTTGTTTTTATCCCCCATAAGGTTTAGGAATACTTGTCAATTTAAAGATTTCAGTTTTGGTGTAGTTATAAATATGGCATCTCTGTTGTTGTACTGGGATGGCTATTTGTGACGCTAAGCTTAAGTTGTTGATATATTCTCTTGCTACTCTAGCCTCTCTGGTTTTTACTCTCCCTTTGTATATGGAATGTTTAATTTAGGATACTAAATGATGGAAGAGACTCAGATCACACCAAAGGCACAAACTGCATCCAGTCAGGGAAGTTTTGCTTTGTACTCCATGTCTATTTTGAATGTTATTTTGTGACAGAATTTTGCTGGAACTGCACCAGGCTGAAATCTTAAACAATGTTAAAAAGAAGGCTTTGGTGTGAACATTTTTATCTTGCTTTCATGGAAATGAATCTTGATTACACATGAATGAGTGAAAGTTTACGTTTCTGAAACAGTTCCTGTAACTGTAAATACTTAATTTAAGCATTGGGGCTTGATAGGCAAACCACATTTTTAAATTCAGTTTGAGCCTTATGCCCATTTCAAGTTGAGGCACACCTTTTCGTTTCCTTGCATCAGCTATTAAGAAACCTATGCAGTCAGGTTGGTGTGTGTATCAAAGTATATGTGCGTGTGTGTCTGTGACAATTGCTTAGGTATGCTGTAACTTAATATCAGAAAGTCAGATGAAAGTCAAACTTAGTATATATGTTCGCCATATTGAGAAATTGTCCCCTATTGCTTTTGGTGGAGGGCAAAGGTCATGTGGGGGAACCGGGAGCTAAACTCTTAAAACATTTTGAAGAGGATATCTTAAGTTATAAAGCTTGGACACAGTTAGTGCTTGGTATATGGATTCATTATGGTATTGGTGCCTCGTGTTACAGATTTTGGGTTTTTTCAAAAATTATATGTT
The DNA here is from genome assembly GCA_021234535.1 of Stichopus chloronotus. Classification (NCBI taxonomy): domain Eukaryota; kingdom Metazoa; phylum Echinodermata; class Holothuroidea; order Aspidochirotida; family Stichopodidae; genus Stichopus; species Stichopus chloronotus. The sequence continues at coordinate 5,614,716 of CM037838.1, read as the reverse complement.
ACAATGTTGAGGGTTTTTTTTCACCTAATAGTAAGTTCAATGGTTTAGTCAGTGCCTTTGCCTGATCAGCATTCTCATTGACAAATGGGACCATACTGCCATTCATTTATGTTTTCATTATGTATAGCATGCTGCTGGATGGGTGTTATTCAATTCTTAAAACAGACTCACAATATACTTAGTTTGTCAATATTTAACTGTATTGTTTATATTTACAGTGAGCATGCCACCTGTGCTTGTATCAATCACCTTCTGCCTCTGGGGTCCATCAGGGCAGAGAGTCTTGAACAGCTTGCTGTTTAGACGTGACCTCCCTGTTTGGAAATATAGGTTAACAGCAGGAAGGGGGGGGGGGGCAACAGGTTCCAATTTATGGTCATTAACATTCGTCTTTGGTTTCATTTTTGGTTTAAAAAAAAACTGAGAGAACATGAGTATTTCAGAGATTGTTTCTACTTTAGGTAACATTCCTTGCAGCAGTTTGATAAAGTACATTGCATGCTGCATTCTACGTCAGATAAGTACTATGGTAGTGGAGTAACTTGTTTGGGATGTGTTAATTGTGGATTACCTTTGGTTAGGACTACAGTAAAAATAATCACCATGCAAGTAACCACAGAGCCTATCCGTTCTTGTTTTTCTTATGTAAGCAGTAACATGCCAACTTGCACTTGACAATGACAAGGCCTGTCTTTTGCCTCCAAAGATGTTGAAGATCATCTTGTCTTTATAATGATGTGTTCATCACTTTAACTGATATTTAGTTCCATTTAATTTAAAGATATTCTCAGATTAATTACACAGAAAACTGCCATGTAGTTTACCTTCCTAACTGACATGTACTTAATGCAACTCAGATTGGTGTGTAATGGTGTTTACTTGATGTAACTTGATTTAACACTGTTTAGTGTCTAATTGTATTAACTTGATGTAACAATGTTCAGTGTCTAATAGCATGAACTTGATTTAACACTGTTTAGTGTCTACAGTAATTCTCTGATCCAAAACCGTTTAGTATCGAATGTTTCCCTGATTCGATACTGTTCAAGTGCCTCATATTTCCCTAATCCTGCAAGTATTGTTGAATGTCTAAAAGTGTTTCCCTGTTTCAGCACTATGATGATGTTTTCCTGATCCAACACTGTTTGGTGTCTTATAGTATTTCATTGATACTACAGTTTCATGCCCAATGGTTCCCTGATCCAACATTGATCAGGTGTTGTGTATTCCCTGATCCAGCAAATTGGCATTTAAGTCTTTCTTGATCCATTGTTCAGTAGAGTGTTTCTTTGATCTAACCATGCAGCTCCATGATCCAGTACTGTTCAGGTGTCTCATATAACTGATCCAACAGTTTATTGTCTATAAGTGGTTCCCTGGCCCAACACTGGTTAGTGTCTTACAGTGTTTCCTTGATCCAACACTGTTTACGGTCCTATAGTATTTCTTCAGGCTGTTTTATTTATTCCTCTTTTATACTCTGGTTTTGGAACTCAATTACAAAGTATATGCAGATTTTTTTTATGTTATAGAGAAGGATCACAGAGCTACTAATAGCAAATTGATAATAATAAAAAATTAAAACAAAAGCAGCTGTCATGAAAGTGTGCTCTTTTATTTGAATCTAAAGCAACAAACTTCCAATGGGTGATAAAAATCTTGAGAGACCGTGCCCTTAAATGACATAGTGACAGCACAGAATCAGAGTACACACTATATTTTTGTATACTATGTGTCAGTATTCAAGATAGTAATTCTATCAGAGCCATACATTCACTAAAATCATAAAGAACCAGAATGACCACTCAATTTCAAGTAACTTGGCATTTATTCAACTTTCTGTGTGATGCTCATTGTGAAACTTTCAACAAAAGATCCAAAAGTGATTCACAAAATTTCCAGACACTAAAAGGAATTTCAGAATGGCCCGTTTCTGTCTCAAAACTTTCCTGGAAGAATTTACTTTTTTCACTGTTATCAGTGAAACAAAACTCTTGTCTATCTTTGACAAGATACATTTTATTGAGGCAATATATGTCTGTCAGTGTCTGTTAAAAGAACAAACTTGTAGGGAACTTCCTGCAGTTAACACAGCCAGACACTATTTCCTTATTTTAACTTCCAATGAGGAGGGCAGACCATAGCAACAGATATTAACAGCATTGAAACCAGTCAATTTCATATAACAATATCTACTGATGGTTTTCACAAGCAGCTGCAAGTGTCTTAACCATTGAAGGAATTCTCCACCATTGCTTTTTATGTCTCTTAAAAATATGCAAACACTACTGTGGACAAGTCATTGTTCTCATTTTCAGGAAATATCTCAAAGAATTTGCAAAATGAATTCAGTAAATATTCGAGGTACGAGCCTGTTGCTAGAAATCAATCAGTTGTGACATAGTACCGGCAAATCTGGATTGAACATTTCCCTTGACTTTTAGCTCAAGCTGTGGCTTATAGGACTGTTCTGATCCCTTAACTGTTGATAAAACCTTCGTTTCACGAGGGAGTGGCATAGACCTACCTTTGAAAGCATTGTTCGGAGCTACCTAATTGTTTAAGGATTAGTTGACTGAAAATGACATTGGTCTGTGAATGATATTGAACTGGTACCAAAGAATAAAGGATAGAAATACCTTTGAACTAATTACGCAGCTTACCTTTGCTTGGTTTGGTGGGTCTTAAAGTATAAGAAGCAATTACATTTTATGTCCATCACAATAACAGCTCTGCTCGTTTCATGTGCATAATAGGTTAGTAACTTACAGAATGCATCTTACTGAAAGTATGTTACTAAATGTAGACATTCATGGGGTTTTCATTATCTCTGAACGAAAGAGTTTGTGTGTCCAACACCTTGCCAGGAACGCAAAGAGTGCAAAAAATCGAAAACGGTTTTTGTCAGTTCTACGTCACACACTTTCAGGCTCGTGTTGAAGCGCAACTTTCAAAGTGTTATGTCAGATCTAAGGAAGCTTCCTCTGGTAAAATAGTTATGTTTAACTGATAGATCGGTAAAAAATCACATATATTATGTGAAGTTTATTTTGTTGGTGGAGAATTCCTTTTAAGTTTTCATTTCATTAGCATGCTTAGTTTGATCAACTACATTATTAAGAATATATTAGCTGAAATCATGATGGAGCGAATCATGCCTGCATTCATTGGTTAATTTTTCATGAGACATCAAAATTTGATCAGTCAGTAATGTACATTCTCCCAGTCCAGGCTATAACATCATCTCAAACTTGGAGATAATAAATAAATTACATGACACATTGACAACATGTCTGTAGTACACCTTCAAAGTGCTCTACATTTCTATACTGTCTGGCTGTACACATATTTGCGGGCTTCATGGTAATTTGTTCAGTTTCCTTTCATGCATTAATTGCTGATGTAAATCTTTCACATTTCATTATCGAGTGTTATCTTAGGATCACATTTGGAGATGAACTCACATAATCAGAGGAACGATTTTGCTATTCCTATGTTATTGCCATATCATCCCATAGTCACAGGGAGAAGATATAGCAGGACCAATGGCAGGTTGCCATGGGAGATGTGTGGGCAAGATGTCAGTACAGTTTGATCTTCAACCCATTTCTCTTTTCTCTAAGTTTACTATCAGGTTTCTCGCTATTCCCTGAAAAGCTTTTGCATTTTGTCCTGATGGAGATGACACAACCACAGGCCTGCCCTGATCGCACGTGTTGCAGATATCTACATCCAGTGAAATTTCACCTGCAAAAAACCAAGCAAATATCGATATAGGAACTGCTTGACAGCATCATAGTAGGAAACAATTATTTTGGTTCTGTTGAAGGGAGTGTGTCCCCTGACATAGCAAAGTGCTCCTGACTTACTTGAAACCATTAATGGGTGGGAAAAACATCTGGCAAAGAACATATTTGAAAGTTTTACTTTACAATCTTGTCTTTACTATAGTTGCCACCTAGCAAGGATTACTTACCTAATAAATCAACTTGCATTTCTTTTGCCATATGAGATACTCCATCTTTACCAAATATGTGACTTTTATGGCCACATTTAGGACACTGGTAAATGCTCATATTTTGTACTAGGCCTAGGACTGGAATATTAACTTTTTTGAACATTTCTGCACCCTTGCAAGCATCTAATAAAGCAATATCCTGAGGTGTAGATACAATAACAGCTCCTGAAAAATCAAGAATAAAGGAAACACAGTAAGACATGTAAAATAATACTAAGGGGATCTGAACAGCATTTAACATACAAACACTTTGGAGAAGAGGGTCAGCGTGACGTATGGTTCTTTTCTTTACCAATATTTGCAAATTACAGTCATGGAAACTTCCATCATATGTTGAGAACTGAGGGAACATTTGTGTTGTAAAATACCCTTGGAGATGAGTAACGGTATCAAGTTCCTTCAGATTCTTTGATTTCCATGACTTTACCAGGACCCAAAAAAGAATTTCCATGACCTTCCTCCTGACATCTTACATAAAGATTTCAGCTATAACAGCAAAAGGCAAAGCAAGATGCCATGAAGAGAATAATAAATTTTTATATTACAAATGAGAAAACATTTTTATATTACAAATAATAAAGGAACAATGTCATTTTGTGACAGGTAAGTGAGGAGCGATATAACTTCAACTTTACATACATACCTGAAACAGGCACTAACTGGGATATAGACAGCTGTGTGTCCCCTGTACCAGGCGGCATATCAATGAAGAGGTATTCTACATCACCCCATGCAACCTGTATCATCACATGGTAAGAGAGTCATACATAAAAATAAAAACACATATCTCTATAAATGGTCTACGTAGTACAAAACTTGAAAGTATAAAGACAGAAAACACCACAGATTTTAAAGAATACATCTAAAAAGTGAACAAATTAATGCAGAAAATAAGACATGTTTCGAAAGGCACTGCTTTCATCATCAGGTACAAACTGAAATGAACTCTAATGCATGGAATTTGTGACAAATTGCAGAGAAAGAAGAAAAAAAAACACATGAGAAAAGTAGATTAATTGAACAAAGTGAACAATGGACTATCGAGCTGTTTGTTTAGATCAGGTTTCTCCCACCTGATGTGTAGACTTTCTTTTATCCGAAGTTGGAGCTTAGTGGGAGCTGAGTCGATAATTTTGATCTCATTATACAGAACATACAGGACCAAAACCGGTGAATATGACACATCACTCAATATACAAAAATAAGGTTGGAAGAATTCTGGTTGGAAAGTTCACAAATCACAATCATGTCACAGCAATTTTTAAATGAACTTAGACATTTGTCTCAAACTCAAACAGAATTTCCTGCACCAGGCATAGTAAAAGCATACAGTGTTAAGTCATACAGCAATAACAGTTGATGATTTGAATGCAGTGGATGCATTGCAATGTGACCGCAGCTAAGTCCACATGCTGAATATGGTGACAAGTGAAGTTGGGACAGATCTTGATATAACCTCCACAACCATAATCCCTCTTCACCCTAAATGACATTTGATCTAAAACCAATTATTCCACTCATATCTTAAACTACAAAGAAATTTTAAAATACTTTCAAACATTCCTTTTACCAGATATATTCATATACAAGCTAGTTATTTCAAACACATACCTGTTTATGCTGTAACTTAAAAAATATAACAAACACCACCAAAAATGAGTCTGGACACAATTTTACTGACAAATATTTACATTTCTAAAAACATATTACTCACACTGGCTAAAATTTTCCTCAACAAAATTCACTACGGTCTGTATTTTTATTGTGAATGAGAGGTATGATGACCATGTTGGATAATCACTTCACATCCTGTGTTCAATGAAAGAGGGATACACCTGCATCAACAATGAGAAATATTGTTCTAATTATCACTTCTCACATCAACAAAGCATTAATTAAGATTTAAAGTGAAGGAACACTTGCAAAAAGAAACCAAAGTACCGTACCTCAAATAAGAGTCGTTGGATAGCTTGCATAACCATTAGCCCTCTCCACACAATCGGAGATTTTTCATCGACCAAAAAGCCCATGGACATGCTGTCAAGTACAAACACAGTATCAACTGTGGTTTATTGTTAATAAACAAAGGAAGTTATAAATCATTTCTTATGTCATTTATTTCACACAGCAGTCACTTCAGTCACAGTGTCACACAGATGTGACATTGCACATAAACAGTTAACTTGAATACTGGACAGTACAGTACAGTGTTCTTTTGTTCAAAGTACACCAACATTTTAGCTGGTACATAAAGGACACGGGCTCTATTAACCTTGCTGTGATCAATGCTAGTTAGACTTTGTAACACTGTTGTAGTCACTGAGAACAGTCTCGAGTCCGGTCATGAATTGCCAAGTCTTGGTCTCGAACAGAAGTGATTCCGTCTTAGACTCGGGCGGTGTGGTCTCGACTACAACAGTGCTATGTAAGCCTTTAAATACTGTTTACAGTCTGTGCCAACCTAACACTGTTCAGCGATGCACGTAATAAATTATGTTCCATGGAAAAGGTGCTTCTCGTCAAAGTTACTCTTACAACATTATGGAGAGAAGCAAAAATGTTTGGTGCTAAGGTTTTACAAAAAATGAGTGCTTTGTTTTCACAAGTATCAGCAATCCTTTTGACTTGTTTTCATTGATATTTTTCAAAATACAGTTTGTGAGGCCTCTGACAATGCTTTCATGTGTGCTGCCATATATATTCAGTTTCCTATAACACAGAATAGACTGTTAATTTTTTTTGTGTACAAGAAATGACTGTATTAGATGCATGCAGATTACAATCTATATATTCAATGATAAATACTTACCATGACACACCATAATTCTGCAATGGTAAAATTTTGCCATCTGGTAAAAGAAAAAACATGCATTTCATATTATCACATACCTTACCAAGTTTTATATTGAACCTTGAATAGTCAGTTAACAGCTACAGTGTGAATACTCAAAAGTTTACCAATTATGAATAACAGAGAGTAAAATGCAGAGTACATTAAACAAGGTGATATGACTTAACACAGAGCAGGATGGCTGAATGAACAATTTCTGTGACATATTATGAAATTAATGCGGGAAACTTTGACATTTTGGTGTTCACCCTTTTCATCATTTTATTGATGCACAAACACATGAAATGGTGTTGGAATGACACTGGTAATCTGACCATGGTAGTTTTATACAATGACAGATTTTCAAATCACCTGGCAGTCAGAGGGTCATGTGACAGTAACTTTCAGCAATTAGCTATTCTTGTGGTCTGTACATTTAATCTTATCACATGATTTAAATTAAGACATGATGTTTATTAATTTGTGAAGGATAGTCATTCTTTTTTGAAATCAAGATGTATTTCAATTTGATCACTTTAGAATTCACAAGTGTGTATGAAGAAACATACATGGACTGGTAAAAATGGACTGGTATAAATACACAAGTATCATCAAGAATACCATTAAATTTATTGCAAATATGTGATAAATGCAAGGCCAGTGTATGTTATTAGTCTACTTTTTACATCACAAAAATAACTTTTCATAGTTTCTTTTCATGTATCATATGTCATTCACCAATATAAAGTACCTTCTGCTGCTTCTGGTTGTTGCCCGGAGAGGTTCATCATTCGTGGAATCGATGGCCCAAAGACATCAGCATCTAACAAGCCAACAGCACACTGGACGGAGAAGTGAAGAAGGCGGCTAAATTTTTGTACAGCAATGTACAGTACTCAGAACTAAGGTTATAGTAGCACTTATATCACCACTAGGTGACTACATCCTTAATATTATTATCCAACGGTAAAAGAAGTTGCGAATTAACTATCAAAAATATACAAATTATTCTACTTATGGCATTGCCATAATACCCCTAAATGTCAAAATATTTCTTTGCAAATTAATTACTGGACAAAGAGGGTCCACCTACTGGAAGCATCGTTTTGGCCCTTAGTTTTGAAGCTACAGTATCAGTTGAAAATGAACATGTCAGGGCTAATGGAGGATGGAGGGCTAAGGAGAGCAAAGATGAGATAAAAGTAAAATAGATGGTGAAAGAAGATAGGAAAGATTTTTTGGAACTGGAATAAACATTTCAGGGCAAAAGGCCCAAAATGGGCCATAACAGGGTCCATGTTGACAAACAGAGAGGGCCTCCGCAAAGAAGAACAATGCCATGTTAAGCTCTAGGTTCCTTGTAACAATGTATAAATAACACTTAAAAAAGATGGTACTGCAAGTCTGCAATAACAATGGGATGTAAATGGGGGGTAAGAATATGCAAAATGGTCATAGATGCTCAACCCAGAACATTAGCATTTTTTATAGGATGCCTTTTCCGAGATATCTTCTTATGTTTAGAACTTCATTCTGATCCATCATAGAAGTATTACAGCACAAATTCACATACTATAAACCTAGAGTTGTATAATAAGAGACCATGAATCTCTGCTTTGAGCATGATGAACAGCTTTATGATTAAAATGCATAGCAAATAATTTCCAAATGACTAACATTTGTTAAATATACAGTACCTTCTGCAGATGCGATACTCCCAGTGCCAAGTTCACTGTAGAAACAAACAAAAGTACATTTCATGAGATGGATCAATTCTCAATAACTGTCTTCATTTCCAAAGCAAAGTGGCATAATAATTGGAGGAACCTTACGATCTAATGCAAAGTTCCAAAGTTCATGTAACTTTAATAACCCAAACATATTTATTCATCAGTCGTAAGGACACGCAATGCATATGCATCTTAATCACACAAACAAGGGGAGTAGAATTAAGAAGTGCACACTTTTTAGTCAGATACAGTGGGTCATTTGACAATCATAACAGCAACAGTACATTACATAATTAGGGAAATCTCTATTAGTTAAAGTTAAAAAAAAACCCAATACAAACAACGTTTAAAATCTACTGATCCTGCTCTAAATAAATATGTACATGTAGATATTCAATAATAAACTAAGCTTAAGATCTAGCTAACTACAGTATTTGTGAAACATGGAAAAGAAATTATGCCTAGGTCACATTTGCCACAGCAGCCGAGGGGTCTAAAATATCTATGATCAGTAGCAATTATAGGGTATTCTTGGTATTTCCAGGGTTACAACATGTACAATACAGTAACAGTCACATAAATCAGGGTAACTATATAATGAATTCTAGCACATGTTCACTATCAATGCACACAATTCCATTACTGTATCAATCTTTTGGAGTATGCACACAACATACAGATCACTTTATTATACTGTACTTTATAGATTACTTTATAAATTCATATTCATCCATCATACCGAGAATGTGTAATGGCTAAGGCATCAGACTCATAATCCATCTCAACTTAATGCCTCCCTCTACCCAGGAGATAATTAATGATCTGTGAGGGATGTAGGTTGAAGCAGGTGCTGGAATGGCAGTCATATACTCTACAGAACTCTCAAACTAGATACCTAGTTACAATAAACAGGGGTAATGTTGCACTGCTCAGTGCCTTGAGTAGCCACAGTATACCTGAATACACATGCTATACATTGAGACTACTGTACATTATTAGATCATTACAATGTCAAAAAAAAATATGCAAATTTGGCTATGGATACATACATACCAGCAATTGTGGATTTCCCAACACCACCTTTGCCGGAGGCTACTACAATGATGTTTTTCACTCCAGGTATAGGTTTTGTCTTAGGAAGACCCCTTCTCATTAGTTGCTTCACTCTCTCATCATTGTGGGCATTTCTACAAACAATCTTACTTGATCTGACCTACAGGAGAATGCAACAAAATGTTCATTTTCTGCAGACCATAAACAGTAAAATCAAATGATTTTCAATTGCCAATATATGAGAAACTGCTGTCAAAGAGAGGTTCATTTCAAGAACATCATGAATATGAACAAAAATGGGTTTGAAATGGCTTAAATAAGACATGTTTAGAAGACATGCCTGGAATTCCCCTTTAAAGTCCACAGCAGCAGGTCTAGGCTATGTGCTGTGCCATCCACCAGGGTTCAGCACATGCACAGACTTATTGTATGTACTGGTGCACTATCTTCGTAGTGGACTGTAAGTTTTTCATTCAGCTACTTGCTACACTGGCTTTTGCAGCAAATTCTGCCTCTCAGTCCTGTAAAAATCATGGGCAACATTCCGATTTTTAAGAGTTCTTGGGTCATTGGCTGAAGCAGGGCTTATAATTAAAAGACAAACATAAAAACCTTCTGATACTGTACTCTGTGTATCGTGTGTGCAGTGATCACTGGACCAATGGCCATCAACATGTTTGGGCTCTGTGAAAGGAATGTTTATTCATCTCTGGCAGGCTCTTTAGGGTGACAGCCATATGGGGACCGCCGCCAAAGAGCCACTGTATAGGCTACTGGTGTGCTTTGATAGACAGGGGCTCTAGATGTGCATATGCATAGCGGCATAAGTTTGGATTCCACATCTGGAATTTTCAGGCAAAATCTGATACTCTTTTACAGTAATTCTCTCTCCAAATATAACTGTAAAAGTGTGTGATTGTGGTAGGTGAGAGTGTAGTGTAAGCGTTAGCTTTGACTCTGAGGTGTGTGACACATGTAGTAGGCATGAGACTTGGCATCTCTGCTAACAGAATGCCTATGCATATTTATGGACAACATTAAAAAACTGGAAGAATAGTACAAAAAAGGATGGATCAAAGATCTGGATAAAGTTCTGGACAAAACCTGTCTGTAAAACAGGAAAAAGTTGGTTGACAGGTCAGAGTGAACCTGCATCCTATAAATTATATTTTTCTTGCTTATATCAGTGCTCTGATCATGGCTAAGGTTGTCCTCCTTTCCTGTAGTGAGGGAATGGCCACGCTATCAGGGGATTCTCTCATTACAGAGAAGAAGAACAAGTAGAAACATAACGTTGCCTGGCTGACATGCATATCATAATACTGTTGAACTTAGGATTGGACCCTATTCCTCCTTCTCACTCCTAAATCCTTCTCGTAACGTTGTTGACGTTGCAGTAGCCTGTACGTTAGCCTCACAGGTAGTCCTAGCGTTAAGTATACACGAATTACCTACACTTATATCGTATTATATACATTTAGGTGTAGGTAATTAGTGTATGCTGAACGCTAGGACGACCTGTGATTAGCCTGTACAGTAACTTAATGACTTGGGACAAAGCAAATAGTTTCTTTGTGTAAAAGCTGTCGAATTTTATTTCAAGCCAATTTTGCTTCGTTTTAGATACATTACCAAGCATTGCCTCGTAACATATGAAGATTTTGTGAGTAGAAATCTCGCTCCAAAAGCGCACGCAGGAAAGGAGACCGCAGCCATCTTTTACAATTCCCACTCTTCACCAAAATGTCAGCCAGGGTTGCCAGGTTTTCATTAGTCACAAAACGCCAAATAAGCCGCCAAATGGACATAAACGCCAAATTCGAGAAATCACATGTCAGGATCAACAAATATATACATTTAGAGGCGCACGAGGCGTCATATCCGTACAGATGTCGTTGCAAAAAATGTCCTAAAACGTTGTAAAAGCAGAATATGATTTAATGGCGACATATGCTATCTCACCTAAGATCTGACTTCCGAAAATACACTTTTGCTGGTATTAAAAAGTGATTGCGTGCGTAGGCAAAAAGTAAAAACATTGAAATTTTTCATCTCCAAGAGTTTGGTAAGGCTTTTAATTACACTATTTAGACAAGCTGGGAAAATAAATAGGTTTGAGATGGTTCATTTTGCCATATGATTTCAAATTCTTCTAACATAACGACAAAACAGTGTTTCCACAGCCCAATTTTAGATTTCCTGGAATTGAATACAAAATTTCCTGGAATTCAGTAGCATTTCCTGGAATTTTCAAATTGGTAGTTCACGAGCTAATTTTGCTGTAACATGCCCTACACTTTCACAGATAGGGTCTTTAAACTAATGCACAGTGAAGGCGGGTGTGTAGAGTACTATTTCAATGGTCTGCACTGTATTATACACTGCAGTATACACTAAACTGCAGTGTACTGTGTACTCTTGCATGACAGCTGTTTTGGCGCGTGTTGGGTGGTCTGGCAGGGCTAGGTAAAGGGACCGCGCTGTCATTAGAAATAAGAAAAAAAAAAGGAATTGTTCTGGTATAATTACCTTAGATTTTGCTATTATTTTTTTTTACACAACAATTTCTTGATTTCCTGGGATTTCCTGGAATTTTTCCATTCCCGGAAATTACCTGGAAGTCTGAGGAAGAGGGCCAGATTTCCCGAAATTCGGGAAATTTCCTTCGAAGTGGAAACACTGCGACAAAAAGTATAGAATACGATAATGTAGTAGTTGACAGTTTTCATTCAAATCAACGGTGTGCTTTTTTGAGCAAGCCAATGGGAAGTATACTAGTATTGAATATTCAGTTACAACTTAGGATCACTGACGCCACGGGCAAGATTGTGTTCAGTTCGAAGGTTATTTGTAAATGCAGTGTTTCCTTTCACCAAATACTACAATTCCCGATACCTACCAAGGAGCCACGACCTGAGTAGTATGTTTTTGATACACTGTGAGACCTGTACTGTTGCACATTCATTATGTAGGCGGTTATAGTAAGAACCGTTAATTTTCAAATATGATTTCTGTTTTTTACTGTTTTTATGCCAATCCCGTTGCTTTTCGAAGTAGTTACTGTCATTTCCTTCATTGAAAGACATCATCCGTTCATGTACAACCTCGCGTGTACATTTAAAAATAAAGAAAAAGTTAAGTTCAAACATAATCTTATCTTTTTGGTTTTTCAGTACTCACGCAATCACTGCAGTGTGCACATGTAGGCCTCTTTTTCACAGTACAGTGCACAATACGTTCCGGTGTAACTGCATAGTTTTCCAAATTTTGTTGTGTGATAGCTAATATTGGTCTAATTTTTTATTGAAATTGATACAAAATGGAGGTAAAAGTACTGAAGAAAACGCCAGAAAGAAACGCCAAATTGTAGTTTGGCGTCCCCTTCAAATGTGGTCCCGCCAAACTTCCCCTCCCCCCAAAAAAACCGCCAAATTACAATTTTTTCTGCAAAAACGCCAAACTGGCAACGCCAGCTCAGGATTGAATATCATACTTCATACACATAAATGTTATGTCACAAATGACGTACAAATACATAAATATACTCATTATTTGTCTATGGACCGTACTGCATTCGTACTACCTCCGTACTACCTCCATGGCAATTTTCTGCCCAACGGTAGTAAACGCTTGGGCTTACATACCAATACTGGCTTGAAAGGTTTACACTGGAATAGTTTCAAGTTTCAAAATTTTCAGGTTTATATCTTTTCTTCAAGATCACTTTGTTGCAAATGAATAATCCTCCTCAAAGATGATACACAATATCCCAGCAGGGGTGTAGCCGACGAGCAGAATTTTCTGGAGAGAGTTTTAAATTTTTAATTTAAAATTCCAAGTTACAATTAACATGATACCGAAATAGATTTGATGACGGACTTATCCACGTCCTCATGAGGAAGTTTTTTTTTTAATTTTTGATTCATATTTTGGGACTGGGCGATATGAGGCGGCATGTTCCACCCCCCCCCCCTCCTGCATTCGCTACTTGGCAATATTGAGAGATATTAATAGCTAAAACGCATTTATGCAGCATCACCAAACTTTTAGAATTGACTGGGATCAATTTGCCTGTACGTGCAAGTCATGTAACTAATTTTAGAGGCTTACATGTAATCCTTCACTGAACGATGTTCTTTTTTCTGTCCTTCTAACTTTTTCCAACAAAAAGACCATTTTTGGCACCAAACGGAGTTAATCATTTATAGTGGAGTGGTATGCCGGCAGTGCCGGTGTTATACGTCAGATGCATGTCGTAAGATAAGATTCTGTGTGATGGGGATATGTGTTGCGAATTTCACACTAGCAAGGCTAGAGTGACAGATGTTAATTGACCAGAACAGAGAGAAAGATGACATGAAAGAAGATCTCAGTTTTAGGCTAAAGTCATGTATTGTACCAATTCCCAGATTTTTTTTAACTTGGCCGCTATTCAAATGAAATCCTTACGCAAACAAAACACTTGAGAACAAACGAACTTGTTTTTACTTCTGAAGAGGAGATGATAACAAACCTTGAAGTTAGTGAATATTTTGATACTGTGATCGTAACATTATTCGCCACTCCAAGTCCCATGATATAAAAATCTCCATGGTAAGGGGAGTAGCTAGATTACTTTTTGCATGATAGGGGGGGGGGGGGGGGAGTGAGGTTATGCAGTGACGACATCCAGGCCAGGAGGCAAGTTGGTCCCAGATTTGCCACGTGCATTGCAAATATACTAATATAAACCAAGTTTAAAGCAATTTTTGAAAGGCGTTTGACGGAAATGATCCCGTTACTATGAACTTTTCGTACGAGCGCAGACAATAACTAGAAAATGTGGTTACGTACCGTAACCACAATGGACATGACCATGTCTCTGGTTGCCTATGTATGGTGAGGATGGACTGCCTGGTTAATCCGACAACAGGGACGTAAAACTGGTATGTGGACTTGAAGTTTGACTGCACCTGCCTCCCATAGGACGTTTTCGTTTATTACGAACATTTATCTTAAACACGTTAGAAAACTAATTCGTGCAATTGGTCACATAGTCGTTTGTACAGTGTGACTGCAATAGACCGTATACATACTGGTTTTCTACTGATCGCTAATTCGCGGCCCGGCTACTACTGTACACATATTGTACATTTATAAACTGTATGCAGTTCAAACGACGAACTGAGACGTAGCAGACCGCTATGCAGAAATTCCAGGGGATTACCAGAAAGAATTATACTTATTTTTTCACATTTATACTGATGTCTTCATTACCATTTCATAAATCGATTATAAAATTTTGAAAATATATCTCAAACGGTAGCAAACACCAACGATCTGGAAAGAGATTAAGAAACTCAGTCAACATAGGACAGCATCTTTCGTTCATGACTGCGTTATGTGTAAAGTACCTAGGCGCATTAGCCTACTTAATATTGTAATTAGCCTACTTAATATTTAAATTTAGAGCATTTGAGGAAAAATGCACCGCATTTCGTAATTAGCGACATTTTTCACACAATCTTGTCACATACCCGTCGCCTTTGCTGTAAAAATCTTTTCCCAAAAGATCGGTTTGTTTCTTGACGGGAGTCGTCCGATAAACTGAACGAAAGAAATGTGGTCACGTGATCATCAGAAAATGCGACCAACCACAATAATGGACATGCTGTCATGTCCATTAATTCTGTGAACTTGACAACACTACACTGGAAGAACGACACACTGTCAAGGGAACGTCACATGTTTTTCTTTACAACTTCATTGACTTTGATTTTTCACTGATTCCTCGACTTTAAAGAATGTTCGAGAACAACGGGCCACCCCAAGAAAACAATCCATTTTTTATCAGGTCATTACACGTGAATAGCACAAGTTATTGCATCATTTTATATATAGAGACCGGTTTGTCAACAAAACTATAAAGGGGAAGGGAACCCCTCCTCTTAGAACCTTTACCAAAATTAGTCGTTTATACAAACAGCTATTACATGGAAGGGCAGGAGCGTAAGTCTAGGGATGCCGACAAATCGTCTGGTGAAAAAGTCTGAATTACCCTTTAAGAGATAACATATAAGAACGTTTAGCTTTTTGAAAGTGGACAAATCTTAACTGTTTATAGCAAAATGTGTAAAATAAGCATACTTGTTGAGCTTTAATGGTCGATAGTCGTATAATGTATTCATCCGGGTCAATTTCAGCAGGGTAAAACAACATACAAGGATGGAGCGAAAAACAATTGAATAATACAATAATGATTGAAAAAGCAGTTGCCAAGTTTGCAGACCACTTCCAGTAAAGTTATTTTGATACCATTATATAAATCTTTTTGGATGTGTTTTTTTCTTTTATCACCCTCGACGAAGCAGTTAGTAAATGTTGCAAGCATCACTGTTTTTAGCCGATAGGCCTATATGTTGTTGCGGTGAGGATAAAAGAAGTGAATTTTCCAACTGTCTTATTTTGGTATCACTGTTCTCCGCTAATTATTGCATTGGGTATACTTCTTATTCCTTATCCTAGCGAACGGATTATAACAGATGACATCTAAGCAGGTTGTATTTTTCGACGCTTTCGCGCTTTCTCTGCTCTTTGAAACCAAGGATTCAGGTATCTTCATGTGAACTGCGCATGCCTGAACATATGCGCATATTGGATAATTGGTTCGATCGTAGTAAACGAAGCAAGGGTGTGAGCGCGGCTTTATGCTTAGTTTTTCGAGAACAGTACCAACAAAAACATCTTCTAAAAATATGAATGGCAATGAAAGTGACGTATGTGCTATTTTGGTGCTTAAATCTCGACTAATTACATACGCCATACCACTAAGGTACGGTGGGTACACATGACCGGGAAACATCATTTCAGATACGTGCCACTTGCTTGTCTTATCTCGAACCGGCAGACTGTGTTCAAATAAATGTCCGATAATAAAGTCACGCCTTGGCGATTGGTTTAACAACCGGACGAGATTTTTGAGATTGAGATAAACGTCATCGTCCGTTTTCATAACGTAGGTTGATTGAGGACAGTAAGTACTTGCCCAATGTAATCCCATCAGTGTCTTATATGTCAGATTATGATACGAATCGACGTAATCATGCATTAAAATGTCCTGATACTTTTCAGATTCCTGGTAAATTCGAGCATTCGTAACCACGTCAAGAGAGTTCCCTAACAAAAATATTCGTTTCACATTTAATGGTGAAGTTTCCGATGATGATATTGAAAATGAAACCCTCTGCCGTTCTCTCAGGATGAAGTTAGTCGTAGCAGATGACATCAAAATGAGCAAAAATATTTCTGCCGACTGTTTTCCTCTATCAAGACAAAATTCTGTAGCGTTGATTGAGTACTTGGACACGTCATACTTCATTGTTATATGGTTGTCCTTCGTCATGAATGTCTGATATATGCAATATAATACCACAAAGGCTGTGCAAATGTAAAAGAAGTTTAGCAAAATGCTCTTGAATTTCATAGCTATTTATGTTTATGAAGAAGCGGTCTCCTCCGTTACATGAATCTGTAATACAAAAAAAAAGAAACATGAGATGCTTACACTTACACGATAGTTTGCACTGTTTGAATTGAATAATCGTTATGGTTGAGAAGACTGAGACCAAGATGGGTGAAAAGGGGGGGGGGGGGTGCGATGAAGGGAGAGAGTTTCAGATGAAGGGGAGAGGAGACGGACGGTGCGAGAAAAAGAAAGGAGGAAAAAAGGCGGAATGATTGCAGTATAATTTAAACTCCAATATGACAAAAATAAGCGGTAGTTTGTTCAAGATTTACACGGTCATTCAGTGGAAATAATTTTGCCAGTCCATACACTAAGACATTAGCCGGATAGCCAGTGAAGAAATATTTTTTTCACGGTAATGAGATACACAGGTAAAGGCTTATCTCGTGAGTGGTCTAAGGGGACATACATGTGAACGACCAGCTCAGATTATTTTTGAACCGTCTGCTGTGATAGGTGGGAGTAATGTACGGATACAACTTTAAGTAATTTGGAAAAATTTAAATTTGGATTATTTCACCGTTGTGTGGTGATGAATACCCCAAAGACGCCTAAACAAAGAGTTGGCAAAACCATAAAATAAGTAAAATAATGACACTGAATTGTAAGCTTGATTTAAAGCATCAAAGTTTACTGACTTAGATATCAATTTTTAGAATTATAAAGGGAAGAAAGTAACACTGCAAAGCAAGAGCTGAGAGAAATGAACTTGACGGTAATAACATTTAGATGGCAATAAACAACACCGGAACTGAAAGCTAAGTTAAAACTACAATTTACAAACTTTTGAAAACAAACGCATAACACACAGCTAACATTACCGTCATTGAGTCATAAAACAAGAGTTGTATAGGAAACTCGATCTCTGAATACCACAGCTAGCCACGCCTTTTTATTCGTCTTTTGTGTATGAGGTTTATACTCACATTTAGCTAACAATGCTATCACAACAACGTAAAAGCAGAACTGTTGCAAACATTGAAAGTGGGTGAGCCCGGAACGTGTTAATACAGTATGTAACTGTGAACGGTTAAGAGGAGAACATGTCAATACAAACTTAATTGAGAATGAGCGAGTAGGCCTAATACTGCAGATGTTACGTGCAGTTGTATTTACCGCACTGCTTGGCCATCAATAACGCCTTTTGGTGCATCAGCGGCTTAAAAACACACAAAGGCATAGAGCAAAGCATTGAGGGTCATCAGATGAAGGGGGTCAGCTGAATAGGGAATCACTTGTATTGACCCCCATAAAAGTCTACACACCCGGTCCAGTTATTCAGATCAATATCTACAATGCACGTATCGTTAGTTTACACCATCGGGGTTTCGTAAAATTGATTTTATTAACATTACTGCGTTCGAACTCCAATCTACCAGGAAGAGGTAAGGTGTACAAAAAAGTAGGCTACGGATTTTAGTAACTGTCCTTACAAATTTCCCCGAATGAAGTACATAGAATGTAGTGGTTAGTATACGTAAGTGTGAATATGGACGTGGGATGTATATGTACAGCTGTTGATCAGTAAAAATGTGAGAGGGGTCACACGGGACGTCATTGGGTAGGGACTTAAAAACTGGTCTCGGACTCGAAGTCCTAGGCCTGAGCTGGGCTCGGACTCAGAGACTCGGACCAAGTTGGACTCGGACTTGGTGTAGGAGCTTTGGGACTCTGACCCGGTCTTGGAACTCGGATGGTGAAGACTCGACTACAACACTGCATGCTGGATCCCGCATACACCTCCCATGTTAACAGCAGACTGGAGCCAGTAAATGTAGTAAATCATGGATGCTAAATATGAATAACTTAAAGGTGTTATATCAGTCCAATAGGTATGGAAGCGTTGAATGTCGATATTGTAGATCACGTTTAACCCGGCAGCTACTTGTTACGTTAGCCTTTTGGAAATTACAGCCAGGCTACATTGCAGATCGTAACGAACCCAGGTCTAACTCAGATAACGTTGTTTACTTATTAGTAATCTCTTAAAAAAAAAAGATTTCCGATTTAAAAGAAAGCAAGAGCTCAAGGGCACTATGGTTCCTCGTGTGAAGATTATTGTAAATCAACTGTAATCATTTAGTCTTAACAAAGGTTAATCCACGATTCATACAATCGTACTACTTTAGTGCATGGCTTGTTTGCAGTAAGCTTAGGCCTACTGTACATCACAACTACCTGCATATATGACTATCTTTAAAAGTTAACAGTGTCGGAGTAGATCACCAGTGTTAACTCCTTGGGATTTTACCCAAGACCTTGGAATTTCGTTTTTTCTTGAAATCTTGGGATTTTTGCATCCAAAAAAGTGACAGATCTTTGGCCTTTTGCAAAAATACGAATTTTCCACATGATGACGATGTAACATGAGAGGACGGTCTAACAGAAAAAGCTGATCTCATTGTGATTACCAGACCGACCTTCGACACAAAGCCATCGGCGTTGAATTCGAGGCTACAGTTAGGGCTGCTCTGTTCACTTACACCTATTACCCGCTAACACGTTTACGAGTCTTGGCGTTCATTTATGTGGCGGAACTACATTTAAGGTATACCGTAAACACAGGCAGCACGAACTGAGTTGGTGAACGTTCACCAAACATTTCGTTATTAGTTTGTAAAAAAAAAAATAACGGTAACAGGACCACTAGTTGACACGAAGGCTAGGGTCTCATTTTTGAACACCCTTCGATAAGTTTAAAGGCTGTAATGCATTACCCCAGACAGTTTCAATTCTCCCAACCACCTACCTCTAGTCCCTCCCTCAGCCTGTCTTACATTCCCCAACATGTGTAATCAACACAATGGATCCCTGTGTACGCTGTGTAATACAAGCTGCTCTGCATCTTTCGAATTTGCTGGCAATCTAAGAGTACTGTAACTTAGAACCAGTTGAGAATTTTCCTTTCAGGGAGGTAAAAATATAGCTTAGGGTGATGCAATACAGCCTTTAACCTGATTATGAAGTTTTCAAAAGATTTGTTTTTACACGTCATTCTGACAGTGGTCTGTTTGCTTCCTTCAAGTTTCATGATTTAGCTAATATGAGTCTAGCTACATTTACCTTTTGCTGTTTGAACAAGCTACTACTCAAAAGCTCTTTCTCGTCTTTTGATACCGTCAACAGTGCTGTACATATGTACCACACAAGACAATTCAACCAACTTCATACTCTTTTCGTCGACAGGGAGTCCTACAAAAAGTCTCAAATATAGATTTATTATGACTTGGAAGACACTTCCCCCCAAATATCAGCAAAGTTCGTCAGTTGCATCTCTGAGGAAAGTTTTACTTAGCCTGGTATTTTGTTAGTATTTATTAATACTGCGAGCGGGGATGGTAGGTCGGTGGGTGGGGAGGGATGGGAGGGATTTTGTTTTTGTTCTTTTTGTTGTTTACAACTTGTTTATTTTCACAGGGCGTGTCCTTGTTTTTCAAGCCCAGAGGGGTTTTTTAAGCACACTTCCATTCTCAACACCATTCTTATTGTTATTTGTTAAACTTGCACTTGCATCTATGTTATGTTGTGATAAAACAAATTAATGAATGAAATGAAATGAATAATTGTCGAAAACAATGCAGTTTTCATAAGTGTATCATAAATTGTAACCTGAAGCCACTAACCTTGCCTGTATATCCTACATGTTTGATTTATAGAATCAACTACGAGAAATCCCAATACTTCGTGTCAGCTTTAGGCAAACCGGATGATTTTTCTTGTTAAGACGTTAAAAACTAAGTCCGAGGGAAAAAGCTGCTATTGAACAGAGATTCCAATAACACACGGATAATGATTTCACAATCGTTGACTTTTCATTAATAACAGTAGTGAAGGTACTTCGCAAGTAAAATCATTAAAAAAAAAAGCACACTTACCATACGAGCCCTTCTACAGAAACAGAAAAGCAGTGTTTATCTATGTCCAAAGGGGTTTCCCCTTGCGGATATGTTTCTTTTTCTTTGCTAACGGTTTTCTTTTAAAAGAAAATACACGACTGACGGAGGCCAT
The DNA here is from genome assembly GCA_021234535.1 of Stichopus chloronotus. Lineage (NCBI taxonomy): Eukaryota > Metazoa > Echinodermata > Holothuroidea > Aspidochirotida > Stichopodidae > Stichopus > Stichopus chloronotus. The sequence continues at coordinate 5,593,573 of CM037838.1, read as the reverse complement.
ATATAGGCCCCCTTATGTATATAAGTTTCCACATACCGGAGACTATCATTTTGGTGTAGGCAAGGAATGATTTTTTTTGTTCACAATTGAATATCGCGATATGAATGCGTGCACCTATCATGAGGTTTTAAAAGGTATGGGATGTATTTAGGTACCTGGAAGACTACCAGCGTCTTAACACAAGGTTGAGGAAGGGGACGATGCAAGGGGGTAGGGAAGTATTTTGTCAGTCAGACGCGGTAAGAATTTTGGGGAAATGAACCTTCTCGAATTAAAATGCAACACTTTAGATTTTAAAAATTTCAGTTTTGATTGACAATTAACTATCAAAATAGTGAAAGAACGATGGCACAATGAACAGAACAACACTTGGCCTCAAATTCAATGCTGATAGCAGCAGTGTGAGGGAGGTCTATCTGGTATCACAACGAGATCAGCGTTTTCTGTTAGACGTCCTCTTATGCCCTTGGTTAGCGCAGTATGCCTTTGCTGAACTGACGTTTTAAACAAAGTTCCATACCACTGTGCAAGTTAGAGTTTTACACAGTTTGAAGGACTTTCTTGCTTGATTGACCATTACGCTAACAGCATGTTTTGAATACAAAATCCTTCTTATATCTACAGAAAGTGATAAAACACATATGTGATTCATTGATTGATTCCTTGATTACAAGGATGTAAGTTCTGTATTTGCAATTAAATTAGGAATGCTGGAAAAAAGTTTTTCATGCACTCTTCTGAAGACCTGTACAGCATTTGTATGTATATTTTATTGCTCCTCGCCACTCTCTCGATGATCAGTGACGATGAAACGTTAAACCATATTTTCTTAGATTGTACATATATTGCACAGTTTAGTGACCAGGTAGATGAAATTATGTTCTTTAATAATCATCATGTTTTCTCTATGAAAGTTCTTTCAGTCACAAGAAGACTAGACATCCTTACAATTTGCTCTTCACGTGTAAATACCAAAAAGAACTTTTGTATTTATGTTGAAATACCCATCCTATTTAAAATATTATGTATATAAACTGAACGATCACAATTATCCTTCTGAAAACTTTTAGGTTTCATTTCCGTTTGTGACGGATTGTCCAAAACGTCCCACGGAGTGTTTAACTTCTGCTCTGCAAGGAAGGACTCTTATTGAGAACGTAACATGTGTATTGTGCAACAGACGCATGACATCGTTAGTTTGTAATTGTTCCTGTCTTGCTGTAACTTGACAGATCCAGAATACATTTACAATGCTGGTGCAAAGTCTCCTGTCTGTGATTTGTTATTTCGATTGACATTATCATTTTTCTCTTAGCTGCTGTCGTCCCCAGATTTTAAACAATTAAATTAATCACATCATAAACTTTATCATGGTGTGACTTTTGTTTTCTTTATCTGACTTCGCAGAAAAAAATCAGTGCACTAGTTAAACAAAAGACAATGTCAAATGACTCTTGAAACTTGACATTTACTTGCCTGTGTGCTTATCTGATATCATTGTTGATGCTGGTTTGAACATGCCGTTATTCGTACGTTAAAATGGGATTGACTTCAACCTCAGTCTTCTTTTTTAGTTCTACTGAGGTTCAACTTCTTGCAAATTGTCATGGCCTGAGGTCATTTTTATCACCCCATGCTGTGATAATCCACTTGGTCAATTAAACATCGTTCTCCTAAAGTAATTCAGGTGTGTCAATCCAATGTCTAGACTTTCTTGAGTTGCCTGGCAAGGGGTATTAGGTGTCATGTCCATCCTAATTCATGTGTAATCGGGCATGAAAGAGGGTCTGTTGAACGCTTTAGCATGGTTTTAGCACGACTATAACGTCATGGAATAGCTTTATACCGTAGTGGTATAAGTTCCTTCAGTCTCGTTGCGAAACATACATTTAACGTGAAACGTTTTAACTGCAAGCTGCCAGAGGTATTGCCTGTCAATAGTACAAGGATACTAAAAGGATATGAAAATGAAAGTTTTATTCAGAAAATTTTCAAATCTAAGGCTTGCCCTATTTTCCCATATTTGGCAGATCTTAAAAATTCTGGCTCAGAAGTCTTCCGACCGTGATTTGTTTGTATAAGATGCAAGACAAAAATTCTTGTCAATTGTTATCATCCACTATTTGCATTCAATTAAAGTAAACAATCTCATGGTGAACTTTATCCCAGTCTTACTTTCTTGTTGTACATTAAAAATTTGTACATAAAAAAATCAGTGTACTAGTCAAACACCATTAAAAGACAATGTCAGCACAATCTGTCGACATTTCAACCTTGATATTTACTTATCTTATCCATCCAGATTGCGACTTGGTCTTAAAGTAGATTTAAAAACCTGATACAACTTCAAACTGTCCTAGAGGAACAGGCACCTAGCGCGTGACGAAGATCTACACCAATCTCTATTTTGGATTTATTGAATAAAAGTGGTTTCGGTCTCCATACAACGTTTATAGCAGCAGCCTAGGTAAGTTGAATTCAATATTCACCTATTTTTTTTTCAGTATTCACTAACTTTGATCCAGATATCATTTTTCTTTTCAACTTTCAATGCCACTCTCTAAAATACCTCACTCCGTGCAATCTGTGCAATAATAGTCATAGTAGCTATACAGTCTCTTTCCAAGCAGACAGAGACATGAAATGGAATAACATAAAACATAGTGTTGTAAATTATGGACTTGGGGTATGGGCTTCAATCTTGGGGGGACACGTCCTACATTTTGATAGAAGAGTGACATAATATCAACTGTCCCCCCCCCCCCCACATTTTGTAAAGAGAAATGTTTTGGCTCACCTTTTGAATGGTAGGGGACTTTGTAACAAATATCACCCACAGTTTCGATAAGTGACTGATGAAATCCCTGGCTGCGTGGCCATGCAGTTTAGGTGTTCATGCACCGAGATTAGACTCATCTACACATCCCAAATGCCAACATTCTCTCGCTTTGCGCGCAGTGAGTTTCTTTGCCGTGTTATGACATTGGACAAAAGAAGGTACGGACAATATGACGCATGTTCCCTCCCCATAAATACACCAACAAAATTTCGAATTACCTGAAAAAGAAAACCTACGTAAAAATTATGTTTGTGAACTTTAATGACTTGTCTAACTAACTTTAATGAATTGCCGATGTACTCTCAGAGGCGTCGCGACCGGGGAAGGTCCCCTCCCCTATCAACAAAACAAAAGTCAGGGCCACGATAGTCGGAAAAGCTAAAAAAGCCAGTTAGAATTTTTATATTTCAGTGTAGCACATTTTTAAAAAATGCCAAATATTGTACCAGATTGTGAGGTTACCTGGCAGTTGAAACAAACTTTCATTAAATCTGAAATTTCATATGAACTTCTTATATTTCTACAAGTGACGATAGTCAGAAAGTCTGACATACCAGTTGGAACTTTTCATATTTCAATTTCTCACATTTTATGACTTAAGAAAAGTCAAGTATTGCACTAGATTGCATCTAAGTTTAGGGGTGGGGACACATCTTCCCTTACAACCCTCTCACAGATCTAGACCAATTATCACTCTTCTCATGCTTCCCCATCTATGGAAATACTATTGTATGGCATCTTTTTCATTTTCAAAAGTTATAGGTACGAGAACAATTTTTACTTTGTCAATCATTGACAGTTGTAGCAAACTATTAAAACACCTGTAATGGAAGTATAAATTATTGGAATAACTTTCTAAAACCATAATTTCTCCGGAAAAACTGCAATAAATGCAAAATATTGCACCAGATTTTATTTAAAAACCTGTTATCGTTAGAAATTAAAAACTATTGAATCAACTGTTTAGAAAATCAGAAAAATAGCATAAATATTCTAGATAAGAGGAATCCAAATTAGTACTAGTTTTGAATAAAATGATGTGTTTCTTATTTATTGAGAAATTGCATACATGAGAGCCCTATTTCATGGCTGGGTACATGAAGCCCAAATCACCAGGGAAGTGCCGTTTCCGACTATTTGTGGGGTTTGTAAAGCCCTAATTTTTCAGGTACGCCAACCTATGGTGGCACTCCGCTTAGATAGTCCTACCAAAAGTGCGCGCAAAAGACTTTTGCTCTCAGGCCCACCCCTCCTGAAAACCCTGGATAGACGCTTCATATGTGATATCGATGACCTATAAGCAAACTATGCCCACAATCATCAGACCCCGGCGGTGCTATAGTAATTTCTGTTTACTTTCTTTTCACATTCATCTTCTGCCTAACAGACGAAAGTATTTCCAAACTTCGATGAGGGTTTTGAACCACTCTCCATGAGACGTTTTCTGGAAATTCCCACATATATATTTTTCATAGATGCGTTAACTCATTGTAACCCTTTAGATAGTAATTAGTTAAAAAAAAACACATCCGGACAAAAATCTCCTCCCACGAAAAAGAAAAATAATTCCAGGAGTCCATACTCCATGCACTCAGCCCGAAATATTTGCAAAGTACTCAAAGGAAATGAAAGCGGATGGTAATTCATTATGATTCTTGTATTACCTCAAACCCCATCTGATATGTATTTATCGAACTATTTTCATACATTGATTTTTTTTCACATGAATTGAGGAATTGCAGACATGATATCTCTATTTCAAGGCTCTGTATATGCAGCTTAGGATGGTCGGGAAATGCTATTTCCGGCCACCGGGAGGTATGAATAGCCCAAAATATTCTTGGTCGCTCCGCACCAACGGATGGTGGCGCTCCGCTCATATAGTCCTGTCACACATGCCCTCAGGCCATCCTTCGTCCCCAATTCAAACCCCATGGCCAGCCCCCCCCCCTAAATTGTTCTTGTATAGCCTTTTGACACTATATGTGCCTTTAATCACTAGACCCTGCGCTTCCCCGCGTGTCAATCATCAAAGTGAAAATTTATCTCATCATAGGCCTATGCGATATCTGATCAGTTTTACCCTTTCAGTACCATTCGAAGATACAGAATCCTTCTGCAAATACCTCATGGCTTCCTGGCTTTTTCTTCTGATCACAATAATAGACGTATGATATAATAATTTTTCCCAGACTCCAGGGAAAAACTATTGGACCTGTCCAACATATCCAAAGCCATCAATAAGTGCAGTGCGTAGGCCCTGAGGGGGGGCAGCTTTAAATCATTTAAGCCTGCCAGTCAACTTTCATATCCCCTCCCCACATTTCAATTTGGATCGACGCCCCTGACATGAGGGTTCCTTAATGTGCATGTACGGTAAGAGTGGAGGATGTCCTTAACTTATTATTACAACTCCACGTCGGGTGACACCCAAAATAACAATTTTATTTATTAAATTTTCTCTCTTTTTCCACACAGTAAATTAAGATGGGAAAACCTTAGAGTGCGCTTAGACGAAAAGTCATCTTCATGTGACCCAGCCTATTTACTAGGCTTCTTATGTCTGATTGTGCTTTCTTTCTAGATTTTAGGACATCGATGGTAGATATAACCGCCTTAATTCAGAATGACGTCCAATACTGCAGGTGAAATTTTAGTTTCTTCTGGTTTTCTCCAGCAAGGTAACGTAGCACCCACTATCACCACACACGCAGTGCCAAGCAAATATACACCAACACTTACAACATTATGAACAAACTTTGATTGAACATTGTTTACTTAATTTATACGCAATATTGTTTAATTGTAGATAATCTAAAATTTCAAGATAAGAAAGAAAAAAAAGATACGAAATATTTAAACGAACAAAAGTTTTGAAGAATATGATTGTCTTAATATCAATGCTACTTATATTTGTGTAACTATGTGGTTATTGCATTTCATCATTAGTTTGTATTACAGCTATATCTTGTTCATGAGACCTGTGAAATTCGAATTTTCCTTAGTAAACAATAAGTAAATTCAATTCAGTTCAATGAAGACTGATGCATAGTAGCGAACAAACATACCACACCTCGCATAAAAATCCCCTGATGCAAACTAGTCTTAGATGGAAGAATTTTAACGTACCTTTAAATGAAGCTTGCCACATAAATCTGTTGTTTATAACCACGTTTCTGCACTTAATTATTACGTTATTACGTTTTTTTACGTTTTTCTGCATCAGCAGGCGCGGATCTAGGTTGGGGCGCACCTCGCGCACCCAAGTAAGTGGCGATCTATGTACATTTCTGATAAGTATTATTTCTATTGTTCTCTTCATGGACATCTATGATTATTTTAACAACAGAAAAGAAGAAATACCTCATTGAGGCACTGAAGGCAGCATACAAAGTCCAATATGACGCAATCCAGCCTATGCCATCTATCCGAGACAGATTACACAGTGTTGATAGGATATTTGTTGAGGGAACTTTTTACTTTTTTGTAGGTGATAGATCTGATGATAGGAAGCCAAAGACCATACGGTTAGATTCGTATAAAAGTATCTTCACCGATCCTCGTATTAAATCAACAAGACGTATATTAGAGGGTGAACCTGGATATGGTAAATCTACTTTGACCTTGCAGCTTGCTTACGATTGGTGTAATAGTGTGAGAGAATCCCCTCTGAGTGAAGTAGAGATTCTCATTTTGCTCAAGTTAAGACAACTGGGAGGTGTAAAATCAATCTACAAAGCTATCAAAAAATTCATTGTTTCTGATTCTAGAATATCAGAAAAAGATATTAAAGATATTATACAGAATTCGTCCTCCGTCAAGATAATTTTAGATGGCTATGACGAGTACCCCGATCAAGGAGTAAACTCTGGAAATGACGTCACGGGGATCATCATGGCCAAGGTATTTCCAAATCATGACGTGACTCTGACGTCAAGATACCTACCAAAGACATTTCCAAAAATTACGAAACGAGTGAAACTGAGTGGATTTAACGACAGGGCAAGAGAGGAATATATCCGAAAGGCTGTGGCTGGTAACAATCAAAAGGCCATTGAGCATATCAAAATACGACTCCAAGAAAATCCCATTTTGACTGATCTCTTTCAGGTTCCGCTCTTCTTTGTCATGTTTGCTCATATTTCTCATGAAAACCAAGACATTGATAAATTCCACTCAGTCACAAGTTTCTTCAAATATATGATCACGTGTTTTCATAACCACATGCGCAATAAAGCTAGGGACGAAAATGTTACAAAGTTAATCTTAAAATACCAGAATGAACATTCTGAATTGGACAAAATAGCATACGAGGGTCTAAGCAAGAAAAGCCAGCAGCTTCTCTGGAAGAAGGATGAATTAATAAAACGACTTGGTCAAGATTTTTACGATCAGTATGTTGGAATTGGTATCTTGGTAGAGGAGCAAGTCTTAAGTCACATTGATACGTCGTATACTGAAAGCTACGTCACTGAGGTGAGATTTTACCATAAACTATTCTGTGAATTTTATGCATCCTATCATGTGTTAGACATCGCATTGACACATGGAGTCTCTGAATTAAAAAGATTCTTTCAAGAAATGGATCCATTTGATCTTCAGTATCTCTATCGATTTGCTTGTGGCTTGAGTCCTACCGCTGGAGAAAAAGTAATCAAGTACTTGAAACAACTTAAAGATCGAGACAACTTTGTAACCCTGTGCATTCCAGAATACAGTGGAAACGTTAATGATATCAAGGAGACCATCCGGGAGCTGTGTTCAGAGGACGTAAGGATCAATGGCCCAGACAGTATTTATGAAGAGGACAGTAAACAGCTACAGAGAGCTACCATACAACTACTTCAGACTGCATCCAGATTAGATGTAAGTATAAGTACCGAATGAAGTATTACGGAAATCTAATGAAAACGAGAATGGTAATTGAAAAAAATTGAAATTGAGTTAAGGTTTCATTCTGGATGATTTCTCCCAAAGTATGTGCCATTTTCCGCGATCTGAAAGACATTATAATGAGAGGCTCGCCACTTATATATCAATCATCATTGGTATGCATAACAACCTTGTCACAGTAGCTTTTAACAAAAGATAGGAACACATCTCGTCAAACACATGTTAGCATCGTCTCAAAAGTTATTATTGGTAAGATAGTATAAATAACACTGTAAGTGCACACACTTGGTACGAACTAACTTCAAAGCTCTTTTTTCCTGATGATAAGAACAACGACTGTCAAACAGACAAACTTCTAGGATAAAACTAACCTATCGCATCAAATTCCATCAAATATTTTCTTCTTTTTCAAATGATTATTCTCAGGTTTATTGTTGTTTCCAATAAGTATTAATGTACTTTCAAACGAAACACTATTGCAGAAACCTTCAAAATCCAAATTAAAATTATAATGCCCAAGTAAACCTTCCACTTTCATATATGCAACTACACTATATATTTTTTTAAAGTTCTTACATGTACGGTACATATTGCTATCATTTTCCTCTTGCATTTGTATAATTCCAATAACAACATAACTTCCACAAAAAATTCCACTTTTGTGTTGTCCCTTTCCTCTTATTAACTAGACTGAAAAAGTAATACATTCAGCAACAATTCTCACGTGTTGTCAGTCAAACCATATACTGTATAGTGAATGTAACTGCCAGTTTCTATCTAAATCAGCAAAACGGTCATGCTTAAACAATACCATTCAGTATACCATTCTACCCTACACTAACAACAACATTTTCAGTTGAAAAACCTACTATGTTAATGATGGTTTACATCGCATATGCACTGTTACTGCCCTAATGCTTACAGTAAATTCACAATTAAACCACACTTTTTATTTCCGAAGTCAAGCTTCTAATGTTACTGTCAAACATTTACATGACTAGTTTGAATTGAGACATTCAAACTAGTTACCAGACAAATCCTCAATCAATGATACCATGTTACCACCTTCAAACTACATTTTCTTCATTTACTTTGAAGTACTCTGCCTTTTTTCTTTAACTACATGTGCGCTAAACTCTACTCCCAATTATTTCTTCGCGGTGGCTTTTTACTCTTTCAACAGCACCTACAAGTTTTACACATTTTCATTTCAAATATTTTGTTACTCTATTACTTTTTTGTGCACTTGCCTGCTTTTATCACCATAGCATCCACCCTAACCTCTTTGTTCTTTCACTAACATTTCCTCATATTCTCTATGAACAACGTCATGTTTTGAAAGATTTTTATTCGGTGTAATTTGTGCAGCGTAAAAAATAAACATCTGAAAAATGTAAAAATGTAACGCTTCTTGTTGTCATTTCTGCAATTCTGCAAAAGAACACCTACGAATAAGAAACCACTGAATTCACCAAATCAGGCACAAACGGGTGTTGGCACATAATTCCGTCCTCGATTGGAAATACTTCACCTTCTAGTTATCAAACTCTTCTCTGTGCACTTCGTGCCAACAGATGGTGGTGCTCTTCTTTGATAGCGTAAGTACTGCTTCTCTGACACCTTAACCATGTATATAGAGCATAAACTATATCTGGTGACTTATAAGTCAGGGCATGAAGGCCCAGAGTTGTATTCGACTGTAGGATGGAAGGAACCTCTGGACACGGTTGCAGAATGTCTAGCCTACAGCAGCTATATGCAGGACGAAAGTGTGCGAGAAGGTCCTTGGTGCGAGTTTATGAACGTTGTACTTGTCTACCAATCGTCGACCACGTAGGTACCTCGGACGCGATCAGCGGTGTGACTAACAACTTAGTTGGTTGCAATACCTGACGTCGTTTTGTCAGAATTTATTCATTATCTCCTTCCTCCGTCACATCACTATTAGGCTAGAGTCGTACATGGTGGTAGTTTCTTCTCTAACGTAATGTTGTTATTAGATTGGTCTACGCCGTAACGTTATTAGTTTATCTACAAATCAAACAAGTTGGACTATGCCTAACGTATAGTGTGCGGGGATAGGAAGAGACCCAGTAACTTAGGCTACTTTGTATTTCTTTCATACTAACACTAAGTAGACCTAAGCTGTTTAATGGTCACTCTACGTCGGCTTAATTGCCGTACAAGCTCAGTCTTCTTCACCTTTGTTATACTTCCATGGGTAATACAACTCTACTATATTATACCCTATGAAATGTTGAGACATATCAACTGCCTAATTACTTACTAGGACTAGCTGGCTGCACAAATTCACTGAATGATATATCTTAAAGGTAAGTTAAGGACTAACTGCAACAGAGAGTTCCATTTTTCCTGCCTACTTACTTCCAGCTTTTCCACATGTTTCTAAAATTTCCTCTTGTACCGATAAAATCCTAGTCTATATCCTTGTGAGCATACATAACAACATGTGAAATCAACTTGACTCCTACCTCCTGTGTATTCTGTGTAATAAGAACTACTCTGCATCTTTCGAATTTGCTGTCAGTCAAAGAGAAGATTCAGTTGAGAAGTTTGCTTACCCTTAGTACAAAATGTAGCTTGGGGTAAAGACCGAGTGACTGCCTTTAAAAATACACTTAGTAGCCAAAACCCCAAATAGACTAGGCCTAGCTAGCCCATAGCACCAGTTTCAGCAGTCGTCACCTGTGTGTATACAAAAAATATTTACTTTAAGTTTTATGTGATGTTAAGCTTTTGTCTCTGTTTATTTTAGACGTACAAAAATAAGAAGATAGACTTGCTTATGCACCGCGTATACGGCCAATCAGATGTATCAAACAGACTTCTAGGAGCAAGCGGAAAAATCTATCTTTGAGACCGCATAACAGATCTTTGGCCTAGCTTAACATTAAGGCTAACATTCAATTTCTGACAATCTCACATAACTCAGATTTACTCTAGTTAAGAACTTTGAAATTACACGAATCACCCCACAAAAAAGGCTTTTTTCCATAGCATACATTCACTCTATCAATCTCGATAAAATCTTGTTCACTTCATCTATTCATTTAACAATTAGTGTTTATTTATTTTTTCTTTTTCTCAATGGCTTTCCCAGTGACTGACAGTTATCAGAATTCAGGGTCAAAAACTCAAATTCAAAGAAAATTGACGTTTGAATTTTCAAAGCCAAAACAAATAGACTTGCCACAATGTTGACTTCCTGTATACCCACTGCGCAGTATATGCCCACTGAACAGTAGAGTTACTACATGTATACTGTATAATGGTTGCACAGTCATGTGTACACTCTCTACGCACATGTGTCGGTTGCGTCTGGCAGTTATAATCTGTGAAGTATGCTTCAGAAAACTGCATAATTGGTGTAATTTCTTCTCCATCATCATTATGCAAAATTAGTCACTTCAACGTAAAACACGCGCCTTAGGGAGACGTTGGACTCTCTGTGAAACCCCTCAAGGTTTAGTTGTATCAAGGAACTACTTCTGTAATAGCTTACTGATTGGGCGTTCCACAAAAGTGACAACTTGCCAATGGTCCCCCAACCAGTAACTACACCACTGATTTTGCTTGAACATTACAAAATACTGTCAAAAAATACTGTTTGAAATAGTAGAAAAGATGAATGTTGATTCTTACAGCTAGACTCTGGCTCCTCACATTGTTACTTGTAGCAATAGTGTTCACGATGAAATGAGTTAACTGGTTCATTACTTCATTCAGGACTGTTGTTGACCTACGTATCTTCAGATCATCAATTTCTTTCCCCTGGAACAACTCTTTTCAACCAAGTTATGTATTAATTGGAATCAGAGATTTCAGTAAATGGAAAAATATATGATTAGAAAACGTCAGATTCTGTCAAATCTAAGGAGGTGATATTGCGGCGGCTGACATCTAACCGGCTATTTCGGCCACAAGTTGAACAGTCGATGCATGGGGCAATTTAGGCTTGCTCGCTCGGCACTACTTTCGTCTTCCATTTCAAGGGTCGCTAACATACTGTCTGAATTAACACATGAAAATTTGTGCGTGTTCAGTGGCTTCCGACTGACAATTTTGCTTGAGAAAGTTCATGCGAAAATGCGTTTTAAATGTTGTATTATAATTATCAGTTATAATCTCCATACCAAAGTATAAGATGATACAGAGACGTCCTCGAATGCAGTAACGTGTGCAAAAGATATATTTCCTTTTACATAGAGGTTACATAGCGTGTAGTTATTCAACCTTAGCTTACTTGAAACAATCTTTATTATAGCAGGAAGGAGAACGAAGAGTTTAAACTACCTTTAAACTTATCTTAAATGCATGGACCGAATGGTGGTTTTTCCACACCACTGTAATTCACCGCAACAAGGATGATGAAATTTTGAATCCTGGTAGACATATTGACTTATGTCGTCATGTTAGAAATATCCAGCTACTATGTTTAATATTTAATGTTATCAACACCTTCGAGTATAATCTCGTAGGGCAAGTCTTATCGTTGACAAAGATTGTGAAAAGGGTCTCCCCTACTTGGTTTGAAGTGAAAGCGGGACTCTTGTCGGCTTCGTAGTTTAGCCAGTTGTCAAGTACTGATGTGGACAGAAATGAGATTCTTAATTAAGCGACTCATTATCGACCCAGGGTGTTGATGTTGGATTATTAATCCAACCAACAAGTTGCCTTATCTTATTAAAGGCTGTTTCTGGATGATCTTATGAAAAAGAGAGCGTATAATGAAAAGACATAATTTGACTGATTGAAAGACTTTTGCAAATTGCAATCACTGACAATATCACTACAATGAAACAAGTGACTTCGGTTTTCCTACTCATTGTGATGCCTTTACCATCTCGCTTTTTCCTCACTTGGCACAGATGGCATCCCAAATTACCCACGCTGCGGGCTTACTTCGGTTTTAAAGCAGCCTCCGTCTGTTCTCTCCAAGTAGCGGACAATATCCATCTTACCTCGTATTTCTAAGATCCCTGAGCTTATTATGTACAACAAAGTGTTTAGTTTCTAAATAATGCCATTCTGTCTTCTAATATTGCAAAATATATCACTCTTCGGTTTAACCATAAGGAAATTAGCAACGGTTTTTTATCTTTCTAAAGCATTTGATACAGTTGACCACGGATAACTACACCATTACGGTATTCGATGACTCACATTTGATTGGTGTCTTATAGTTACGTGTCTGAGAGAAAACAAGTGGTGCATATTAATAACAATTATTCTGGCATGTGTGATTTTAACTGTGGTGTACCCCAAGGCTCTCTTCTTGATCCTCTGTCATTTCTTATTTAAGTAATTGATTCCACTGTTCTTCTGTACTTTTCTTTAACTTATTTGCTGTTGACAGGAACATCCTTTACAAACCCAATGATCTCAACTCTGCAGCACGTACTGTTAATACTGAGCTTAAAAATGTCTCATTTTGGTTGAATTGTAAGAAATTATGGTTGGATATTTCTAAAACGTTCATAAATTTCACACTTTACAAAAAAATAGGCCACATTGAGTTGTTTATTCACAGTAATAAAACCTCTATTGTTAACGCAGCTAAATTTCTGGGTGTTTACAAAGATAAAAATCTCACTTGGAAGCATCACACTGATACTTTGGTCTTCCAGCATATCTTGAGAACTATTTGAGCAGTAGTCGTAAACATTTGAAAAGACTTACCTGATAACACAATGCCCAAAATATATAATCTTTGTAGTACATTAAGTACAATGTGTTGATTTGGGGGGAAAAAGCGAATTTTTCGTCAAAATTTGGATTTCCTGCATTTCTTGAGAACTTCAAGACCAATGAAGTTAAAACTTACGGAAGTACATGCAGCAACATGCAGCCATGATATATCGCATTGACGTGGCCTACTGTATTCCCATGGCAATCCTGTGTAGTGCAACAATGCTCCAGGTTTTCATACGTCCCACAGTGTGGTCGTTGAATGCCCCTTCTGGAGCCCTGGTGTCCTAATCAAACCATGACACTGACAGCATAGTGACTAGCTCTGTGACTAGCTGCTTCAGTTCACCTTTGCAGTATGTGGGTATATATTACCACGGACGTCTGTTCCTGCTCCGGCTACACACTACTATTACTGCACTGGTGAATAAACATTGTTGCTAAGTAACTTACCTCTAAACCACACCCTACCGTAACCACAACAACAGCCTTGTGACTAAACATCCCTTCAACTAGAAATTGTAAGCAAAACAGTACTACAAAGATGTGAGTCCATACATATACCATTAAACCAGAGTCTGCTAAAATTGAATTTTAGCAGACTCGGGTTTGGTGGTAAATGTATGGACTGACATTGACAAAGTTATCATTAACATGACGAGATTCTGTCTGTATGGTTGCAGTAGGCCTAGTTTAGCTGTGTCATTTGAGTCGGTCAGGGTCCATGGTTCCCCGTTTTATGTTCTTCCTGGCATTTTCACTAGATAAAAATTCATGCGATCGTCTGTGTGTGTTTTGTATTCTTCAAATTTAAATAAGTCGTAGTATGGGAAATAAGTTAATAAGTTGATGTTCAGCTGGTCCGACAGAATTGAGACGAAATTTTATGTTGAACAGTGCTTGCCTTTGCCAAGGAAAAAACATTGACAAACCTTTTGTACGTTTCTTTGTTTATTATTACTATTTTAGTGAGTTTAGGCTATAGTTTGAATTAAACCACCGTGTCAATATAAAGCGCTTCGTTAGTGGGTATTCTCATGCAGTATTAGAGGCAATTGAGGTTTACTTTCAACGCCGTAGACCTATAGAAATCAATGCTTGATGGCGATGAAATGCGCAACTCCGTGGGTTGCCCTCTTGTCTGATTTTTTCTTGCATAATACTGATATGGAAAAAATAAACTGAAACTGAAACAAATTTACAGAAAGGTTACATTTCAAGCTCTTTACTTGGGGTAGAAATCAGGAGATCTTTACTGAGATATTTTGTCCGTAGTTACTAAGCCTATTCTTCTCTCTTTTGCGACATTCATATTCTGTAGTAAATCTTCCTCACATGTGTCTGTTTATTTGTTTTGCAGTTTTTGCCTGAGAGGGGGGTGGGGTGGGGTGGGGATTGTTGGGAGGTGGGATTGTGGGTCTCTTGGGTTAGTTTCCTTTAGGGGAGGTTTTTTGTTCTTTTTTTTCATTTATTTTTCTGCTCTTTGCTTGTCTTGTATGTATATTCTTGCTTTCCTATGGACTTCACCAAGTATTAATGGGTTTACTGTTCACTTTCTTCCACTCCAAGTGTGACTAACGTATGTTTTTATATTTGTCTTAATGTATTTGTCATGTGTAGTGGAGAATCAAATAAACGAAACGAAACGAAATTAACCTACTTGCAACTACACCATTTAAGTACGCTGTTACCAGCCTTTATGGACCAATGTTTATCAACAGCGTTTCAGTGAGACTCAGTTTATTACTTCTATAAATAAATTATCAAAACAAAATCTGCAAGCTGAAGCTGCTGTATTTGAAATTACAACAATAGCAGAAGGACTCAGGAGGACTCAATTATCAGAAATGACCCCACAGAGCAGAATTACGTCTTTATGTTGTCGATCTCAACTTAGTAAATACTGTAGGTAAATACTCCATAAATTTAGTCTATTCTAACGATCAGTATTACGTTATACAATATTAAAGGAGTATTTATATATTGCTCTTAGAACAGAATGTTTCACGTTTCACTAAAATCTGCACGTTAAATTGGAAGGATGTCATAGTCTGAACCAGTCAGACCTTTTCAGTACTCGCAATTTAGAAACGATTCCTTGGAACACATCTGTCAAAGGAGAGAAAACAAGGCAACTCTACATTAGTACTTTACACAGAACATGATAAAGCATGCAGAGCTCAGCATTGAATAAAACGAACACATTGTATGTCAAGTGGAAATCAAAGGATTAACGCCATGAACGTAACAAACGGTGACAATGTAGCAATTGGCAGCGTTGTATCAAACAACGAAGGGGCAGAAAGTAGAAAAACATGCTAAACAAGAATATCGAGCAGACCATATTATGATAGGCAGTCCAGACACAAACTCCTTTGTTCTACTCTTACACCACGATCGTACCGGTACAAAAATTTGGAGAGAATTTCTACTCACAGAAAGAGACTGAAAGTATGCCAATCAGAAATATTCCAAACCACTAGTTATTTGAATATTTGAAGAAGCATCATGACATTCTACTAAGGGTTTGGCTCACAGGTCAGTTGTGACCCAGTAAGCCCCTTTCTGGCACTCGTGCAGATAATACCGTTTCGTCGTGTTAACGATGTAAAAACATGATAAATTCCATACACTGTTACAAATGGTAGTAAATATGGTGGGTTATGTATTGCAACGAATCAGACTGTGAGTCACTGAATTCTTCAAATTTGAAAAACTGAGCCACAAAGAGGAACTACTGCCTACAGATGATGGTTTTTGATTACACCTTTAAGGTGCATCCACCAACTGCGAGTATAAAGAAAGACTGTAATTAATATGCAAGGGAAACATGGAAACATAATTTATTCAATAGTTCCATTGACATTCTGTCCAAACATTTTACTTCTGCAGTGTGGCTTAGCCAGGACTCCATTGTAAGTATCGTTAAGTAGGAAATTATCCTTCTTGGAGGGGCAGGTGTAAAACTAGTATATTGATACTTTGGAGCAAACATGAGGTACAGGATGATTTGACGGGTCCTCTAGGTTTATGGCACGGTGTCTGCTATTTTGAAACATATCAGAAGGATCTTTATATTTAATCACTTATAATATTTTTATGTTCATTGAGTCTGAAATAAAAATCACCAATCGGATTTGCTGGTGATCATTACATCAGACTTGTAACCATTATGTTCGACTACGTTGTTCGACTATGACCTGCTTGTTCATCCTCTTTAAAATGATAACATAGAAAGGTTTACCACTTCCCTATTCGCCTGACAGTTCTGGAAGACATGTTGTCATACTTTTTGAACGTAGGTATTAGTTTTACACCATTAATCGTATTTTCAGAAGAAAAATATAAATGTAGAAGGAATCAGTACCATTTGGAATAACACGAAACTCAAGAAGATAAACTCGAATCCAAATATACGCAGGGAAGTTCCCCTTACTCAAAATCCATACATGGGACATAAACGGAATCTTATGTCTCAGTCGCATATGCACCAAACATGGGATTTTTATCTGATTCCGTAAAAATTGATTCAATTTGAAATGACCTAAGTATGGCAGATATAACTTTGTATAACATGCATTCCTTATATGGCCCATATAAACTTGTATATGGCTCATATTATATATGGGGCACATATGGTTCATGTATGGCAAATCCATATATGTCCCATTCACTTCAATTCCATATCTGTGCCAAATAGGGACCTTACATCTGGGCCAGATATGGGATTTGCATCTCAGGCTTTAACAAAAATAAGGCAGGTATAACTTGATGTGGGCCATTAGTGGCCCAAGCATGTAACATTGTATATGGTCCAAAGTTTTATATGGGACAGATATAACTTGATATAAGTCATATCTGACTTTATTAAAGCCAGATACAGATTTAATTTGCATCAGGCGTGTCATGCACATCAAGCCATATCTGCATCAAAATCAAATTAGTACATTTTTCAGTACATACTTTACATCAAGTATCAGCGATCTTACACATCCTCCAAAAGCAAAAAATATCTGAACATCTCTGATAAAGTCTGCTTTTAATATTGTATTGAACGGTTTAAGTACAGCAAGTTGGTAACTTACTTAATAGACAACATTAAAAATCATTCAAACTTTCTACTTTTAAATGCATACAATGCATTGTGGATTTTCATTACCCTTTGGTGAATATTTCAAAACAAATTTTACTGAAGGTTTGATGAATGTCTCAAATTTCACGTCTTCCAACATGGAAAATGAAACCCTGTGTTCTAAATCCTGAGTTCGCCCACGTTAACATTTTTCTGTTGTGTCGACAACGAGAATTATGCGGACCCGTTTTCGCATTATGTTAATACTCAGCACCCCAAAATATAATTCACCATTGAGAAACACAGTGATAAAAATTTACTATTTTAGATATGCTAATTACTAATGCTGATCAATGCAATATTTCGTTGTATTGCAAAGGCTATACGTATATTGGGTTACTTAGCAGTTTTCTAGTTTTCATTATTACATAGTTTTCATACAAAATGGGTCTAATGAAAACTTGTTGACAGAATTTATAAGATTAACACAACTTGGAAAGGCTTCGACATTGATTTAAAGGAACTTTTCACGACATTTAACTTCCTCACATTGGACACTTTTTACCCATACACAACAAAAAATCAGAGAAATAATCAAATACCATTATATAAATATTGATGGAATGCTTGTGTTTACCTCTCCTTTAAAATAAGTGAAATGTTTGTCACCAAGGATTCTATTCAAACAAATCTCAAGTCCCATGTAGTCTACCAATTCAATTGTTCGTGGAACACACAGATATTTGGTTACAAGAATCAATGAACATATAAATCCGATAAGAACTTACATAGTTACAAAATAATTGACTCGGCCTCTACTACACTGCAGCTTCAACTCAGAGAGAGCCTTCACAGAAAATGGAATAGGATAGACCGAATCTACACAAACAAATGGAATCTTCCAAAATCTTTTTGCTGATTCATCAATTGGTAGTCGCTTATTTGCGTTTAGTCTCCTCAGTAACCAGTTGACCTTCCAAAACATGTCAAACTTTAAATATACTCTTTTGTGAACGTTGTAAATATTTATATGTTTTCCACCAAATCAGTGGTGTATTGTATTATTTTACTACCAGGACACATTTGGAAAAATGTAAAATATTTAGGCTAACTAAGTTGGTCTGTGAGATAGATGCCATCTTGGAACATTGCAGCAGATAAATTTGTAAGCTGCAATAACGTATCTTATTTTCAGTTGACACCTCGAAATATTTTTATTGAGCTTCTTGAACCACGAATTATTTATTTTGACAGCATATTCGTGTTTCCGTGCACAGTATGTGAGATTTAAACCCGACCATTACCTTGGTTTATAAGGTGGAAGCTATTTAGAAAATTCCAGCATGTATAGTTATAAGTAGTAATAAAATAAATTATTCTCATCAAGAAATAGCTCGGTTGAAGTCTTTGAAGTAGAAAACATTCATGTTGATTTTAAGTTACTTTCTAACTGCTATACCAATATCTTAAAAACCTTTTAACGTTAAGGTTTTGGAAATGTCATTACTGTGGGTCCCAGTACCCCTTCTTTTCCGTGACTTTGACAAACGTATGTTCCATGAAACTATAATTAAACATCAGTTTGCTATAGCAATGCACAATGTAAAATTACATTAAAATAGTGACTGTTGTTGTTCTTGTTTAATCTGAAGAAGATTTTAACTCATCAAGCATACCAGACACAGGTTTTATGATATAACACTTTCGTCTTTCATGCGATGAACGTAACCTTGTTCAAGTGTTGGTGAATATGAAAGTTGATAGTTAGGTCTGTAAGGTTACCTTCTACTGGCAAAATTTGTATTTCTCTCTTCAAATGTACAGTCGAAAACTTAATTTGTGTAATCTGAGATCACATTGTACAGTAAACATTTTTAATTGCTGTTCTTTAACTAGTTCACTTTAGATTTCGTATGTGCATATACTTGGCACATAAATCAAAACTATTCTGTTTCGTTTATATCATCCTAGTTATACTATACTTTACGTTATTTTTAGATTTGCATAACCTGTGTGGATCTTGTGGGATGTTCTCCTACTAGTACTGTTTCTGAATCTGCCACTAACCTTGTCCTGGGGTCTCTCTCGCTTCCTATCTTGAACTCTCTAAAGTGCTTAAGCATCGCTGACGAAGACAGAACACTAGATAGTGACGAGTTTAAAAACCTTCTGTACTACTGCTCCAAATCTGCAAGCTTGAGGAATTTGTCGTAAGTAGTTTCTGAAAAGATGTACTGATTAAATCAATCCACTGATTGAGACATATCGTGGTAAACTTCTGACAGTAGAATGGGAATGATATTGTTCTTATTGTCTGAATGAGATTAATTTGAAACGGCTTACCCAAATAACGATCACATCAGAGTACAAATCTTGGGCAATCTGTGATAAACAAAGGCAAGGTGGCTCCATTACATGGCATCGAAAAAGACAAATTATTAAACTGTGACTTATCTGTAGTATAGCCGAATGAAGAACAAGACAAAGTCACTCTAAAAACATTTATCGGGGCATGAATGCTCGATTGTTTGGTATGACAGTGTCATTAATGTTATGTACACAGCACACTTTCACTTGCCCAATTTGATTACTAAGATATAGTCTGCATTCTTTTACATCTTTTATGGTATTTATTTTACATGTCGTTCATAGGTTTTGGAAATATAAGCTACCACGAATTGATCCGTCTACATCGATTCTTAGAGACCTGATTTGCAGAAATGTGAAAGGTATGATAATCTTATCTGCAATTTGCCAAGGAAGAAAATTTCACAGAAAAGCTAATCGTGCAGACATCCCGCTGGCACTTATTATGTCATATTTTCTTCTTCACATATGTCACGTTTACTTTACATATACAGCTACATGATCCCAGGTGACTTAGGTTGCCCAATGGCATGTTCATGTGGTAAACTGAAATGTATGGAAAATCTCATGGACTGGATAAAAGGCACTTCCCTCCCAACAAGGGAAAAGATAATATTGAAAAAATAACTAACATCTAAACCAAGAGAAACACCTCTCTCCAAACCTCTCCCTCCCTACCTCCCTTTCTCCACCCATCTCTCTCCATCTCTCTTTGTCTGTAACGGGAACTTTATATATATTATCGTTAACGTCCAGTACGTCCGCCGCAGAGGCAGTCCGAACAAGATTAACCCCAACAAAACTCCTGTTTGACAATATTATCTGCAGGTTTTCTCAAGCAAATTGTCGGTGATAAACATGAATAATATACAGTCTTACATAGACAAGAAATATGACCAGTCTTAAAAAGATTTCTCTCTAAGTTGTGTAAGAATACGTTTGGGTACCACTGCAGGCGTTACAAACATTTAATTGAGTTATATCATGAATGGAATGTAGAACTCAAGGATATCTCACATGCATGTAAAATACTAAATGTATAGTGTATACACCAAACTTCCCGCACTGCCAAACTTCGCGAACCCCTAAAAAAGTAAGCCCCAAAATGCAATGACCCAATAGCTGGACAAATTTTTGACTACAATGCCTTGAAGCTGAGACACTGTTTATTTAATCGCCTTTGCCTGGTTAGTCACCTTTACGGTACTGCATACGCATAGCAGAGGTAGGCCAGGCCTAGAGCATACTATTCGCAGTTTCCACCGAATGTTACAAATTTTCAAATCATGATTTTGACTCTTCAATGTACGTTTTCCAGACCATTTTTGTTACAGCTTGTTCACAGGTTTTTGTTGTAGGTTTAGGCAAGGGATTTGTTTAAAAAGACACCTGCATGTAATGATTGGAGGTGCGCGAAGTTTGGCATTTTTACATCGTATCGTTAACTCAAGTAAATGTTGGTTAAAATAACATATTTCGAGATACGATCCACAGCAAATTGAATTAAATTACTAGAGAAATTGAATTTTAGACTCGCGAAAACAAGATAATTAGATTTGTAGGGATTTTGAATTTCCAGCAGCTAGAAATTCCAAGGTTTTTACGTTAGATGCGCGAAGTTTTATACATTCATGCTATATACCTTAGAAGCTATTGACTGTCATAAATAATTAATGGAACTTTACAGTGACACTGTACTCCACACAAGTTCACACCGCCTGCAATTTTCCGTAAATTATGTGCAGCTTCAACGTTTGCTGCAGGAACTACATTGTGAGGCACTCCTAACTATTTTTCACTTTTACATTATAGTACTTGATCACGTCATCTTACCGCGGTTCCATCGAAGAAAAATATGGGACATGTGACATTGTTGATATATGTGGATTGTTGATATTTCACTAGATAATTCGTTTATGTTAAGAACAAATTATTTCGAAGAATCATACACTCATGCCCCTTCAAACTTGATGACTGTTATCATCAGCAAAGCACACAAAATTTTTGTGGTGGGATTGGGATGAGACGGTAATCAGGTAAAAAATTCTACTTTCATTAAATTTGTTAGGTTTTTCATGTCTAGTTGTGTAGTATTAGTACAACTAGTAGGCCTATGCACAATGCACTCAGTATTTTTCTTATATCTTGGAAGCAACGCTTAGACAATGAACCAGCATTCGCTCTGCTGGACACTGGCAAAGATGATGTGCAACTTCTGATCACATATTGCATACGAGTTCAATAAGTACATTGCAATACACTGGGTCTTGCACATTGATTCAGCTTTAATCTAACGCAATTGGGTTCTACACAAAAAAGTAACAAAATTTGCAATCCACGGAGTTGCATATATCATCCCTGCAGTTTACCATAATCATTGGGCTCCCTCAAGCAGGTCTTCAGTCGTACACTAGCAACGTAGAAAGGCCCCATTATTGTCAGTAGTGGATTTTTTTTCGCAAAAATCACTTTGCAGCTATTAAACAACTTCATTCTAAGTGTGTTTCATACGTGTAGACCCAAAGAGCATTTAGCTAAGTTGTTCATCACTTATTCAGATTGTGTGGACGGATTTACGGGATAGACTGCCCCGGTAGAAAGGGACGACTTGTTGAGGTGTTTGTGTGTGCACGTCAAACTTTTTCTAAAACAATGCGTGTGTGTCAAAAGTATTCCAATGAACCACGCCCTGTATAGCTCTAAGAGGGTTTCACTGTGTTCCTAGAAAGGCGTCGTGTGAGGGACTCAGTTTTAATAATGCGAATTTTCTTATACACCCACACGCACAACACATCGTCGCACTCAGTGTCTTATAGGGTACTGAAGACAGTTCCCCATAAGGAAGTCACTGGAATTCCCCTTTTTTTCCGATGATCCCATGCAGCACGTGATTGCCTGAAGTGAGTACGGGCTCCGGGTGTCAGGTGACAGACCTCCTCGCAGGAACTTCCAAGCAACTACCCCAGCGACTAGCTCCCGCGTGACCGGGAAGGAAGTGCGAGGCTCTTGCTAAGGCAGCTTCTGTAGATGCACATATACTCACAAGTACACACGTACATACATTTGGACATCCCTTTTCAGCCCCCCCCCCCCGTGGGCAATCTCGATCCATGCCATTTGGTGACCATGAGTCACCCCACCCCATTTAAATGCTATCAACACGCCTAGTTTCGGTTGGGTTCAAGAAGGGTTGTATCATTTTTGGTGCCTTGAACAGCGAAGCGAAGTACAATCTCCCCTGTATACTGAGTATAGGGTTGAGATAATATCTCTTTTTTCTATCTTCCATTCAGTGATGAACCTTTCTGATAGGCAACGCCTCAGTCTTACCACTGGTCACTGGCAGGTTAGATAAATTTACTCTACTCTTATTTTTGTAACTTCAATGTAAATTTGTTTTCAGGTTAAAATATACCCGGTTATAATTTTGTAAAAGTACTTACATACAGCTTAGTGTCACGTTAAATCGTATATATTAATTTTCATTGTTTTGCATTTAAACCATTTATTTTTCTTTTAATACATCGGCAGTATTCAAATGAAGACATAAATGTTTCCTGTTGGGGTCATAAGGATCTGTGTGGGTCGCGAACGATTTACAGACTAGCAGGTTCGCGAACCAGTGGGCATTTTGGACACTATAGTCGTAAATCATTATTGATCACAAATTGTTTCCTACCTGAGGCTGATTCATACCACTTCCGACCGACCGCACATACATATGTTTTGAAAACGTAGCTATAATGGTGTGATTTCTGTTCATTAGTAACAAGACGG
The DNA here is from genome assembly GCA_021234535.1 of Stichopus chloronotus. Classification (NCBI taxonomy): domain Eukaryota; kingdom Metazoa; phylum Echinodermata; class Holothuroidea; order Aspidochirotida; family Stichopodidae; genus Stichopus; species Stichopus chloronotus. The sequence goes on along the minus strand of CM037838.1, from coordinate 5,569,916 downwards.
CAGAACCGCCTGTCAAATCTTCCCATGTCACATAAAATTTAACTTCTATGTGTGCATAAATTGGTAGTGGTGTCGAGATCGAGACATGACAGTGGATAGTCAGAGATGGTCAAGAAAAGAAAAGATGTGAGAACCAAGGAAATAAATCATTAGCTATATTTTCAAAAATCTGAAAGCCTTAGTTTCTTAAAAATTAAAGCATTCAAATAAACTATATAGAAATAATCGAAATAGCCTGCAAGTAATTCTCTTTTTCTATACATTGATCAGAAAAATAATTACCGAACACTTTCACACTGATATTATTAACACTGTATATATGATAAATAATAGTTTTGAAAAGCTGGATAGCTGTATTTGGTTGTTCTTCTCCCTTTTGTTTGTATTCATCAATATTCATCACCTAAATGATCAAATCAACACTGCCACAGTTTTCAATCAATTTAAAATAATGTTAGATGGGCTCAGTATTCAATTATATGTCTAATAATGTTTAAGTTACCATTATTATATAAGTTACTTCTAATGTTCCTAGTGTTTACGAGAAACGATTGAAAAATCCCTATTGTTATCAAGAAGCCTTTTCCATTTTACTGTAAACCCATAATGAAGACACCTTGAACTGCCTCGGATATATATTTCCATACAGTTAAATACATCCATCATAGGCTTCCGTGAAAGCTTAGTCCTTAATATGACAGTCTTGGTGATAGTAACTAACCACAACAGCTCCTGTCAACTTCACTTACCACCTGTTTACTAAGTCGAGACAGAAACAAAGAGCTGATGATAAGATGTTTCCTGTTGATACATGTTTCATTCTTGCCATGTACCTTCTACTTTAAACCTACATTTAACGTTGTACCGAATTTTTCTTTCAATTCTTAAAGAATACATATGTCTAAAGGTTACAAAAGATTACATAATGCCTGCAATTGCAATTAACATTCTATGCTTTTTTTTCTTGAAATGGGTAAGTATTTAACTTGGAAGTTGATAAGAGTGAAAATAAGCGGATCTGATTTATTGCAAATCGAGGTTAAAATATTTTGAGACCAAGTATAATAATAAAAGTAAAAACTTGTTAAAAAATCATTTTGCATCGGTTAAGACAGTTGAAATCATAAACTTAGTCAGATTATATTTTTATTAACTGTGATATAGTTAGCGTATCCGCAGAATTGTAATTGTTTCAATCACGATCTGGCGAAATGGTGATAGACTGATAAAATCCAACAATCTCTAAATTTCCGTTTTACAAATCAGTTCAGTGTTTGGTTAATAAAACCGATCAAATGCAGAGGTTTTTAAATAAATAGACATAACAAACCAATGAAATCATGATCATTTCAGGAAAATCAATGATGATAATTTAGCATAATAGTCACAGATAAGGCTTAGCTGGTAAAAATTTTCGTAATCTGGCATTTTTTGTATCTTTATTGCAGGATGAACCAGAGGCAGAGAATTAGAAACACGAACGGACATGGGCGATTTCTTGGTGCTAATATAAAATATACATGCCTTGATATGAATACGTGTAAATAACGTATACAAACGTCAAGTACATGTACTATGCATATATCTCGATACAAGTATGTAAGTGTATACACAATAGGTAAAAGAAGTATGCTAGTATATAATATGCACGTATCTTGATATGAATATGTATAAGCAGTGTGCAAAGAAAATGCAAAGTATACGTATGTACTCAGAAATGGTACGCTAAATGTACTAAATGAATGCTTCTTTAGGAAATATAACATCAGCCCGCAGTTATCATGGAAAGACTTGAAAGACAAGCGAGTTGTTCGTAGTCTAGTATAGGATTATAACTGGAAAACGTCACTGTAATTCAGCAACACATATCAAACATATTTAGTGTGCTGTTGTGGAAACAAAATGTTTTACTAAAGATCACCTTAAAGAGGTGTCAAATTATGTACATATACAAAACAAGGTGACTAAGAGAATGACTCTGTCTGCGAAAGTCATTGAAGATCGCTTTATAAAGCGGAGAAAGTTTTGAAGATGCGGAAGCGTGGGAAACAGACTGGATATTTTGGTAAAAAGACGTGGATATCCCCTGTTAACAGTTTATCAGTTATGTGACGGACATCGACATGGCATAGTTGCTCCATTCTTTTACGTAACGTTACCTAGCTGCAGTTCTTACAAACATTTTCCTAGAAATACACTGTCAGGTTCACCACTCAGTCAGCAGAACTAATTACTTTACAGGGAAATTCGGTGGAAGCCTTTTGCAAAATCCAGTACCTACTCAATTTGCATACCGTTACATATTCAAGGCAGAATACGCTTTGACGAGAGAGACATTTGCATTCCTGTTGAATACTATCATTGCATTCAGGAAGTGATAGATGAATTCCACTCGCGAGGAGCAATATAATTTCTGATGTACAAGCGGTTTAAGCAGTGTGCTTGTGTACTCTGACATAGTAGATCATCAGAGGGTAGAAGATGCTCATGTTCCGTGTCTTAGGGTTGTGAAGATGGGAGAAAGACACCCATTGATAATTTTACGGTATCATACCGCAATCAGCATTGCATTACCGTCAAATCCAAACAAGTGGAAAATATCAAAATGGACTTAAGGGCTGACCTCCTTCAATTAATTCCATTTCAGTGTGGACGAGTGATTCATTTCAGACAGAGTGAATCATCATTTTTTATGTAAGCCTAATGCTGCGCTGTTAGAAATAATGGGCAAAAAATGCCCGAACTTTTTACCCAGCGTTGGTCTAATAGTCAGCAACCTCAAAAGTTGAACAATTCTTTTACCAACTCTTTTGGGTAACAGCACTAAACCAACAGTTGGTTAAAGGTGTCTAAACTATTGGGCAAAAATCTGTGGACGTTTTGCCCATTTTTTTTGGCAGATTTCCCGGTGTTCTCGTTAGTTTGGTAAAATGTTACCAACTGATAGAGATTTCCTTGAACAGTTACAAATATAATTAGGCCATCTTTCTTTGCGTCTGTATTAAACGTGAAGAGGAGAGCAGAGAATGTCTTTTTAATGTCTTATTAAGTGTCAATTATTCAGATTTCTTTGTCTTAAGTTTTGCTTGTATTAAAATTATAGTACAAAATATGATAACCTGATATATACAATTCGTTAGCTAACAAACACACAATTTCTCTTTAACCTGAAGAAGTGGTAATACTTGATATTTCCCTGTCTTAGGTATCACTTGTATAAAGGCCATGGTGAAATCGTGGTACAAAATATGATTGCGTTGCATATAAAACACTTTAGCTAGAAAGTACAGACAATGTCCTTGACTCCAAGGAGTAGTAATACTGGATTTTTTTAATCTGAGATACTGTTTGCGTTGAAGCCAAGCCAATCACAAATTATCATAGCATAATATACAATTCTTCAGCTAGAATTAAAATGCCTTATTAACCTAAACAAGTGGAAAAACTTCTGTTGTCTGTCTTAAAGTAGATTTTACTTGTATTAATATGCAGACAGCTGAGCATCATTGCTCATAATAAAACGGCTTAATTATGAAACGAAAGCTTTTCAACACTTTTGACTCAATAAAGGGGAGTTCCAGACAAGTAACGTGTCTTCTGAATTATTTAAGCAATTTCAAACCATTTTCGTTCATATTCTTGACGTTTTGAAATGGTCCTCTCATAAACAACACGATATGTACAAACTTCCCGCCCAGAAGAGTTTCTAGCACTATGCATAGAAACGAAGGGTGCTGTCAAATATTATGTAACTGGCCGTGATCTCTGTGTTTGTGACCTAGTCGACGGACAGCTCTGATTCAAGGCGATCAACCTGATTGCCCTAGGTAATTAGTAAAGAACATACTGTGACTGTCACGAGATTGAATGGCTCAATTGAACAAATAGGGAGAGGAATGATTAATAAAAGACCACATTATGCAGCTTAGGCCGCTGGTAACAATGGCTCGAAGATAAGGAAAACTGGAAAACGTGATCTGTAATAAGTACGAAGGATTCAGAAGTAATCCTTTCCAAAGACAGGGCAATAAATCACTTAATTACTCATCATCTATGACAATTACTCATCATCTATGACATACAAGTTTAATTAACAGTCTCTTATTCTTTCCAAATTTCAATTTTCCAATACAGCTAGTACAAAGAGTAGATAATAGTGGTCTGTGTCCTGTTTCACCTGCCAAAAAGTTCAAAGGTGGCAATATGGCACCTTTACTAGACAAATTTGGCGACTCCATATGACTACACTGTCACTGCCTTACAACTCTCACTTGTTCTCTGCTATGGTAAGTAACTGGACATTTCCAGTCTCACGTTAGATTCAAAATGGTTTTTGGCCCATATCAGTTCAGTGTCGACGAATGTTGAATAATATGGAATCTGAAAAGCTGTTCCTTCCACTAGACTTCGACTTATTTCTACTTGAAATATCAGCGGCAATGCAAAAAGGAACCAGGTTCTCTTTCTCATCTACAAGAAGAAGTATGAAAGAATTTTTAATTGATCCTCTGTCTTTAATGACACCGGAACTTAAATTATTGAGTGATTCCGTTCAAATATTTAAGATAGACGTTACTTACTTCTATACAGGAGAGTCCGAATTTCACTAAATTGGATCAAATGTGATCAACAATGGTCTTGCAACAATGAAGACATGGTTTCATTATCCGTTGATGGATATATTTTCTTCCAACATGTTTTCATTATCATTTTTCAAGGGGGGGGGGGTGATGGGCAGCAATAAATAAAACTGAACATAGATGTACTGCGAATATTAAATTACACTTAACTTAAGCTTACTACTTGAGATTACTGAGGGAAATTAGAGCAGTAAATTACCCGCTGGCAAAGTTTTAATGTCTGTATCTCTGTCCAAGACTTTTTTGGAACCATCAAACGTTCATACCATGTGGCAATGTAGGTCTTCCAATCACTGGTCATCTTGTTTGCAGCAATTGACTAAATAGTCCAACGCTTGTTTTAACTGAAAATGAAATGTGAAATGTTTTTAGTGTTATTAATAAAGTTGAATGTTTCAGTATTACAGTGTAGTGTATTATTGTTCAGACTGCTCCAACACAATTGTGAATATGATCGGTGCCATTGATTTTTTTTAGACCAATATATTTTTGACACACTGTACAAAATAGAACCTATGGAAGAGGTGTATATGATCATGCTGATACATATGTAGGCCTATCTTAAATTTGCTCCCCAGGCCTTAGTCTTTGCCATATTTTGATTTATGAATAAGTATGTATATTATCAATGTAGCGATAGTAGGGTAATGGTTGAAGACGAAAAGTAGATAAGATTTGATCCTCAAGAAATCTTATCTACTTTTCCTCTTCAACCATTACACTACTATATCGCTACATTGATGACATTTTTTTTCATTTGGACCCACGGCAAGGATGCTCTTAATAGTTTCAAAGTCCACGTCAATTCCAGTCCACGAAAGCTTTTAATTTACTTTTGAGGTTTCCAGTAACAAAATGGTCTTCCTTACTTATAACTTTGAAGCAGGCGCAATTTCAACCTCTCTTTATTGCAAGCCAGCTGACGAGCGTCTCTTAATACATTTTGACAGTGCTCACCCTTCCAATCTCAGAAAGCCGATCGTTTGCAGTCAATGCCTACGTACCAAACGTATTTGCTCCGAACCGACTGACTATGACCGTTCAGTATCTTGCCTTACAGGACACTTTCTTTCGTGCGGGTACCCTATGCGCATCACTTAACAAATTATACGCAAAGCCGCCCCACTCGATTAATTGCCTTGACCTTCTTACCTACAAAAGCAAGACCCCAACACTCGAATTAATCTTGTGTTTGAATTCCATCCCCTAATCCCAGATCTTGCACGCACTTTTCAGTGAGTCATTGCTTCTCTTAATGAAGACCCCACCCTTTCTGACATTTTTGCTGAACTCCCTCTGCTCCCGCTGGGCCAGCCCCCCACCCCCAGTCTTAGAAGACTCGTCGCTCCGTCCAAATTACCGACCTTTAATTTTGTCACCAATGGAAATTCGTATTGCAATATACAAGATACCAAATCTGCAAACATATCAATACAGAAGATCGCGCTACCATTCCTAGCGTTACACTTCCATTGAAACCACCTAATCTTAATTGTGACTCTAGTAATGTAGTATATTTACTTCATTTTAACCTGTGCTAAGACGATATCTATGTCTCTGAGAAAGGTACTTCTTTTGTCTCCGATTTAACAATCACGAAAAGTCCGTTCGTGACAATGCCAGCGGCGTAACGCCTATGGACCTGGGCGGAGCAAACCCAGGTGCCCCCCGGACAAAGGGGGTCCAGAACTTAGAAGAGAGTATTTTTTAAACGGCACGTTTTCGTTGCAAAAGAAACTATAAACGAGTCAATGGACATATTTTTCTGTGCGTGATTACGTTCGTCATAAATCATATGCCTCTGCAACTGCAAATCTCGTATCTTTTCCCCACGACTGACTCAAGAGAGCCTGAGGTACACACTGGAAATTGATAAGCTACTCTAGTAGATATTACAGCGAAATAACTCCTTCAATTTCAGTGACCTCGCTCCATAGAATTAGATCTAATTGATTCGCCCTCCGTGGGGTTGCCACATGACATTAGCCAGTAACTGGCCAAATTTGGCATATTTTGAGCACGTTTGGTTGATGTTTTCCATAGCTATCGGCCAAATCTCCTACACCTAAGAATTGTATGCGGATGTCTATTTCCGTATCACACAGTTAATCGAATTTGGTATATTTTCCACCGTTTTGCTGATATTTTGCCCAGATCATTCTCCAAGTTGAAGCTAATCAAAACGTACCTACGTTCAACTATTTCTCAAGATCGGCTAGATTCGCTGGTTGTCCTTTCCATCGAGAGCGAAGAGGCATGGTCACTTGATATAGATGGACTAATCGATATGTTTGCTGACAAGAAGACCAGGCTCAGTAAATTCAAGCTCTAGCCTTACCAAGTTCTAGGGAAGCTGGATACCATTTGTCCACATGGCACAGGATTTACGACACGGGTGGAAATATCAATGCTGGGAAATATACACCTTTATGTTAATTGGACGTTAGTCATTTGTCCTTATTGTCCTTTCAATCTCTTAATGTATTCTAGCTTTGAAACATTTTTTTCATGTTTCCACTTCAGTATGACAGACAAGGGGTACCAGAAATGTGACTATGAACACAAATTGCCAGCAAAATCTCAGCCGATAAAATCACCACGAAACATTCCATATATGGTTTAGATTGCACCAGAGAGTTTGTTGAACCCCAGAGCTTCCAGGGCCCGAGCCTTAGGGCCCTCGACCCACGCCTTTGGGACTTCGAACTCCGCGCTCGTAATGGGCGCTTCGCGCGCATAGGTTGATTCTCCGCAGCAACCAGGGCCCTTCTTTCGCTGGACCCAGGCGCCCCCAGACTCATTGTTACGCCACTGTTATATTTGTAGTTATTTTGCTCTTCTTGTACAGTTTATGTCTTTTTCATTCTCTCTTCGGCAATATATATTCAATAATCAGTAACGGTTAATTACTTTCAGAATGCGTAGCAATACTATTTACCGTTTACATAAGTAGAACGTCTTAAGTTTTAAATCCAAAAAATTTTATTCGCCCAATACTGGATAAATGGCCAACACAAAACAGCGTCCTGATTTCTTCACAATAAAAGTCCATGAATTAATACTTCAGTAGTAAGGGACGTCCCTCCCACCACTGAGGTCTGTTGAATTCTTTGTTTCTCACAATATCAATAACGGTAGAAATAGTCACAATGTTTTTCAGACATTAGGTCATACACGAATTGCTTTCAATAACATCCAGATGGTTTACCTATTTTGATCACTGAACTGATTTAAAACTTAGTCACCGTTTGGTTCGTCCCTCACATGCATATCCCGGCGTGCCCTCCTTGGCAGAGTTATGTGAACGTGATAAATGAGCTCCTCTTCAATGACCATACTAAGGGTCTGGCATTGTTCGTTCTTATTTGCTTAATGAATTTAAAGGGTATGCCAAAGTTTCAAAAGAATTTCACAAAATATAGGACAATATCAGTAACTTCATCTTATTGATGTCCGCCCGTCATGGTCAAACAGTTGGTGTAACTTATTAAATTGAACCATTTTTGGGAGGGGTGGAAGGAGGTAAATGGAAAATTTTTCGCAGTTCATAGTGCTGACTGAAAATAGTAATACAACTATAGCGAAATTCGACCACACTAATAGATAGATATCAGTGCATATTATGTATGATTAAGAGATAGATGCAATTTGTTCGCAGAAAACTGAATGAGTGCTTTGTAATGATGCTGTGCTTGTTTTATTGTTCTGGTTCATGATATTGTTTTCCATATTAATGGTAATAAAAAAAACTATATCAAAATGTTAGAAGTTCTTTCAGTACAATTTTGTCAAATCGTTTGATGAAAGATCAATATTTATTGAAGAACCGTGGCTCATAAATTAGACTTGATACATTCTGATGATACTCCATTGCCAAGCAAATTTCAAAGAGTCATTTCATTTTAGACCAAGCAAATTATGAAAGGACTGTGGATGATGTTGTTTGTACATGTAGTGCAGAAAAAAATACTAAATCGCAAAGGACATCAAAAGAGATTTGTTGGATGACATAAGGATAGTAAATGTGCTGGTTTTATGTAAGGCAACGGATTGTCTAAGTACCTCTCATGAAAGGAGCCACTCGGAATCTGTTACGTCACTTCAGCATTTTAGTTGCTTTATTGATCAATGCGACTCGACGAATTTGTAACTAGCAGCTGCCTTGTTCACGCAAGAAACATATACTCTATAATGGAACTGCACGGTTCACATGCTCAGGCGTATGGAACGCCAAAACGACCACATTATATGATGATGTAAAAAACATGTGTAACGTAAACATGTGATGATGTAAATGATGATGTAAAAATATACGATGATGATGTAAAATATACGATGGTGTACTAAACACTTCTGATCTATATGAAAACATGCACGATGATGTAAAAACTTACAATGATGTAAATAGTAATGATCAAAAAAATGTAATGTAAGTTCGGAAAATGTGGCGTAGGTCAACAAAGAAGAAAGTTACTCTCGCATATGGTTTCGTCCAATCAGGAGATTACCTTTTTGAATATTTTATTTTGTTTCTGAACTTATCATTGTATACTTGTAACAACGTTAACATTAAAAAGTAAAGGAATTATAGACCAAATGTGTCGTTTCGTTGGAACTTTTCCTTGATGTGACTAAAAACATATTTCTTTATGTCTGTCAATCTAGATTGTTGCCCCGGTGATGTAGTAAACATTTCATGTCTGCCCAATATGCCCTTTACCAAGTGTCATTGTAGCAGATTTACTTGGGCTTATTGGAGATGTTTGGTTATTGGCATTCTCTCCAGAGATCTCTAACGACAACCGTGACGTTGATAGCTGCATTGCGTTTATTGTGTATGTCGTAATAACTAAACCTTTGTAGGCCTATATTGTTCAAGGAAGAGTATTGTTAATAAAATGCTGAATACTGCTGACTACATTGCTATTGTTGCTAGCTTACCAAGAATGTCCCTCATGTGACCCGACTGGCGACCTGTGATTGGATATTCACTTCATCATAAGTGTTTCGGAAACGAGAAACGTTCCTTTCTTTTGGCAAAAACTGTGATTGAATTGTAATCCTTGTTTTCATTAATGGGCAATTATTACGGTTGGGAATCATTCTTTCACCACTGAACATATTTTCACTCACTTTTGAACATATTTTTACTCACTTTTGTGAAAGTTAAGGTTGGAAAGGAATTTGAATAAATAATTAATCGTTTAAAACATTATGTCTCAAAACAAAATCAATAAGAGATGAAACAGAATCGACAACGCTCTCGTTGTGGTTTCTTGAAAGAAATTTACGATATGCAAGGACTCCCTCTTCATGGGGAATGTTAGTATAAAGTGCTGTGACGTCCAGGGTAACAATTAAGGTCTGAGGAGTAAATGAGGTAGATAGGGCAGCCAGTTTATTAATGAAATCTGTGGTGTCCTGTACGAAGATGGCGATTTGCCTAATATGAGCTTTGAGATGGTCGTCGATCCAGGCAGAGATATTCTCCGTAATGGTTCTCTTTCAGCAGAACTGTCACGGGGAGGAAAGATGGGCGATTTCAGCTTAGGTATTTTGGCAGTGTCTAGAAACGTCCAGGTTTTGGATCAATAGGTATTAAGGTGTCGACTTGCTGTCGTAGCTTTGCTGGCAAAGATGATAGTAGGCCCCGAAGTTCCTTAATGTGCTTAAATGTGGGATCTACATCTAGGTTTTGTAATAGAAGGTATCTTGTAGTTGACGGTGTGCCTCACGTATGTAATCTGCACGATCTTGAATCACTATGGCTTGATGATTAAAGTAACGTTTCTCTGCAGGTCCTTGAGGGTTGAGGCTGGTTGAGATGATCGTGAAGTTGACGATTCTTAGATTCACGGATGGAAGATAGCAAATTATCTAAATGTGTTTGGACCGAACTCACATACTCGTCAATATATTTGTTGAGGCCACCTGGAGGGGTCCATAGAGATTGTCGTTTGACGGCAGGATCGTATTCATCGCGATCATCCAGTTGGATACCTTTGGATCATTCCGCAAGTCGTATGCGTCGGCAAAATAAGGAGGTGTCCTAACATAATGTCCCCCAACTTGGTGGTTGGACAATGAAAGACCCTTATTGAGAACAGTTTGTTCTGTATCCGTGAGAGAATGTGACGACAAGTTGATTGTTTGAGGGTGATGTAGTTGGCGCAGGTCTTAGTTTATTAGGTACCCGATCAGCGAAATTTTTCAAAATCGGATCTCCACTGGCCAGCGATTTGAGTTTTCTTTCCGTTCGAGCAAAGCATTCGTGACGGTGTCGGTGGTATGAGTGGGTTAAGAATGTTGACACCTGAGATCTCTTTTCTTCATCTGGAATCAAAATATCGACATCGCTTTGTTGCACTTCTTGTTGTACGGCCGCCTGTCTCGAATATGATGATTTCAAGACGAAATTGGATATCTTCTGGGAGACTTTCTGACAAATCAGATCCGCTTTTGGTCCAAAAAATGCTGGAAGCGGGTCTTTAAGACGTAGTCCTTCCGGGATGAGATCCAGTTTCTTACACTTTGACAAAAAGTAAATATCAGACCGTGTTTGGGCAAGTTTGTGTAACAGCCCTTCTTCTGCTCTTTTGTCAGTGGATATGTTAGGCATTAAGTATGGGGTAGATATGCATAATTGAATGTTCCATGTGTTGGAAACATACAAATAAAGATAGAACAAATAGAGGTATTGCCTTTGGTTCCAACATAGTATATTATATACAACAAATTACACAAATTTTCGGACCCTTGGTCCTTCTTCAGGTGCTAGAATAGAAATGCAACAATGACTGTTACTCACTTTTTGTGAAAGTTAAAGCTGGAAAGAAACCCTAGATCTTGGTTCAGTCCGTGAACATGTGAAGAAGTTTTGTGTATAAGTTCAGTTTTGGTCAGAATTCTTTTGTTGTGATGTGTTATGTTGCCCTGGAGGATTGCAAACTTAAGACAGTTAAGATTGTGCCAAGTCCTATTGAAATGCTGGGCGAGGGGAAATCCCGCTTTGATGAGTCTAATACTACTTTTGTGGTTATTGAACTGTGTGCGAAAAGAAGTGAAAGTCTGGCCGATGTAATGGACATCGGGACAGAGGGTGTAGACAATAAGATATACTACATGAGAGGTATCACAATTGAAAAAGCCGGGCCTGAGTACAATGCCAGAGGGGAGAATGGTGGGATCAGTGATCATGTGATCGCAGACTCTGCATAGTGTTTTGCCGCACTTAAAGTTACCCTGGAACTGGGGGTGGGTGGTTTTTAATTTGCCTTTAACCAGAAGTTGGTGGGGATTTGGGGGTTGTCTTCTAGCAATAACAGGGGGTTGGCAAAAATTTCTGTGATTTCTTCGTCAAATTTTAAGGAAGGGGTCGATCTGTTCATTATGGGTGAGTACAAAGGGAATACGTTTTGGATGCCATTTCTTCTGTGAGGCCTATGTATGATATCTCTTAATTTCCTAATTAATGGGTTTCACAGTTATATCAACATTTGTAAAGAAGAAAATATATGGGTCAAAAACGAAACCCTTGCTGCATACAAAATTGCCAATTATCCTTGGAACAAAGGTTAAGGGAAGGTTAAGCCAGTATACAATATGACACGAGTATAAAATAAGTCACGAGTCCTCTTATTGACGTCATAAATTTGCATACTTAGCCAATGTTTATGCCAAGAAAGGGATTTGCCTGTTAAATTGTCAATGTTTGGTCGATTTTGATGGAATTTGCGGCACTTTCAACATTCTGAATGATTAATACAACCAACATTCCAAAATGTCATATTCATGTCACACAGCCTATAGAGGAAAACAAGTTTGCTTGATACTATAGATCATTATGGTAATATTTAAGATAATTGACTTTCTTCTTCTGGTAGGCTTCGAAAAACTTTTGCCCTCGACTAGAATGGAGTTCAATTTTTAGTTAATGCACGTTTGAATAAATTGCAGGAGACTCACTCTCATGTGATTTGCCTTTCATTGATGTCCTTCAGCCTATGAATTAATCTGCTAAAAAGTAAATACTTGTGTAACAATCTTTGTCCCATGCATTTATGCATTGATCCCTCGTTACACTGATGATCAGATGAGAACATGAAGAAGCGGAGCGGATATGTATAGAGGAGGATGGGAGGATTGTGAATGCAAAATGAGCGAAAATGAGAGAAATGAACAACAATGAGAAAAAATGAAAACATAATAAAAAAAATGAGTGCAAGTGAGACCAAAATGAGAAAAATACGCATATGCCCGTTGATCGTTAGTCACGATCGTCTGTTTCACTCTGTACCTTTTACTACTGATGGTGAGTCCATGCTTATAAAGTATGAACAGAGCGTTGAACAGAGTTGAAGAGAAGCATCAGAGGAAGAGGGGAGTAGAGTACGTCACAGACAGAAGAAGAGGAGTTCGTGTACGTTTCACAGTAATCAAAATCTGCCATATCAACAAACTTGTGCATAAAGTGCGTCATAGCAACTCTCCGGTGGTAGGAAAATTGAAGCATCGGTGGATCGGTAATATAAAGTTAAATCTTATCTGAATTTGCAGGGCTGGTCTGTCTGAGCATGCCATTCGCTTGCGTGATCATTCAGCTATGGTCACTTTATACATATACTAATGTGTTCCATTCATCGAGCCGACGAGCAAAGGTCGCAGATGACCAGCATTAAAAACTACCCTCATATCTTACAGTATTTGACACCGACGAGATTCATTAGTCGAGTTTGCAATCCAAAGTCGAGTTTGCAATCTATAAAGTGTTGTAACATGCAAGCTGCTTATATTAATTTCATATATTCTCTCTTGTGCATTATTTCTTTCTCAGAAAGGCTAGCTGCAGTGGTGTTTTTTAATTTCTTGTTTCGAACGTTTTTTTTGTACGATAATATTTACGTTCTGAAGAAATGGCATATTTGAAATTACCCATGGGGTTGCATTTTGTTCTCGTCGGTGTGCTGGGCTTGTGATTTCCTTTGGCAATTTATCTTTGAATTCTCCTTTTCATCTCACATTTGTAATAAATACAATGAAGAACAGAGAAGACAGGGGAGAAAAGACAGGTGGTTAGGCGTGGTTCAGTCACCTACTCCGCAAAATGGAATGCTCATCACGTGACTAACACTTCCAGTTTTACTTCACTGATAAGAGAACAAAATGAGAAAAGAACCCAATAATGAGAATAAGGAGCAAAAGAAGATAACACTGAGAAAAGAGGGCAAAATGAGGAATTTGAGCAAGAAAAAAAGTTTGGATTTAAAAAAAGAAACAGAATTCGGATAAAAAAAACAGGATTTCCAAAAAAAAAACTGAATTCGGATTTCAACAAACAAATTTTGGTTTCGGAAAAAAAAAATAGAATTCAGATTGAAAAAAAAAAACAGACTGAGTTAGGCATCTAAAAAACAGAATACTGAATTTCAAAATGGGAGAGGAAAAAAGAAAGGATAGCTTGGCCTCGTATACCAGTCTCCCGTACTTCGGTAAGAACCAAAGACATTCAAAAAGGGAAAGGAAAAGTGCAGAAACAAAAAATTGTTTTAGAATGTTGGCCCTTCTGGTCTTCCGGACTTACATCTTTACATAAGAAAACAACCCATAACTACAGTTGGTAACTTTTAAGTCACGAATAACAACAAGCAATTTTAAGTCTTATAAATCAGTCACTGAAAATGGTAAATGAAATGCCCAAAAGTGTTTAAATTAGTTAATTTTGTATCCCTTTAGTCCAGTTCAAGACCTAGATCAGCCTACCCTCTAACAAGGCTACGTTTTTGCGTTTTAGGTGCATCTGATTTGAGGGAGGAGGGGCGGGGTTTCTGATATGTTGATTATTGATTGCTGTCCAGCTGGGGAGGGGGGGGTCGTTTCCTCCCCTTTGGAAAACCTGGGATCAGGAGATGGAATTCGAGCATAAATGGGATACCAGTGTTGGGTTGTCAAGTCCCCTTCTCTTTTACCACTCAATGGTTAAATAATGTCAAAATAGTTTGTCCATACTTTGCTCTTTTCTTGCACTGTCTTCTTTGAGTGCGTTTTGTTCTTGCAGTGTTATATGCCATTATTTTTATAGTTGTGGTATCTGTTTTTATCTTTTATGTATGCTCTTTTTGCACTGTTTATTTAGGTAAACATTTGCAGTAATTTTAATTCAGTTTGGTAAAACCACTGATAATTGATAATGTAAGGAAGATGATATTCTATAACGTGGGGATCAATGACTGCTAGATTGAACACACATGAAAATCCGTTGGCATAATGTCTCTATTAATTAGCCTACTGTTTTTAATGTATGGCTTTGGAAAATTTCATGGAAATGCCAGTATGATGCCATGGAGTATTATGCAGTATTTCTTTCGTGAGACCTATGTATAGTATCTCTTAATTACTTAATAACTGGATTTCACATTGCTAAATAATATCAATATTTGTAAGGAAGAAAATATATTTGTCAAAAACAAAACCCTTGTTGTATATACAATTCTCAATTACTCTTAAAACAAAGGCTAAGCAAAGATTAAGTATAAAATAAAACATTCCACACGAGTCCCTCTATCGACGTCATAAATTTGCAAACGTAGCATTGTTTATTCATGAGACAGGTACAAGAAAGAGATTTGCATTTTGTATTTTGTTTTCATCAGTGTGCTGGGCTTGTGATTCGTTTTGATAATTCATCTTTGAATTCTCCTCTTCATTTCACATTTGATATAAATGCAATGAAGAACACAGAAGAAGACAGGGGAGAAAAAGATAGATGGTTACGTGGGGATTTGGTCACCCACTCCCCAAAATGGAATACTCATGGGGTGACTAACACCTCCAGGTTGCGCTTACTTCACCGATGAGAGCACAAAATGAGAATGAAGAGCAAAAGAAGAGGACACTGAGAAAAGAGGGCAAAATGATGAATTTGAGTAAGAAAAGAAAATAAAATAAGAAAAGAGAACGAAATGAGAAGAAAATGAGCAAAACAGACAGCAAAATGAGAAAAGAACGTCAATGAGCGCAAAATCATTAGAGGGTGGCACTCTTACGTTTCGAGATGCTTCTTCCACATTAAACTCTCTAAAGAGGAGGGGGGGGGGGGCGAAAACCAAATACCCTACTGCTTTTCATCTTGATGTATCTATTATCATGTGTCACATTTTCCCCCGTACTAGTCACTGAATTGGCCAGGATGGTAAAACGAGGACACCACTGGTACGACCCTTCTTTACCATTTGCAGGGTTTTTGGAAATCACTGAGACTGAAAGCAGGAATGGCATAGTCGTGCAATTTTGCCAGTTAATGAAAGCTGACTGTACGGCATTTGAAATGTTTCCGGGTCTCGTGTTCATTGATATATTGCCATTGATCTAGGCTATCTAACCACGAAATGCGATGGAATTCCGCAATGAATGGAACAGGCTAGACAGAATCTGGATTTCAGTTTCTTAAATCCCTCTTTCATATCAGTCGTCACGGTTCTGCAAAATCTTTTCAGCTTTGCTTTTTTTAGAGTTTTGAAATTCCTATGACTTTTCAAGGTTTTGAACTGAGCTAAGTTGATAAACTTGTCTGACCTAAGGTGTTGCAAACCTTGTCACAGCCTCGTCCCCTTCCTGTGGTAGGGGAGAGATTGTAGCTATAGCAGGTTGTTTTCGACCTGCAGCTTCGTCTACATTAGCCTCTAAATTACCTTTACTAAGTATCGATGAGTTTATTTCGAAAAAAAGATAATAATAACGAGTCCGCTACTCCCCCATAACATTCGTTCAGTGTGACACTTACTATTTCAAGCATCTATGCACAACGAGTTGTCCGTTGTTGCAATTTTCTTCACAAATAACGAAATAATTCTAATAAATGAATGATTGTATGAGTCCACTCCTCATCGCAGATGCCACATTAATTCATATCAGACGAGTAAAAAACCTAATATAGTGACATAGCCCCCAGCTCGTGGTCTTAGCAACAGCTATGTAAACGAGCCTTGTAAAGACTAAATAGTCTGACTCACTTTTGTCAAACAGGTTCCTCAAAACAAAGGAGTCCGAATTCGAGCGTTTAATAAAGACCCTACTAAAACAAGCTCATACTTGAGTTATAACCAGGATGTATTTCCCTAGCTTCCTCTTGGTTAGAATTCAGCCCACATAAAAGAGTCTATAATGTAAAGCATACATCCATACCTGTGCCAAGGACCGATGACAATATAGGAAAAATACTTGGCGGGCAACAGGAAAGTATAGTGAGTATGTATCTTTCTGCTTTAAGGCATTTAATATACATCGGTGAATGTTATGAAACTGACATTTTTTGAAGTAAATTTTATCCGGTGTTTCCTTTCGTATTGATTTTACTGGTGGTATAAGTCACTTTAGACAACTCCTCATCTTTCAAGGACCGGCGGCCTAGGATTTCTGCTTAGATATTTGTAGATGTATGTGCCAGCTGTTGAGATGTCATTGTATGTGGGAAATATGAACCTTAGAAGAAAAAATCAAATATTTCATGACATAAAAGTTCTTAGTTTTCTGTCAGGGATCGGGGAGAGGAAGTACATGACCGAAATCTAAATGTCATCATATTTTGGTATTACAGTACACTATGCATTTTCTGCGATTTACTTATGTTTTGGGTTTAAGTGAAGTGCATATCTCACATCTTTCGCTGATTACTTTCTGACCAGAGATAGGTAACCTGTTTGAATCATATAGGGCTACATTGCCACTTTTGAACTATGTGTCTTTATAACTCTTCCCTATTCTGCTCGTTCATGTCCTTATTCTCTTTAGTTTGCATTTCCTTTCAAACCGGAGGTTTGCGCCGCGGGTTTTGGCCACCTTTACTATAGATTGTTTACACAATTTACTGAATGTGGATCCTGACTTAAGTGTAAAGACAACATTAAAAAAAAACCTCATGGTCACCATAATAGACATGCTAATATTTTAATACCAAATAGGCCTATAAACCAAATCTTGATGAGTATAATGATATAATCTCTACTATATACGTAATTCGCCATATATAAATTCAAGTAAAAACTCTTATAACCTGCCACAGTTTCCAAATATTGTTTCAATCTGTAAAATACACAGACTTTTAGGCCTAGTTGTTTATACATTTCTCACGACAGAGGTGAAGTAGACTTAGGTAATTTTTCGATGTTTAAATATGTTTCCCTTTGATTCATGGCTTGAATTTAGTTTTAAATGAAGTGTCTGTTTTTGTTTTCTTTATTAAGATTACACACAAAGGTTAGCTCTTTGTTGTAGGTCACAACATGTGTAAACACACACACCAAATAATCGAATGACGTGAAGGGGAGTGACGAAAGGAAGTTAATGTATCGACATTAGCAAGGTTTTTGAAGTTTAACAAATAGAAATCAAGGTTTCTCCTTAAAGCTACAGCTAATTCGACACAATTTATTTGTTATATTAATATTTCCTTAGTGATTCCACTTGATTGATTTAGCAAGCTCACATATTAAACTAATCGTGGGCTTATTTAGATCTATTTCAACTCATTAATATGCATTATGCTTGCCAGAACTGAAACAAAGTAGTCATCACAGGTTTTCTCTTTGTTCAAGTGAACTGTACTTGTAGAATACCTGTCATAACAAAGAGTGCACTGCCAGTGTACACACATAGTTTGCAGAATGAGATTGTTCGGGAATGTGAGGGAGGTAAGAGGCTAAGAGGGCACTCAAATCGTGTCACTATAATTTCATAATTTCAACCGTCACCTGGTCTAACTACTTCCGATAACGGGAAGAGTTATTGGATTATCCTATGGGTAAAAAGGAAAGAAAACTGTCTGCTATCGTGGAATACTAATCCTGCTGATTCGAACAGTAGTGTGCGTTTTAAGACGGGGAAGTACCAACATCAAAACCTACTGTGCAAGGAATGGAAAAACAAACTAAGTTGTCAGAAGGTGTCTCAACCATGCTTCATATGGCGGAGAATTAGATTCACGTATCCACGGCCCCTAACCTCCTACCCCTCCGTCGGTATACAGATTACCCTGCCTTATGTTGGTTTGGCCGAACGATGTTGTACTGTGTACATTATCCTGTGTACACACCATTCCAGGTCAGGTGGACATTGTGAGATCACATTCCATAGGCTAAGGGGACCTTGTATACCCACTATATCGGTGCAATTTTTCGCGCCCATCGAATAATAAAAAATAACCCACATTCCATGTGCTGAGAAAATAACCCACATTCTACACGACAGTGATGTCATTGTTAATATTCCGGAGCTTAAATGTGATATGTAGAACTTCGCCTTGATAGATATTTAGAGTTTAAGTGCAACAATTTACACTCCTCACACCTGAGAATGTTGTCATGGATGGATGGTGTTACTATTTTGCATGCATTCTGCAGTTCCTATCATCGAAACCACAAATCTGAGACGAATCCCTTCTCTGTACCAAAACTGTGACTGAGACCTTTGACTTCTCTGTCAATGATGTTATATCGATTCTAGAAAGGTTTATCGACACACCCGACATTTAGTGGCACATTGAGTTGATATCAATAAGTTTGTGATGATTTTAAAGGGTATAAACACCTGAAAATACATATGATTAGCATACTTAGTCAAGTTTCACATTCAATCTTTATGAAAATTTTACTGTCATTTTTTTTTACCATTACTTGCTGATGTGTGCATATGAAGAAGCGCCTATACGATAAGCATCTGGGTACAGAATTTTCAATAGATGAATTGAATCCTTGAATACTCATTCATTGATGTTCACTTATATGTGACACTTCTTAGTTTGACCATTGTCATTAGCATCTTAAGAAAAATTTACAGGCCGAGGAAAACGTAGTGAATTTCAAGGCAAAACCCCAACAGTCTTTTTAACTACCACAAATTATCAACTAGATAGATGTTATTATGTTCAATATATTAAGTCGCCATCTCATCGAACTCTGTGTAATATTGGTATTCCCCAGGGCTCTTAAACTGGGACTACGTCTTTTCATTTTATACATTAATGATATCTATACATGATCTCAAAAATTCAATTTCATCTTACTTGCAGATGATGCCACTGCTTTTGTTCAAAAAATTAATTTACAAGCAACCCCTACGTTTTATAGAGTATCTAAATGGTAAACATCAAAGATTATCTGTTAACATTATGAAAATCAAATTTATAATGTTTGACAACAAAGTTAACGACACAAGCAATATTAATGTTTTACTAGATAGACACCAAATTAAAGGGTCAAATTATACAAATTGTATTGGAATAACAATTGATCGAAGATTAAATTGGAAAGAAAACAGTGCTATTATTCGCAAAACAGTCTCCAGGTCGAATGAAATCATAAACATTTTTTACCCACAAACATACTTTTACTCTTATATAATGCGCTAATTCTTCCATATTTTAACTAAAGTCTGTTACTGTGGGGAAATACCAACGATACATCACTCAATGAGTTGTAAAAGTTACAAAAAAGAGTTGTTCGAAATATTAATACACCCTGCAAAACTCCCAGTGCATCTCTTTTCAAAGAATTAAGATTATTTTCAATTTACGACTTACTTAAGTCGCACTTGGCATTTTTGTCTTTAAAAGGCCTTATGACCTCCTTCCTTCACCTTTTGATCACTTCTATACCCACAACTCCAAGTACCACAACCACAATACTAGATCGAGAAATTTTTATAAATCAGCCACATACCAGATCTAGTCTTGCCCACTCTCAACTAAGAAGCACAGGTGTACACTTCTTGAATTCACTGGGTCATGAAGTTAAATCGTCCCCAAGTATCTACATATTCAAGAAAAAAAATTAAAAAAAATCCACTTAAATAACAATTCAATGTGATTTGTCATCCTGTAATATTTTGTTTATGATTTGTTATTTTTACGTGTCATTCGTCTCTTTTCTTCTTTATTTTGCTTATTTCGTTTTGTATCTTATGAAAGGTATCAGACTCGAAAAGTGTTCCTTTTTATGGTTCCTCTATTTTCAATATTAAGGTGTTATATTCTGCTCTTTAATTTTCCTTACTTTTAATATAATATGTTCCTCATTTAATGTCATATGTATTGTTAATTTTGAAATGGAATATAGAAATAAACTTCAATTCAAATCAATTCTAACTCATCAAAATAATTTATTTCGAATGTGGTGGTTGGTATTGAATTTCCCACCGATTTCCACGGTAACGTTTACAAGTACCTCAGGGAGAAAGTAGGCCCTCATTTTCGGACTGAAAACTTGTCGGACTAAAAACTCGTGTTTCGAACTGAAAACATGTCTTTTTTTTCGGACTGAAAAGGTGTATTTTATTTTCGGACTGAAAAAGTGTGGGACCGAAGATAGGTACACAAGTATTCTCAAAAGTACCTACTGTCATGTTTAAGAGAACCTTACTTTGCAGCAGGACTGAAATTTTCAATGGCGTTATCGCAAACACTCTCAATTCCATGTAATCCGAACGCCACGTTTACATCGCCCACAGTTAAACTGTCCAATATCCGCTCACTTGAGATCGTTCCATGTCACAAAGTTTCCTTTAATCTCACTGAACATTGCCTAAGGTACTCATCAAGGCTATTGGTGGGGAATTCAGTACCACACTTATGACATTCCTCTCCATTGCTATACATGACATAAAACAGCATTTTTGTTTCAACAGTCATGCACTTTTTGTTTGTTGAGAATGGAAGTTCCCCCCCCCCCCATCTGCTGGAGATAATTAACCATTTGTTCGATAAACTTTATTCCACTGCAATTAGACTATAGGATTCCCCATCAAATTAGCTTAACCGTCGACCATTTACTGTGCATGACTCCACTTTCGATAAGATGAACCAAGTAAAATACGATCATTAAGTAGTGGCTAGAGCAAAATGGATAGAAAGCAAGGCGCAAGCAATCCCCGGATACCACTCCCGTAATCAATCAGGGGATAACTGAGAAGTCTGGAAATCTAGTGAATTTCATCCGTATTTTCATGCTTGTGTATAACTTCCATCTTTACATGTGATGGAAAATGTCGTGTATTCAAACAAAAGTTACAACAATTCTTCCTCTCAAATTATTCTAATTATAACATCATGTTCCCCAAAGTACACCCGATTTGTCTCAAAGTGGAGACTACTCTGCCGACTTTGATTTTGTGCTTAAATTTAAAAGGATTCAGGCCCATAAAAATTCATCTGGCTATGGCAGATATAACAATCCTCACGACAGCACTTCATTGTATTCGTACCTGATAAAACCTCACATATGTATTGAGTAGAGAGTTCTCCGAACTTCTTTACTGAAAAGATTATGCATCTATGATGATGGGCCATTCATCAGGTTTTTATGGTGATATCGTATGACATACACTAGATGTTTAACTGTGTCGAGAGTTTAGTATTTACATAGCTTTGTTGTTGATTTCCTGAGTTGATACCATAGGGCTATTGGTGGTGATGGTGTTGGAGTTGTCCTTTATTTTGATTACGATGAAAATGGGGACCATGATGGCATGTAATTTCATAGATATACGTCCCAGAATCACTGACTTAAGTGAGGCTTACTACCAACTTTTCCGGCATTTAATAACTCTTCATTTGTGTGTTCATAGCAGTCCAATGGCGCACAGAATAGCCGAGGGATGGATACTGGTTTTGACAGCAGTCAGCCTCGTGCAGACCGGTAGGTTTACAATGCATATTTTCTTGCAGTTTGTGTCGTTAGGAGGTTTACATATTACAAGTTCTTCCTGTGAACAACATCGTATTATTACTTTCGTCATTGTCAGCAGTATTGTCCACGAAGGGGTCCCAGGAGGACAGGGGGGCGCCCGAGAAGTAGACATCGTCCCCCTAAAAATGAGTTCCATCCTAATGCAAACCTTCTACTCTGGAGAAAAGAAAAATTGAAATTAGGTAATACTGCCATTTCAAACAAAAAGAGCATTGGCATTTGAAGTAGAGCGATGAATAGTTTCTGAAAGGCACCATTTTGCCTCATATAACATTTCTATTTTACGCCTGGTCGCACCCCGTTCTTAGAAAATCCGCGGACAACACTATGTCACTCATGACGTTATGATTGTGCTAGAATGTTCCATAGACCCTCTTCCATGCTCGATTTCACACGTTTTGCCTATCGACATGACACCTAATACCCCCTGCACTGCAGTTCAAGAGAGCCTAGACATTAGATTGACACACCTCAACTCCCTTTACGAGATCGATGTTTAATTGACCATGTGGATCATCATGATGTAATAAACACGTCCTGAGGTGACATGGATTTTCAACAAGTTGAACGTGGGAAAAGCAATAAAGAGGTGAGGTCGGAGGGTCTCTCATTTTAGCATAAGAGATACGGCATGTCATTAGTACTATTATGATGAGACTATCATTATCAGCATTACTATTACTTTCTGTACATTAAGTAGTTTGAGTTCATACCAACTTGAACGGTTTGGATCCAACCCATGCATGGTTACAGAAACGATTACTTGGTGTTTGTTCATTATTTGCACCATTAAGTAGTACGCTACCACACCATTCAAGTTCCCCAATAATTTGTGGTTAGAGGACAAGACTGTTGAAAGTGATATCTCGTGTCATATAAGTGTGCCGAAAGACGATAAAGATTAATACGTAAGAGAAAGTAAATTTGTTTACTTGGAACTTTTCGAGAGAATTCTGGCAATGTATCTTTGAGCCAGTGGAGTAGCTACTGGGACGCAGGGGGTAATTTGCATCACCTTCCCACCCCCTTCGAAAGAAATAAATGGAAAAAAATGTGGAAATATGGGAAATATTTGTTATTTTTGTTATGATGAGTAATAGTAAGACATATCCATGTATAATTCGATGCAGCATATAATGCAGCATATTTCCCCAGACTTCGTGTGCCACTGGGGCATGAAGCAGGCTTGAGTCACGTTCCACAGAAATGGCGGTCCCTGGCTAACAGCAGGTTGAATATGTGCTCGAGGGTGTCATTATGGTCAGTGCAGTGGGACTGTACAGCCATTTAGCTATGGCGCAACTAAAACTGGCAGACACTTTTGTGACCTGAAACTAAAAGGCAAAGTAAGAAAAACACTTCATGCAGGTCATGGAAACTTCGTCCGTTACAATAGTCAACCGGATAGCAGAATGACAAATCAAAAGGCACGCTACTCCATCATTCAGTTTACAGTTCCATGGTTTTGGACCAATTATTGGTATACGGTGTCGACCGATACTGGAGCCTCCTGGGAAGCCTGACTAAACTGTTTTGATCAAAATTGTTCACACATTGCCTTTGTTGTGCTGTGACAGAGGGTATACCGATTTGTGAAATAGCGTAGGAATATCTTCAAAACTGCCCAGTTTTGTTACATTGTCATTCTGAATTAGGCCTGCATGTATAAATTCTAAGATGAATATTTCACACGCAAACTGAAGAATTAAAATCATTACTTAAAAACAGGAATTCCTGGAGATATAATCAGTTTAAAGGGAGATAAGGCATTTGTTTTACAGAAGGTCATATTTGTAGAACCAATATTTGTGGATATAGAATGATAGATCATTCAAAATAAGGAAGGACTATGGTCTTTTTTTTCAAGATATGAGTCCCTCAGAGAAAATTCAGATAGAAATTCAGTTATTTATAACAATAATTTGTTTCACCCCAACTTTCCAAAATTCAAATGATGCATTTACTTATCACATGCATGATTTTTTTGGGAGATGAAGCTTTGGTAGATGTTCTTGGATGAGAATGAATGGTTTAACAATGAGTAAAGATATTTTCTTTGTATGCCATGTTGGTGTATTCTAAACGCCCCTATTTCCCTTCAAGCCCGTAACATTCAATGCAGCAACATTTGCATCTAGTTAACTCTACTTGAGCAGTAATTTTCCAAAAAGGAGGGGACGACCATCCCACAGGACGACAATCTGTCATCAAATCCATCATATCAAAAGTCACACACATATGGACAGACAAGCACCCCCGTCCAATGTCACTCTCACATTCAATATCAAACACAGCACCGTGTGACCTTGGAAAAGTTTCGGGAAATTTCCGTGTTTTGCCCCTGTGGAAAAATCTCAGCTACGCCAAGTTTCGAGCTTTGCTTTTACTTACATGTAGTGAATTGTTCCCCATTCTCCGAATTCACGTCTAGTGTCGAATATTATAATGTAATGCATTTGTCATCAATTGACTTATATGAACATAACTCAATAACATATTTGCCAGTGTTTAACTTGATGAGTACTCGTTGAAATAACATCTCTTCTATTTCTATGCAAATTACACTGTACAATAACAGGTTAGTGACGTTTTAAATACATCTTTGGCAAGCACTGTTATGCAATTAGTAATTTTTAATACCACATTGTTCTCTAATTGAAAACCTTTTATATATGATAGCACATACATGATGTCTTATTTTTTTTCATTTAGATAATAAAAACCAGGTTTTAAAATCTTGAAAATTTGTGATCAATTGAAACAATTGTTAATATTTTATCGCAGTTGCCGCCGAGTGCATTAGGCCAGCTGATTTCGCAAACGGTGAGATGCTAGGAAGTCATCGTGGAAACTCTTTTCGAAGTGGATACTCGTTAAGATTTACCTGCAATGAACCACACTTCAGACCAATACCAACCAATGGCAGAGTGACATGTGATGGTGACCAATGGGAACCACGTATGCAATGTGTCCGTATGTACAACTATCTCTTACAAATTAAAATTTATGGCTACTAATTGGAAAGCACAAAATAGCGTTTATTTAATGTTTTCTCCATATGTGTACCCACCTAATTAATATGCAAAAACATGACAATGACCCCCTCGTTGACAGGTTAACTGATACTGTATTTCATGCCATATGTAGTAACGTTTGCCCATTTATTAGTTCGCCAATATTTAACATCAATACTCAATAACTTTGGTAAACAACGATTCAATTGAAAGTTTTAGATATAAGATGTGTCTTCCTCTATTCTGTATTTCACATATTCTTACGCTAATATCCTTTTCGTGATACTAAACAATGTAGCGATAGTTAAGGAAGATCATACGATGAAAATGTGATAATATACATACTCAAACCTCCTTCTCAGTTTAAATGTATTGTTGCGAGAAAACGGCTATCTTTCTCGTATATTCAGATTCCTCCACTTGAACAGCTTATCTTAACTAATTGTATGCTTTTACGTGCAGGCAATGTGGTATTTCAAGGAAAAACCGTATTTTGAGATTTGTGCTCGTAAGTGTAGCGGGGTGGTGATTCAGGGCTGAGTGCCAGAGTTTGCAGGCTTCCGGTTCACAAGGTCGGCTTTGTTCCCCCCGATCAGGGAGTAGCGAGGTTCGTCCAGACGTGAGGCGGGGTTAGTTTGCTTTCGTAATACAGGATAGAATACTTGACCATCTTGTGATTAGACCTTTGTGTATGTCAATCTAGCTTGATGTGCCGTAATTGGTCAGTTTGCTTGCATAGGACTTTACACAGTAATTTGTGTCGGATTTTACACGATAACGGAGTGCTTTATAATGCCATGTACGGCGTGATTTTATTCAGTAGTTTAGGGTGTACTTGTACACTGTTACCAGGCAGAATCTATGCCGAATTTTTATCCATCTGCTGATGGGCGATTTTTAGGGACTTAGTTTATTTTTGACTTATTAGTAGAGCGGTTTGCGCTGCGTAGTATTTACGCTGCTGACCCTCAGCTGCGTTGCGTATGTTCAGCTGCTGATCTGTGTCGAATTTATCTTCAACGCTGCGCTGGGTTTAGCTGCTGAGTCCCAGCCGCGCTGCGCTTTAGCCGCTGAGCTTTGGCTTCTCGCTTTCAGCTGCGCTGCGTTTCAGCCGCTGAGGTTTAGTGGCAATGCCTGGCACTACATCGTACTGTTTATGCCGCGTAGTTTGGTTAGCTGCGATAGCATAGTATGAGTGTTAGCTTACCGCACTTGCTGTTTATTAATTTGTTGAATTATTTTATCACCTCATTTGCTTGGTATTGCGACAGTGGTGATGTCTTCAATTATATTTTCTAATCCTAACATGCTCTGTTAGTGTACTCATTTATTTTCATCGGTGTCATCCAGCCCCTACCTCTCCAGGCTCTCGCCCTTCCCCCTATACCCCTTCACCGACCTGATTCCTTACCACACGACCCGCTCGGGCAAACGTTACAGTATTTAATATTCAATGCAAACCATGTGGTCTGTCTTTGATAACGTTATATCCATTTCTTACCCAGCTGCATTGTGTTCCTACTTTTTAAACTTTCCGAGAGGTGAAGTTACTTACCAGCTTGGCTCAGCTGGAGTCATGGCAAGATTCCGATGTAATAGCCCTGGTTACCGATTAGATGGAGAGAGAAAATTGACATGTGTGAATGGCGCTTGGTCGAGTTATGCTCCTAGGTGTCGTGGTATGTATTTTGCTTTACACCTTACATGTTTATAAAAACAAACATGCCACGATGTCTTGACTATATGTCTTGCCAACCGTGTGTATTGGTTACTCTGTCTAACCATCCCCTCTTCGAAATATTCATCCGTCGCCTGGTAAGTCCTTGCGTTTGATCCCGTGTATCTCTTGTCTGTGATTATATAACTTTATCTGCCAACCTAATTGTTCCTCCGCTAGTTAAAACCAGTGTTTCTCAATGTGTAATAAAGGTAACCACAAAAGTCATTTTGTGAAAACTGCCCGTTAATGACATAAATTAACATTCTGATCATTTGCTAGTTGAAATTGAGCTGAAGGATTAGAGCCTTGGACTCTACCAATCGACTGCATTGTTATTTAAGATGTTTCATTGCGGTGGTATAAAGTCATTCGGAAATCTCATTTATTGCATCATTATTGTAAACTTTGTAGCACTATAGATGTCAGGACAGGAAGTTTGAAGAAGTTGCATCAGTGCGAAGTCATTTTATGAGAGCATCTCCCCCGTCAAGATTGTGTTTGTAAATGTCAGTACTTTTTATTTAATATATACATTTTTTACAATCACATATGCTACATTACTATAAATATCATGTAACGGACTGTTTACATACGATCACAGATCGTGGTATTTGGCTGTAGTGCAAAGAGAGCCACAATGGCGACATACACTTGGGGATGTCAGTATGGTAGTACCTGAAATAGCATTTAGGACTTAAGTGGCGTAATGAAACTCATTTGCTGTGACATGACATGATGCAAAGGCAAAGGAAATGAGTAGAGTTGCACATTGCCAATCTAGTAATTGGTTTTACAGCAATGGAGATATGTCCTGAACCCGAGGAGAGAGAAAATCTAGTCACAAGGGTAATGGATGGATGTTTTCGTGAAGGCCTGTGGACATTTGGAAGTAGATATACGTTCAAGTGTAAAGACGGTCACGATATGCAACCACCAGCCACATTTAGTGGATTTCGGTATTATCCAGCAATTGAATGTAGAAAGAATGGTTGGAATGCTTCACTTCCTACTTGCGTAGGTAAATATTCACCCCTCCATTATTCAACGTGTATCAATATTTTTAAATGACCTTCAAGTAACTTGACTGCTGCAAAACAAACTACTATGTCATCATCGTCATCATCGTCGTCGTCAAATCAAGGGCACATGTAGAAATTGTATAAAGCTTGTTTAATTATTTAAAACTATTAAAATAGTTCCTAGAACTATGAAAACCGCAGGGGAATTATTCAACCTTTTCAAGTATGAATATATGTTTAATGAATTATAGTCTAATAGTGACCACTCCATAGTACTCCAAATGTTGTCCGTTCCTTGACGATTACGAGCAATCTTTATCAAAGAAACACACATGTTTTATATATATGTCATATATATATATATGGTTGGTAGTTGTACACGTTTTGTTAAAATTTTAATGAATTGGTTGAAATTGTGTTTTCTTTTAGGTCTGTCGTTATGAATACACCATTCATCCTTGTTTTGCATCTAATCATAGCTATCACTGCCACAGATACGGTGTTTGATATTTCCGAGACTGAAGACGCCACAAAAAGTCTGGACGACAGTGGTGAGAGATCCATCGGGTTACCATTATCTCATCATATTGGCATCGAACTCTATTTTATATTTGAAGCATCGTCGAATGTCGGATGGGCAAACTTTGAACGTACTAAAGAATTTGCTAAAAGACTCGTTAGGGAGGTGAGTAAAATTGTCTACTCTGTAAGAATCTGTTTTGCAGTAGAGGACGAAAAGAAAAAGGAAATGATACATGCCACAAGTGACACATACGTACATACATACATACGTACGTACGTACGTACGTACGTACGCACATACATATATACGTATATACGTACATATGTACATACATAGGTACGTTCATACATAGGTACATACGTACGTACAGTGCTTTCAGAGCATTGTTTTGCAAGTCACCCAGTAATTCAAATCATGTTGGAATTTGCTTATATGATTAGACTGATTTTGGATAAAGACAGGTACATATTAATTGAGTGTAAAGTTTTGAAAAAAACTTTTACATAGTTGATGTCTTACTCTCAGCCCACCAGCAGCAGTAACGCTGATTTCGTTGGAAGAACAACCTTCATGAATAACGTTATGGGGGTGTATGCCCCTGATGTTCTGAGGTTTCAGCATATCGCTGGGTGAAAAATTAAATCTCATACAGTACAGCGGTATATGTTTGTTCAAAATACTTCATTATACTCGAAGGTTCCAAAAGATTTAATTATTTCGGCTATTTCTCTTCTAAAGAGACAAGATAAGAACTAAGGACCCCATCATGAGATTCATGGCCAAGTCGCGGTGGAGATCTATGAGGTTGTAGCTAGTTTGGGGTGAAAAGTTAACTTTCAGGATAGCATACTTCAAACATGAAAACGTCCAACCTCTTGTGGGATTAAGACGGAAAGTCTGTTGGGGGTCTAAGGGGGAGAAGCCCTAGGAAACTTTGGGTTAAGTTATCCGTGGAAGAAAAACAAAGTCTCATGGACTTCCTAGAACAGAAATGTAAATGCAAAATTATGAGTAAAGAGGGACTTAAATAGACATAGACAGGTATGCATTTGTCAGGTCACTTCAGCTGAGTGGGTTGTGGGGGTGGGGGAACGTTGTGACTGGGGTGCCCCCACTGCCCGTATATACTGTGTGCATTAATAATGTTATGTATATCTGAATCTCACTGGTGGGGTTGATTTTAGTGGGTTTACAGTCGTGGTATTACTGCCCCAGCGACGGATCCTAAACATTACAAAAAGTTCCGTTTACAGAGTGAGGGAGACGTCAGAACAGAAAATTCAGAGAGAGTTGGATTTGATTTAATCTATTAGACATATATTTGTTGATTCGGACTGGTACACAAATTAGGTGAATTAAGTTGACGATGATGGCTGGAAAATTGAATAGAAACAGTTACATGACCACTACAAATGGGAGAAGGGAAGGAATATGATGACACAGGCCTACGTAGTGTACAGAGAGAGAGAGAGACGAGTCTACGGTTCGACAGCAACCAGCAACCTGTGAGGAGCCTCGTGGTGAACCCACTTGCCTTGTTAGAACGTCACGAGGTCTACGATGACTTCGACTAATCAGACATGACATAATTGTGTACATCATTGTAAGTAAATCGTTGCTACCCATGAATTGACCAATCGCGTAATATTGCAAAAACAAGTAACAGTGCTTGCCATTTCCATTTCTAACATGTGTTTCTTTATTTATACTGAATGATTGAAGGGAATGAAGAAAAAGTTAATAAACTCTGGTAAACAACGAAAACTGAACTTTGTATGATATCTGCGTGTATGGTAGCGCATAACGTTTACCATATACAACAATAATAACAAACGAGGCCTGTACATTGACAACATTACCATACAGAAAAGGCCTTAAGCGCAAGGAATGTCTTACGCACATTAATTCAGGGGTAGGCCTAAGCCTTGTTTACACAGATGAGCCAGGAAAAGGGTACACACACACACACACACATAGCATAGCATAGCGTGTACGATGTATACAGTGTATTCGGTATTTCATAAAAGAACGCGATTATCTTTTACTTTTGATGATTAAAGAGAATACGTTATTTATGACAACTATTTAAGTTTCTGCTTAAAAGTATGGACCGAAAAAAATATTACCAAACTTTGTGACCAAACGTCTTTGATGAGACATGTACTATACAATTTTAGAAAGAAAAGACGACATTGCTTTTGTTTTAAACATAATTATTGTTAATTGTGGTAGTTAATTGTTTTGCTTTGCTCTATCTTCGTAATGATTGACTCAAGATTACTTTGTAGACATTGTGTTGTGTATTGCATCATTCATTCATTTCATTTCGAAATTCATTTTATATGGATTTCTCAATCAAAACACCAGAAAAAAAATCTAAAACAAAAAAAGAGACACCTAACCAATTATTACTGCAACTTTTTAAAGATTTTAGTAAATGTTTGAAAATGTTATGATGCCCCTCAAAAAGCGTTGCTAGATGTTTCTTTCTTACCGGGCCTGGGCTCTGAATGAGAGGCATCATTGTAATACAGTTTGATACCGGAATACAGTATGCCTCTGTTGCATGGGCACACCTAGAAATTGCGGGTAGGGCCGACCTGAGAAGTGTTGAGTGCCTATTTAAAAGAAGCGCCAGCATCAGCTGGGGCGGAGCGTGGTAGGAACATGTATCCAAAAATAGCCCTACATCGCCGGAAATTGCTCTTCCCAGACCCAGCAAGTAAGCTGAAGGAAACGGTACTGTCAGTATTTTCTTACTGGAAAATCTATATTTTTACATTATTGTTAGTTTTCCGGAGTAAAAGTCTGATAAAATATTACATTCCATGATGAATACATTACTTGCTTGAATTTTGAAAGATGAATATGACCATCACCATCATTTCCTGGATGCGGATGGCGCTTTTAAAGTACAAACTTGCGTTTTGTTCACCTTCTATTTCAAGTTTTTTCTCATTCCCATACATTTCTATCTTCTTTATTTTTTTCTCGTGAAAATCTGAAAAAGACGCCAATCTATTTGGGTGTGTCGGAGGGGGGGGGGGGCACCTCCTGGCGGAGGGAACCCAACTGTATAGTAGCTCCGCCACTGTGTCTCAAGCAACATGACAAACTTAAAACCACCATTAATAGGCAGAAAATCTCTCGCTTCGACAGAAATACTGTAGTGTACACAGTATCTGCAGTTTATATACTGTGCGAAGTTCGTCTGCTCTGCTGGAGATCCTGCTTTGGGCTTTTCAATAAATGGAATGAACACCCTCCCGCCTGTTTAATCTCACTAAGGTCATTGCCATGTAATAAGGCAACTGGGTAGGAGTAGGATCTCTTAACAGAAGCTCATGCTTCTAAAACACGAGAAAATGATGGAGAAATAACCTGTTCCCACCCCACGCTTTATCCATTCTTCAACAGAAGAACAAATTATATTGACAGCTAATTGTGAGACCTCCGTCACTGCAAAATGTCCAAAAATCTTTTTCCAATTGCGCGCAAAAAGGGCTTTGATATGTATATATATATATATATATATATATATATATATATATATATATATATATATATATATATATATGGTAGTGCCCTTTATTGCCTTAAACAGATAAGATCTTATCAATTAAGATCATTACTATGATCGCGTTATGTGCTATTATTTTTTTTTGTCTTAGAGAAATTTTCTGATTGGCGTTATCAAGGAGTCATTTGTTATTGGCACAAGTAAAAAGATTCGATGATCGTCTCGTGTCTTTATTTAACTAATCACTCTCTCTCTCTTTACTTCATTGATCTTTACATAAAGAAACACCAATCAAGACAGCAATACCAAATTAATACATCCCCTTCACTGTAATGTCTAATTAACCCTTTTTGCTTAAGCGTCAAACTTACGAAAAAGTTGAAAATACTCTTTTACAGATTGGTGTGACCGATGAAGCAAACTCACTGAGGGTTGGAGCAATTAAATTCAGCAGTGATGCACACGTTATGTTTCACACAGTGGAGTTTGAAACAACTGATGAGGTAGTCAATGCAATCAATGCCATTGAGTACGGTTATGGTAAGGAACACCAACATCTTTATGGAAAAATGTAGGAATTTGAAAGATGATTCTAGTATGTAAACAGATGAAAAAACAACTTAGATACATGACCTGATGTAGATTCTGTTCTTAGACACAATGTTCCATAGGGTTTTTTACCATTTGGGTCTGTAGAAGCTTTTTGTCCAAGGTCCCATGTGGGTCCTTTCGTCTGTTTTATGAAATTTTGCACAATACTCCCCCTACAGATTATCTTGTGTGATGTTGATGGCTTGTCACAATAATACTATGTTACTGGTACCTTCACTGTGTTGAGGGACTTTTATTCCAAGGCATCTTGTAGGCCTACTGCCCATTTATGAAATTCTGTTCTAAATGCTGCCTTTTGCATATGCTTCGGTTGATTTGTATAAAACTTAGACACAATGCTAGGTTGTAGGCCTATTTTAGGCCTATTTTATGAAATTCTGTAAAATCCTTCTCCTCCTACAGAGGTGAAGTATGGGCTGTACATTCTGTGAAATTTTGTGAAGATCGACTAAATTTTCCTCGTCCTAATATGAAGGTGATACGATGACCAGGATTTCCAGGTCCAGATGCAAGGATTTGCTCGTTTCAACAGTAACTTTACATCACCACTAGCGCACTCAGTAACTCTTAATATCAAGAACTTCTGTCCACAGCAGTTTAAATCACTGAATCCAGAGCTCGCATGTCTACAGTTCTTACTCATTTCAACTCAGTATGCAACGTCCCAAAGCCTTTGGAGTGTATCATTCATGAACCATCTTTGGAATAATGTGTACTTTCAGGTGCATAAACCCAGAGACAATATGGTCATTGTCATGAAGGGGCCAGTTTACACAGTGATCATGAAATAGAGTTTAGAAGTGCCTACACATGTAGTGTGTGTCATTAAGCATGTACACGTGTTTGAGAGAAGGTCTTATGGAAGCGATAGGATTGTGACTTTTATTCTAAATGAGATAAGACATAAGTGTACAGGTCCTGCGCACTACCGCTAGGTCAACATTGCCCTGCTGTTACTCAAACATGCATGTGACAATTAGGTTGCGCATGTACAAATGGCACCTAAAGACCTGGTATAGCAACGGCATATAGTTCAAGCCTTATGAAAACAGACACCCTACGACCTAAATGACAAATTGAACAGCAAAGGCTGCAATCCACAGCTGGTACGTACAAAAACACAAATTTACCGTTATTGCTCAATGGTTATGTCATTCGGAGTACCTCCTAATTAATAATATCCCACACTTCAAGGTTGGAAACTTTACTTTTACTTTCATCTTACATGTTTGGGCAACGAAGACTTGAATAAAAAATATTTTCATTTACCTTTGATGTGTCTAGGCCATACATTTATTTTTTTTTAAAGAATTTTAGAGTGAACTATTAGGAATAATTCTCTCCTGAAAGTTGAGAGTACTATGTTGAATTTTGACCAACCAAAAAGGCTCATTGTGTTGGAGCTGTTGAATAAGAGCAACAGCCAGCTGTCTGATATCGAGTGTATACATATGATAAGTCCTCCTGTTAGTAATTTCTGTTTTTTACCGTCTGCCACTACATTATTTAAGCATTTCAAGAAGTTGGAAGTCTACTTTTGTTAGTCATAATGCAAGTAACATTAAACGTATCTATTACGTGGTTCTTATGCCGGACAATTACATGTATACTTAGTTGGAATACTATGACTTTACACTTTCATTTCTTGTTGCACAGGTGCGGGAAGAAACCTGGCAAAAGCCTTCGATAGGTTATTGAACGTGATGCTTCCACAGAGCTCAGCGTTGAACCGACCAGGCAGTGTCAAGATTGCTGTCCTTTTAAGTTACGGTAAGTGTCTAGTGAGGCATCTGCTCTCAAATTAAAACACCCTCACAGAATACCTAAAAAAATGCAGCAAAGTGTGGTTGCATATTTTTTACTTTCCAGTGGCGTAGCTGGGATAGTTTGCAAAAGGACAGCTTGGGGTATGAAAATTCCCCAAATCTTTTGAAGTTAACATCTGACGTCTATTTGATTTTGAAAGGGCAAGGGTGAAATCAGGAGCGCAAGCTGGTCCGAGAATATTTATGAGCACGACCTTTGATGGAACCTGTCGTACATTCATCTTGTTTCATTTGTTTGAACATGCAAGTGACCATTGACATTGTATGACCTGTGTTTGACCTTCATGTTAATTAATTTATTTGTGCGAGACTTTTGTTCATCAGAATACACGTGAACGTCAAACCCAGCAGAAGTGCTCCCCGTGTCTCTCTTTCATGTAAAGGGTGGCTGGAATGTTATGCATAACCAGTTAAGGACACACCAGAACCGATGACTGATAACCTTAGGGGATCTAAGGTTAGGGAGTGTCCACTCCCCCCTCCCCATTGCAAAATATTTTTTATGAAGGGTGGAAGAGATACCAATTGATCCTACGCTTGATGCTCGATTTGGAATGAGTGTATCCTCAATGATTCTTACTTTTAAAGTAATGATTTTAATATTTTGACCTTGCTTGGTAAGGGACAAGTATCGCCGACACCGAATAAATCGGTCCAACACCATCGAACTCAGTGACACGAGTTCTAGCAATGGACAAGCTTGTAAATTACTTCGGCGTACTGAATGATGTTACAATGACATTCAGTTAGAGTCCCGCAAGTCTTATATCTTTTCGAAAATTGTAATTGAAGACATCTTCCACGATCTACGTGTAGTTTCTTTTTGGGGTGAGGGGGGGGGGTTTACTTTACCTTTTAGTTTCATGTCATTGAAAATTGTGTGACATGCAAAACAGTGCAGACTTCAGTCAGAAGTTGCAATATTGAAAGTTGAAATATTGTTCATATCTCTTACTGTTTTTAAGATATGAAGTTTCAAAATTTCAATTAAAATGTAAAATCAATGACGTGGAGTGATGCACAGTGTCGGTATTTCTTTATATACATTGTCATTTAGTTGCCTCATTATTGTGTTTCACATTGGTAGGTGATATCAATATTTTGAAGACGAAAATATATGCTCTCAAAATAAAATTCTCTGGGCATATAAAATTCTCAAATGTCCTTGAAATAAAGGTTACATGAACAAGAGATTAACATAAGACATACCATGGGTGTCTCTTCCTTGACGTCTAAATTTTCATATCTAGGAAATGTTTATTTATGAAGCAGATGTGAGACACTAATTTGCCTGTAAATTGGTCAATCTTTGATGGAATTTATAATTACTTTTAACGTTTTCGACGCTTCATGCACTCAATAGTTCGAAATGTCATTTTCGTGTCACACGACCTTGCGTGCGTGTGACGTGTGCCCTTGTTTTCAGGTGGGATCGACGACCGAAGCAATAGATTTTAGGTCATCTGTAGAAAATTCAATAGATTTCTCCGGTCCTCTCAAGATTAACAATAGACAGTGTGTTGTTAAGGTTAGGATTGAGAAAGAAAAAAAAACAATAGAAAGCACAATGAGGTCCTCCAAATGAATGGAAAACAAAATTGTGTGTGTGTGTATGTGCCGTTGTTTTCGGGTGGGATCGAGGACCGTATAATAGACTTTAGGTTCTCTGTAGAAAATTCAATAGATTTCTCCGGTCCTCTCAAGATTAACAATAGACAGTCTGTTGTTAAGGTTAGGATGCAGCGAAAGGCATCTCTCTTCATACTTTATCAGTGACATAGACAAAATCACGTTCTATTTTGACAAATAAAGGTAATCCCACCGAAGGAGGCGACTCGCAGGAAAAAGCTAGATTAGTAAGGATGGAAGGTGTTACAGTAATGTGTATCGGTATGAGCGAAAGTGCTAACAAAGAAACCCTTCGTGGATATGCCAGTGAACCGACAGAAGATCACCTTTTTTTCATGAAGAACTACAGAAGTCTTGAAGAGCTGATCAAAAGAATCACCAATCAGACCGTTGGTAAGTAACTCAGACACTTCTAAAGGAAAATCTATACGGTTCGATGGCGTCTATTCTGAACCAGGGATCTCTCAGTACGACCCATAAATGTAATAACAAGCATAAATGTAACATCCACCATATATATAATAAGTTTTAACCAAAAATGCAATACTCACCATACCCACCATAAATGCAATAATTTTTATCCATACATGTAATAATCTGCCCCATCATAAATGATGAGACATTTGCGTTAAGATTACATATTTTTGTCCAGTAAATGTTTGAACAGCAAAACCTACATTTGCATTCCCTCGTAGATTACAGTGAATGCGGAATATCTTATAAACCGTTGAACAGGGACGCAATAACCCGAAAAACTCCTGCAAGAGAAGGTTCTTGGCCATGGCAGGTGCTGCTTTTAATTGCAAGCGTAAGCCATTACTGTTTCCTATTCGCTTTGAAGACGTAATGTGTGTTCTTACGAAATGCTGGCGCAATATATTTCATTCCTCATGAATATCAAACTCATCGCGAGTTTCAGTTTCATTATTAGGGTATGGACCTCTACAATCTTTGTAAGTATATGGATTTTCTTATATTATGTATATTTATATATTTTTTGGCGTGTGTATACATGTGTGAATCTATATCCGAGCGTTTATTAGTTGCAGGTTGCAGTTCTTGTGTAGGATCATTGCTACGTTTGGTTCTGAGCAGAGGTCAGTGCTGAGCAGCTCTGAGCTGATACTTTCCGGGTCCCATTTGCCGTATTCAATTATCCATTTTCCTCATCTATTTGGACAGTCCTGTTTCTTTTCGTATTTGAGTTACCTGAAAGATTTGGTGTGATTTCCATATCCGTCCCTGAATAGACCTCTAGTTAATCCTAATAGTATATTCCTATATATTAGATAACATCAGGTGGGCCACCTACACTCAATTTTACATTGGCGCAGTATAGGGGGGTTGAACCTGGGAAGCGTAATCAGGGAGTATGGGTATCTTCGATTTGATTTCAAATTTTAAAATTCATCTTAAAAAGGGTTCAGTTTAAGAAATTTGAGTCACCTCTATTCGTCTTTCTTTTTTTTTTGGTCATACGTAGGGAACGAGAGAGCACGTGTGTGGCGGAACACTTATCAAGGCGAACTGGATATTGACTGCAGCGAGCTGTTTCCGGGAATACGATTCAATCGAAGCATATGTAGGTAAGGATAATTATTGTTGCTTATACTTTTTTTTCGTGTGACTCCAGCTGCGTGGGAATGGGTCAATGACCCAATACTCGTTGCGAAAAGTGTTACAACAGAAAATGTAATAATTAACAGATAATGAAACATGAATCGATAATGTAATACAAAATTATGCGGTAACCAAAAGTGCAGTACGAAAATTAGTCGCTAATGTAATAACTGATAAAGCCAGAATACGGAGACATGATAGTGTTGGAAAGGACTTCGTCACATTTAGTGACAATGTAAAATAGTCCCTGAAATCAAGTATTTGACAAATATTTTATTTGTTTGTTTTTTCTTCCATAATAACAACAATACATAACATGATACAAACGCAACATGAAGAGAAGCATAGTAAAGAAAGAAAAATAATCTTGCAATACAAACACATGAATGAAAAGGCGAAGGAGAGAGAAAATGTAAGAATACTTTATATTAATTGCTACCATACAAAAAAAGTAAAAAAGAAACTAAATTAGGAAAAAATTAAGAACATAAGTGATTTCAGATCTCAATATGGAAATTCAAGTTAACCTTTAAGTGTCGTGAAATAACCCCACTTGTGACCTATCAATTTTAATAGGTGGCATACAAATTATTCAGTAAGTTTGGGCGAATATTTTATTGCAGTTACTCATTGGACGCTTGTTCTGAGGTCTAACTAGGATAGGTTTACGAATTAGAGACACCATGGCACCTACCTTACGTGCCTCGTTGCCATTAATAAGGTATGCTGTTATTTCTGTGTTTTCAAAGCACAAAAATTAAAAAGTAGACGACGTGCCTTGGTTTTTATCCCTAAAAAGTTTCCAAAATATATATGTATCATATTTTAGAAGAACTGTGTCCTGCGTTAAATATTTTACTCTTCCTTGGGAATAACCACAACGTAAGATTTTAGCAGCAGTGATCCCGTTTCCGTGTCTTCCCAACTCACATTATGTCCCCCAAAATAAATTCACTTGAAAAACATATGAAAACTACAATAATTCAATAAATAAGCCTAAAATAAACACAAAAAAATTAACGAGGGCGCACCATGCTTTTTTCTCGATCTATCGAAGTTTAACCGGTATCGTCCATGCGAAAGTAATGCAAAACAATTTCATGCATTCTTATTCAAGCTCGTCCTATTCAAAGTGATAACTCTTGCTTTTAGAACTTTAAATGTTCGTAAAATTACTTTAGTTCTTGGTATTACTTACTTATAAAGTGAAAAGTTGTTCGTTACTACATTATCGGTTAATTAGTTACTACATTTTCGGTTCGCGTTATTACATTATGGGTTATTTTTCACTACATCATCGGTTTACCATTATCGGTTATTATTTGTTACTACATTATCAGTCCGTTTGGCAGTATCTGTTCATTTTTACTAATCGTCTAATTTTTACATCATCTGTTTGAATTACTTTATCTGTTAATTGTTACATTGTCGGTTGTAACGCCCCCGCGATCTGTGGGCTATTTTGTTAGGAAAGGCTAGGCGAAATTTCGTACCAAGAGCGTAACTAATGTGATGATGGATAATGAACAGGTCCTTCAAGGGTCCTTGAAAAATAATATACAAATTGACTCCAAAAACATTGCATTTTCATTTTCATACGCTAAGTTATGATAAGAGTAAACTCGTGGGGCCTCATATGTATTCTGGAAACCAGCAA
This sequence comes from Stichopus chloronotus, assembly GCA_021234535.1. Classification (NCBI taxonomy): domain Eukaryota; kingdom Metazoa; phylum Echinodermata; class Holothuroidea; order Aspidochirotida; family Stichopodidae; genus Stichopus; species Stichopus chloronotus. The sequence continues at coordinate 5,530,401 of CM037838.1, read as the reverse complement.
CATGGAATTAGACCCTCAAAAGTGCAGAAGCTCACATCCATGCTCATTTTAGATAAGGAGCATTTTATCCTAAAAAAATTTTCATGCAACACTTTGTAACTTCCTTTTCTGGCCAAAATATTCTATGGCTCATTTACGTCCTACTGATATGAGTTTCAAAAAACGCCGAGGCAACACGGTTTGGGCCTAAAAAATGGGTGGCAAAATGGTGAGGACCCAGGTTATATGTGGGTCCAGAAACATTAAAATTAATGTGAATTTAAAAATATGGGCACATGAAGGTTTGCCAACAACGTTGGGTCACAAAATTAGAGGTGTTGTTCATCATTTTGTAAAATCAAAAAAGCATATTGCATGATCTCATAAAATAGCCCTAACGATCCGTTTGGAAACTTGGACACCAAACTCATGAACACCCCAAAATGCTACTACCATACTCAATGTGAAAATAAATCCACATTGTAAAATTTAATTTGAAAGAAACAAGCGTTCTAATTTGCATGATTTCATAAAATGGCGCATATTGCACATTTGGACCATGAACCCCAAATAATTAACAACTCAATGTACCATCACCTGAGTATTAATGAGACTGATCTTCAATATAAAGTGATTGCGTGTGTACTGAAAAACCAGAAGGATAAGATTACGTTTGATCTTAACTTTTTCTTTATATTTAAATGTACACGCAAGGTTGTACATGGACGGACTACGTCTTTCAATGAAGGAAAATGACAGTAGCTACTTTGATAAGCAACAAGATTGGCAGAAAAACAGAAATTATATTTGAAAATTAATGGTTCTTACTATAAGCGCCTACATAATGAATATGCAACAGTACAGGTCTCATTGATGTATCAAAAACATACGACTCAAGTCGTCGCTCCTTGGTCGGTATCTTTAATTGTAGTATTTGGTGAAAGGACGACTGTATTTACAAATAACCTCCAAACTAATCACATCATTGCAGACATCAGTGATCCTGACTTGTTTTGACTAACTGAATATTCAATACTAGTATACTTCCCATTGGCAAAGAAGCACGCCGTTGATTTGGATGAAAACTGAACCACTACATTATCGTATTCTACACTGTTTGTCGTTATGTTAGAAGAATTGAAATCGTATGACAAAATTAACCAACTAAAACCTATTTACTTTCCCATATTGTCTGAATGGTGCAATTAAAAGCCTTACCAAAGTTTTGCAGATGAAATTTCAATGTTTTCAATTTTTGTTTACGCACGCAATCACTTTAATGAGACGAATCTTCAATATCATAACTTAATACCTCTAGGGAAGGACGTACTTTTTATGATTTTGTGCAATGCACCGGTTCAGGATCTTGAACCTGTCGATCTTGAACACCCAAAGGCACAACTACCATAGTACTTATGTGACAACTGCTCCGCATGGAAACATAATCTGTGGGAGAAAAGGCTTTGGCTCGATTTAAAGCTTGCGGTACATATGTACTGCCCACTCTGACTCTGGATGCGTCATGCTGGACACTCAAATGTATGACTACCATAGTGGTAATGAGATAAACCCTTAACACTGTGGCATAACCTATGAAGGAAAATAAAAATAAATAATATTTTGCATTATTCCATAAAATTGCCTAAATAGTCCATTTTTTTTATTTCCATTGTTCGTGGGGGACAGAGAGAGCAATTTATAACAAATGAGATTGGATTGGAATCTCAATGGAGAGAACTTTAAAGCAAAAGCAGATAGATAGAACGATAGGTGAATGGATGTATCGCTAAACAGATAGATATAAAGATAAATAGACATATTTTGTAGATATATTAATATTTATTATCAAATAAGAAATTAAGTATATATTGCATCAATTACCACAACGATTACATCACCGTGTGAATGAAATACTTTTCAGTCTTTTATCATTTGCTGTAAAGTTCAAAAGTTACAAGGATTCAAGATTTCCTTCAGTCATTTAATGCACACTTTTCGTACTTCTAAGGTAATCATTCGTTTCGTTCGATTTTGTTGATCAGCAGTATAACAAATAATTACATGAAACTATTGGACATTGCGTTAAGCTTACTATAACTGAATTGTGTTATGAAGGACTCGTGGAGCGAAGTGAGAGATACCGATACGAGCGGCAAAATGTGGAAAGTGTTATCATTCATCCGGAGTACGATCATCCCACAAAAAGATATGACATAGCACTGATTGAGCTCGAAAGTGACGTCATTTTAGGTCCAAACGTTAGAACGGCTTGTCTTCCTGACCCTACAAGAGGTAAGTTTATACCTGTTTAGTTCTTTTGTTCATGTGTGAAGAGATGAAGTCACTGTAGGTGGTAAAAAACAACAGACATACGTCCTTCCACTCAAATATCTGGTGCAAATTATGAAATTTGATGATTTGGAAATTGTTTTTCTCTTCCTGCAAAATTCGTAATCCCCTAATTTGATCCCCTAATCTTTAATTTTAGTCCACTGGGTAAAAATCAGAAATTGTTTATTAGGGCATCGTTTTGTCTCTTCTTTGTGCAAACACTCCGAAAGCTTGGTGCTCGAGGTATTGTCCAAAACTGGTTCAGAAGTAATCTTGACGATCGATGCAATTATGTTCATTTTAATAATTCATCTTCAAATTATGCATTGTTTTATATTGGTGTTCCACAAGATTCCATACTTTGACCACCCTTATTTATTCTTCGTGTGAATGATATTTGAAAGTCCTCGGTCAAATCAAAGTTTATTTCATTTTCTGACAGGATATTACGGACTTCCTCCAGAATAAGAATCTGAGTGGTATAGTCTTCTTGAAGCTGCTGATGACTTTTCACACACTTCAAATTGGGTGGGATTAAAGAAATTGTCTCTAAATATTTCGAACACTTAAGTAATGATTTTTGATAATAGGGTTGCCGACTCAGTTCAAATAAGTTCATTTCTCGATGGTTATCTTCACACTGCCTCATATCATGCCATTTTGATCACAACTGATGAAAATCTAAATTGTTAAGACCATATCTTTGAGGTTAGTAAAAACTTTCTTAATCAAATGGTACTATCAATTATTTTACAATTAAAAGCGCTCACATTGTGCGACTTCTGTAAGTATCAGCTGGGAATTTTCCGTTACAAATTTCACCATTCACTTTTTCACCGCATCATACGTCACAAAATTGCGTTTCATTGAGTCAAACGTTACATAATTACATCGTTGAATCAAAACGTCACAAACGTTGTCATATAAAACAAGCACTAGAGAATTGTGCCTCATTACATCAAAACATTACAAAATTCATCATTCAAAACATCAAGCGTTAAAGAATTGTACACTACAGAATTGCATTTAACTACATCAAAACATTCGAACAAAGAAAATCCATATGTGACGTCATTATTAATACATTCTACACTTATGCAGTGAAGGAAGTCTTCTCTTTGGCCCGTCGTGGGGTACCAATATACCTCATATATGCCCTTTGCTTTCACCAACAACACTAACTTGTGCATAGGTCTCTTTTAAAGGGTGGGCTGATCCATGCCCTTGCCCCTTATTATTGAAAGGAGAGCTCGTTTCAACTTTACGCACATACTTGTCCTTATCTGGATAAGTCTTTACAACCCTCGCTAAACGGCACTGGTCTCTACAAACATTGTCGTCTTTAGCGATGACAATATCGTCAACCTGCATGTTTCTGTATGGTGAGGTCCATTTTTGCATAGCTTCCATGTTAATCAGATACTCCTTTCGATAGGGGGTCCGAAATTCATTGGAGAGCTATTGGATCCTACGCCATCTTTTGCGAGAGTAAACGTCAGAAGGGTTAAACACAACGTAAGGGGGTAGCAAAAGTTCAGATTTTTGAGTCAAGAGATGATTGGGAGTCAACGGAGAGGGAGATTTAGGATAGTTCAAAGTGTCTGTAGTTAATTGGTCGACTATTTACTATCGACGACGCCTCACGAAAGAACGTAATCCTTGGCAGTCATCTAAATGTCTGTCGGAATGAATCAACAAGGCATCGAGAACTTTTCGTGCAGTTCGAATTTTTTCTCAGACATCTCCATTGGGGCTAGCTCCTGGTATATTAAAGTTAAAGGCAAAGAAATCGCAATCTCACAGCGAGAGAAATTCCTTAATAGCATTGTGATTTGACTACGGTTACTGCTTATTTCAGTTCGTTTATTTCGCCTACGAAGTTTGATCCTTGACCTGAGTGAAATTGTCTAATCGGACCACGTATAGTGCAAGAAATCCTGAAGACATTCAAGAATGAGTCTGCACCTAGGGAGTCTGCAATTTCAACATGGATTACCCTAGAGTTCAAACAGGTAAATAAAGGTTTTAATTGATCATTTGGTAAATCGGCCATTCTTTGGATTTAAGCCTTCCCAAGCAATTTACCACAAAGAACGCATTTGTGAATGATACTAGGTACCATTGACTTACAACCAGTTACCCAGAATCCATTTCTCCTTATCTCATTTATGGTCATTTCTTGTCCCTGGTACTCGACCGTGGTGATGAGAATGGCGAACTGGCAAATCTGTGAAATGATGTTTGCGGCAAATTATCACAGGATGTTTTAGAACATAGTCTAAATCGGCGTGCTTCATGCTTATACCATTGCGTAAAATTTCGTTGTCACCTTGAAAGGGATCAAGACTACGCAAAGAACTGGAGGCCTAACTGCCTCCAAAAGACAAATTTCTTATCTCCTATTTCGAAGAAGCTTATTTGCAATGACTTTATCTCTCATAGGTCTTCATGTAAGTTATCAACAGAACATGATCTGTGATCAGGTGATTGTAGCTTAAGGTTGTCTGCACGGAATCGTAACTTACGTTTTGGCCTTAAGCAATGCGTAATGCTTCTTTTAGCCTCGTTCCTAGAATGTTCTAGTCGAGACAACTCAAACTACAATGGAAAGCGCGCATTCTGCGTGACCCACACTTTCACCCTTTTACGCTCTTCATCTTTCTCCCATACGTCTGGGCAATGCTATCTTTGCTTGGAATCCGGTCATTCCAAAGAAAACTTTGGCCGTGGAACCAACTAGAATGACTGAGTGACTGCGACGCAATCAGCCCTCTAGAGGTAACATCGGCAAGGGTATCACCAGATTTGACATGTCTCCACTGTTTAGGACTTGAATGTGTGCGTACCTGCTAAACACGAGTTGAAACAAATACCTTAAATCGCCTCGCGTCATTGTGTATGTTGCCTAGGACGACTTGGCTGTCAGTCCAAGTAAGAGCACTGGCCTTATCCAATTGTAATAGCTTCGGAGAAAAGGTGCAACTCTATCGCGCATGCGTGAAATGAGCTATCTGACTTGTAACATCGATCGATTTTGATATCCTCCAGAGCTGACAAACTGCTTCGCCAGCGATCCCACATGGCACTGAGAGAGCATATCCTCAGGAATTGGAGCATCCCATGGAAAACCCTGACTACACATTTGTTGACGCATCTGTGTTTCCTACCAGCATAACAGGGGAAAGTAAACCTAAAGGATCGTAAACCAATCCTTCAGTGGACAAAACACCTCTTCTAGTGAGAGAAGTATCCTTCAGAGTAATTCTAAATTGGAGAGTATCTGATTCGACGCACTAGTGAACCCTTAATGCTCTTCGGTGTCGCCTAGTCCCAACTTTAGGCGTTGTTCCTCGTTACAAGAAGTTTCTTGATTAACAGATCTTAACACGTTTTTAGAGTTCGAAGAGGATTTATGCAATTATAGGCCAGCCTTGCCGCAAAGGGCTCTAGTCCTCTGTATAAGATCTATGGCAGTTTTCTCCTTATCTACTGACTTAGGACCATCGTCCACATAAAATTACGATCAATGAAATTTGATACATCAAGGCCATATTTGTTCCCATAGTCTACTGCTGCTTGCTTCAGATCAAATTTGCCGATCCTGGAGAGGAAGTTGCCCCAAAGAAGTGGACAGTCATGCGATACGCCGAAGAGTTACCATTTACATCGCCATTTTTCCACCATAGAAATCTAAGAAAGTCTCTATGTTCAGGGTTTACTTTAATCTGATGGGACTTAGCTTCTATGTCGCATGTGAAGGCATCTGGCTCCTGGCAAAAGCAGTATAGCACCCATACTAAATTGTGAGATTCGATCCTTGCAGCATCATAAGATTTTTATTTCTATACTTGGCACTGCAATCGAAAACGACCCCTAAGTTTCTGCGGTTGTTGTACCCCGTGGTGGGGAATGTAATTTACGTAATCATTGTTTCTTGTAAGGTCACCTTCGCCAATAATTTCTGCATATCCCTCACGAGTTAGATCCCACATGAACCATTCGTATGCAGCCTTGTAACAAGAGTCAGCAGTTATACGTTTTTCTAACCTTTTAAGTCTATGCAACGCCAATTCTTTGTTATTTGAGTGTATTGGCTTCCGTCATGAGTTTGATGGATCTCATTCTTTAATATATCTTGGAACCTATACGGTATTCCTGAAAATAACCATCTGCCTTCCTTTCCCCATCACTAAAGTCTTTCTCAATTATTTTGATGGTTTTTCCGGGACTGACTTCCTTTACCTCAGACATATAACAAATACACACATTCTGAGTTGGTGAAGGAATAACATTCGTGCGAGCTGAAACCTCATAAATATTCTATGTCTGAGACCTATTGGATGTTTACCTACAATACTCCAACCTAAGTCAGCTCTTGGTCCATAAGGACCATCGACCTGTGACAGTGGGATTACTTCTCTGGGCATTAAGGCTCCAGGACAATCATACCAAGTAAAAGACCAACATGGCATCCTGTAATGGTAGTAGATATCGAACTATAGTCGTTGAATGTTGCCAATTACTGGCTATATCAGGAGTAGGGCTGTGGTCGGTCCTTGCCTTGAAAATACATTTTGAAGCTCACGTTTACTAGACCTGTCTACCCCTCGAAACATCAACCCGTCAAACCGTTTTGTTTCTACGATTTGGTATTGGATACTTTTGTTGACAACGAAAGTTGTATGTCCAAACCACTGACACCTAGCAAATCGGACGTTCTGTCGAGAGTAAAACTGGCATCAGATTGCGTATTTCACATTACATAATTCCTCACTTCTACATTTGGAGTATCCAGAGGAGATAACTGGAAGAATTAAGGAATTTTTATTCCTTTGTGGAGCGCGATTGAAGTGTACGATGCCAGTGCTGACATTCTCACGGTCAGATGCGGAAGATTCAATAACATTTTGGGAGTTGTCAATTTCGAAGGATAACATATGAAACCTTCCACAAGAGTCACATTTACTCTTATTACGACATGAATTTGACTATGACCGTAACTTAGACAAACAAAACAAAGCCCCTTAGATTTTACGAAACTGTGCCTCTTCTCCAAACTGAAGACCATTTCGTAAATAAAATACAGTCATTAATGTTGTGAAATTGACTGCAGATGAAGCACTTTGGTCTGTAATTTACAGTGTCTCCAAAACTTTCTTTCGATTTAACACAGGAGCTTGTGGATGTATTGTCTTTGCCATTTTCAGCTGTGTAGTTAGATTGTTAACGGAATTAAGATATTGAACAGAGGTAATCTGATTCTCTAAACATAAATTTGCAAAAATTCTGTAAATGAAGGATACCTTTTTCCAGCCTCCCTGCTTTTTGCTATCTTCCTACCCCATCTGTTAACTAGCCAATCAGGAGGTTTCAAACGAATTTTCCTTCTTCCCTCATGTCATTAACTTGAGGCACTCTAACGTACCGGTAATATGCGTAGTTGTTTTACACTGAACTATTAAATCAGAAATTTTTCAAAGCCCCTAGCCATCACGTGGTCTAATTTTCAAAAAAGAATCTAGTTTTTTTTTTCCAAACTAGGACTGAAGGCGTTACCTATAGTGAAAAGATCACCATAACGTTGACATAACAATTTTTTTCGCCTCTATGCTTCGTACGTAGATAGTAAGAAATAACTTCAATGGCGTCAATGACAACGTTACTTAGATAATGCATTCTTTCGGAGTAAGATATACACTCACAATTTTTCAACGGGTCACCATAGAATATGTTCTAGAGAGGGTAAACAAGCGTAAAGTTCATTTGCTCGACTAGTAAATTAGTTGGAATATTGACTTGTGAGTTTTGGTTGAGAACGCATTGGTTTTCTTGCCTAGGCTGCTGAAACATTCCTGCACTACTGATTAAGGCCAAAACTTCCAAGATACGGACGACATAAAACCTCTACCAACCGTACTCTCCTGAAGTCTTGTAATGCATTTAGAATTTTTTTTGTTCCTCTTCATCCATTTCGAGTTGATCAAATCCATCAGATTTACTTTCTAGATGCAGCATTTCACTTTATTGCCCATATGAATTGAAATCCTGGTCATATCGTCCAATATCAAGTCCCCTTCACGTTCCAACACAATGGACTCCACCCCATCACACAAATCTTCAATTTGTTCCGTCCTACGTCGCCACGTAGATACACTCAATTCCAAATTCGACTACGACGACGACAATCTATCTCGTATTCTACGCCCCTTTTAGTATATTTAACTTAACGAGCACTGTAACAGAAAGGATTGTCAGAAATATTTGGGGGTGTGGTTGGACGGGGCCATTAGACTCGGCTGTCAAGTCGTTTGGATTTGATCCACTCATGACTACGGGACTATCAGTAGAATGTACAGTGAACGTGAAACTGTATGAAATATGACCAGGTGGATGACCTGGAACTGAAATAAGGCTAACAAAAATTACAATTATTACAACACGTGTGATACGTATGACTTCGGTAGCATTCACCATTCCCTCTGTATAATTGAGAATAAATATCTAACAAAGTTCGTCTCACCGTTCAAGGTTCAGGCCCCTGTGATGATGCAGGTTTAGACATCGATATCGATTGTGAGCCTAGGAAAACGGAAACTATTCTGCAGAAGCTGATGGGCAACGGAGGCAGGTTGGCTCTGGCGTGTGGAACCGATGAGCTACATAAAACTGCTCTACGGGAGACGGGAACCGGAATCTTATACCGTTCAGTACATCAGGAGAACTTAGTCGGTGTTTCATTCACGGGATTGAGAAGCTCCAGTAAAATATATGTCGACCAACCGTCGGAGAATAAAATCGATCTCGGTGGACCGGATACTTCAAGGATCAGGAGTTTTCACTGTAACCGCGGTCGGGTGTAATGCGAACCTGTCCAGAAACAGCAGAAAACAAATGAAAAATCTCAGTCATTTCACTGGAAGAAAAATGTTTACTTTGTTGGTTTTTTTTCTTCTCCCTGTTTTTCTCTTACATTCCTTCTTTACTTCCTTCATTCCATCCGTGAAAACTTCAGCCAAGAAATACGAAGTAGATAAGTTATAACAAAAATACAAATATGCAAAAGTAAGTCTACATGTCGCTATATATAAAGAACATAAACGTAAAGAAATATACTAACCCTCAGGAGTCTGTTCGAATACTAAATTTCCACGGTGCTTGCAAGAGTAAATACGGTACACATACAGGGGGTCTATTTAATTCTGTGTCAAGTTAGTAGTGAAGTGCCAAGGCAACGCCTTAAGTTCAGCTTAAATACGACAGAGGCCGCTGCCCTACAAATGCCATGCATTCTTTTTTATCAAAGTTTAGTGGTCTCAGAAATCCACGATTCAAAGTAACCTGGTCTCACCAACACAAAAAAGTGCCAACAATTATTTGCTGCATGGGGAGTACATGACAGAGATACGCTCACGTAAAACAGGTGATATAAACAGGACTGCCGTTACACATTACTATTTCACGAAGGACGCTCTCTATCTGTGGATTGTAGAAAATAAGCTTGAAACTCGGAAGCTTGACTCGATAATGATTCAAACGTTCGACTTCAGAAACTTCCGGGCTAGCAAGGTCTTTTTCCTGTGCATTTCCAGTTTTACGTTTGTCGTGGATACGATTTCGAAAAGGCGCCAAGAATAAATGCGTAAAAAGCTATCAATGAATAGTGAGACATCAACATATGCACTAACCTTAAACGTCTAAACTAATGACAATACAATTTAAATGTCAGATAACCACCCTCGAAAACCAAAGTGGATACTCTGAAAATGGCGTATGATATGATAATAAGAAAGTGTTGGATGAGTGTCATCATTTTCCTCTTTTGAGCCAACTCCTTCGTAATCATTTTATTCTTTACTTGTAACCCTGTGATAAAAGATTTCCCTCACACACATAGAATTGTTTACTTCTGATGTACTATATCTGTGTACGAATATACTTTGTTACATCAGTCGTTTGTCTAACATTTGTGATAGTATTTCATAAACCTATTCACTTTTGTCACCAGAGGACAGATTGCTACATCGTGGCTCCGCCGTAGTGACAGGCTGGGGACACATTGGAGTGGTACAGAGGGATGATGACATTACTCACTTAATCCCCGAAGATGCGCTTCATGAACTAACATTAGAACTTCACGATAGGGAAGAATGCGAGGAAAGTCTCGTGGGCGACGAGCAGGCGGACTGGTTTGATGAGACCATGACATGTGCTGGATACATAAACAAGCAAGTGGGACCATGCAGAGGTGACTCAGGCGGACCCCTGATAAAGTATGCTAGAGGTGATAATGGGAGACGGTGGACCGTCATTGGCGTCACCAGTTGGGGTATCGGTTGTGCCTTGCAGAATGAACTCGATTTTTTTACAAACGTGCCCCGGTTAATGCCTTGGATAAACGAATATATAAATCCCCCCGATGATGAAGTTGAATGTGAAACCTGTTGAGTAGAGAGATGATCGACAAGCCCGCTCAGCAAAATAACATCAAGCCTTGGAAAGAATCGTTATATTAAATAAGAAGACATTGCAATGATATGCCTGCTTTTGTTTGCTATAGGTTGCTTTTAAACGACATCTGTTCAACTTTTCTGAGGAATTAGGTCTAATAAATTCTGATAACTGTACATTGGTTTCTGATGCTGTGACTTAAAATTCATAGAACCATATTGTAAACATAAACCGTTTGTTCATTCAATTCAAATGCAGCGACAGGGGAAACGTGATCATGGTACATCAGATCTAAATGTCAACAAACTTGTTTACACTTATCCTTCTTATTCGTCCTTATTCATTACATTTTATGATCATTAATTGCTTTTTGGAAAGTGCAAAACGAACTTCAATACGTTTAATTTAGTAGTTAAATTTATGTAAGCTACCAAATGAACACCTGCAGCAGCCTCTTGTTAAATGGCTGGTTAGCATAATTTTCTGGGCTTAATTGGGCCCATTGTTAAAGTATTACACAGATCTCTGGATGCATTTTGTTCCGAATTTGCTGTACACTGAGCTGTTTAAAATGTTTCGAATAAAGGAGAAAGTTATCATTTGAGACTTAAATAGCCTGGCAAAGCATTTACTCGCTGAAAGTACTTTTAACCGAAACTGCAGGAAGTGACATATATGTCTTCACTCTCCAACACCAACCAAACATGTTCACTTTCTTAAATGTGTATCACCCTTTTAACATTCTCATTGTTGTTATCTCATCGCCCTAGCCTATAGGGGCTAGATGAGATATTGTACACTTGGCTAGTGAAGCTATATAATCATGTGCACCCATGGGAGAATGGTTACAATGGAAACGCTTGGAGTGGACGAGTGACGACACCCCGGGGTACCGCATGGTAGAGTGACCATGGGTACTGGAGGGTCATGTTGGGTGGTTTAAATGAAAACGAGTCCGTGCCAATGTGTGTGCGTGTGTGGGTGTGTGTGTGTCAGGACATGTCCAAATTGTGGTTTTTCCAGAATAGTTTGAAAAGCATATGAGCGATTAAGTTGAAACTTACTAATATAATATTACTGTAATGGTAAATCAAGTCAAATGAGCTGATTTTTGAGAAAAAAGCCAATTTTCTTTGTGTCTTTGTGTATTTAATGCAAAATTTTGCAAAGACTTACATGAGAATGAAATATTCAAGGTATATCACTTTTGTAGTAGAGTGAAATTTGCTAATTTTTGAAAAAAAAAAGCCGATTTTGCCCCAAAATTTTTATTTCCAGCATATTTTGAGAACTATTAAGCCAATTAACTTAAAGTTTTGTAAGTACTTAGCAACAAGCTATTACAAATTCCCATGTGCAGGTCCTGTATTGAAATCAGTGTGCATGTTGGCGATGAGATACGCAACTTCGTGGATTGCCCTCCTGTTATGGAGTTACCCCAAGTGAGGACGCTTCGCATCTTCGCACCTACAAACTGCTAACCCAAAGTCACCCTTACATAACCATTAGCAAGTGGCATCATAATGTCTACTACCTGCACGTTGTTCGTAGGATGTCTCGTAATTGAACTCCAACGACCATTTTTGTTCGCTGGGATTTTGTTGTATGTCCAATACCCTCACTACAGAATACATTCGAACGAACATTTTATGAAGGAATTTCTGTTTGGGCATTCCCTGAATTCACGAGTTTATACGTTCTCGATACGATTACACGAGTTTTTTCCACACTGCAAACTTGTAGAACATACACCCAACTTTCTCGCACTGACATGATATAATACTGTGCACAGTCAGTCAACTTGAAAAATGTGTATACTGTATTGACATTACAAAATGAATCCGACGTATATAGTGCGACATATAAAATTGACGTATGTACGTTTCTTGTAATCTGATTGGATAAAACTGAGGTTTTCGTATTTTTATTGGATGCACAATGCCATTTGTTCTTTGTAGAGCTCTGATTGGATATAACTGTCAAATGTGCTATGAGATTGTACATAAGTCATATTACATTGACATTAAGCATCCTTGGCATTAATTTTGTAACGATCCAGATACCTGGATAAATACACCCCAGAGTCTACAACTCTTAACACTTACAAAGGGATTTTTCTCATCTTATCAAAGCAATTCATAAAAAGCTCGCCATCAAGTAGCCCACTACTCTGTATCTGAGACAAACACAGGATCTAATCTCCAATTCATTTTTGCTCCTATGATTATTACAACAACCAAACGTCTTACTAAAATGAGTATTTCTGACAAACTTATGCATACACTCACGGTGTATCAGTTTGTTTTTTTTTATCAAAAGTCAGTTTTTCAGTGGACGGTGAGCAAATTAGAGCATAACCTTTTAATGAGAAGAAAACAAGCTCAAGCTCGAATCAGAATAATTAAAAAATACCGACTCCCCTATTCCTTATCAGCCATACTTCTTTGTTCTCAAGTTTCCTTCTCATCCTCCTCATCCTCCTCTACTTCTTAACGCTTCTCAGTATTTCTTTTCTGCTCCTCAACTCTTCTTCATCTGCCCTTACCCTTCTCCTCCATTTTCCTCTCCAGTACTGATGTCTCTTCCTCTCCTTCTCTCTGAGCCTTTCTGCTCATGCGTTAATCGTAATCAAACGGTTGACTGAGAGAGAGATAAGGTAAACATATCGTGAAAATGTACAATGAGCAACCTTTAAAGGAAATTTAGTGTATAAGCATTTTCTATTGGAGGTAACATTTTGTGCTCATCGTCCTCTCCTAAAGTAAAATAAGGTAAAGTAAAAGTCTCTTAGATCCCTGAAGAGAAACTACGCCCTCTCATAATATATATATAGCAGTGGTCAGATACGATGTGAAACATAAAACTACACAACAAAATAAGATTAACCCTTAAAAAGAAAAAAAAATATTTAAGGGAAGAAATGTAAAAACATGACCAAAGAAGGAGGATTGTAAGGATGTAACGAGGCAAGAACGGGATGGTGTTGCAAATCAAGACAGAAAATAAACGAATTATGTGATCATTGAAAAGTTACTCACTGCAAGGAACGGAGGAAGATTTGTTACGTAGAAAGTATCATGAAGTATCAAAGAGATGTGATATAAAGATATGAAAAAATATTGCAGAATGAATGACCAGGAAAGAATGGGATGGGGTTACAAATGGAGCTAAGGGTGTAAAATCCGCGAAAGGTATACTAACGATTCAAAATTTACTTATAAATTTTTGATGATGCTTGGAACTAATGATCACCTGCATTCATTGTCTTATAAGAGGGCGACCATCGGATTGCAGGGAAAAAGTTTTGACCGAAGCACCGAAGCATCGAGTTTTTGTTTCTGTTTACTTTACCTTTCAGTATCCATACATATATGTGTCTTTGAGTGGCTATGTGAGTCAATGATGACGGGAGCGGAGAGAAAATGCTATTGCTCCAACTGGCAGACTTGATAAAGCAACTGTCATTTGAAGACGTCTTGCACAACATGATACAAAAAATTCTAGACATTGGACATGACCACCGATCAGGCACCGCCGCGCAGGGTTAATGGTACTGAATCTTACGTATGTCAAAGAACAACCAAAGTAGTCTCAGCGACATTCCTGTATTACAACCAGTGTAGTCATTATAATCTGCCTCCCCTTTGTAAGATAAAGACACAAGTTTCCTTCAGAAGAGTTTGAATTCGAGAGATAATTACGTTGGAGACTCCGAGACAAGACCACGTCGTGCCTCACCTAAGATCGAGACAAGCTTAGGTTGGACATTTGTTCCTCGTATATCGTACCCCATCGCAACCCTCTTTATGTGAATGTTTCATTTAACTCTGAAAGTAATCTGGAGAACTCTGAAAGTCTTATTATTGTGTGACTTTTAGGTCATTATGCCATAATCGTGAATTATGTGTTATGTGTTAATTAAGTGTTATACATCCCAAAAGTTACTTATCGTAGAAAGCGTTACAATTTTAATATTATTGGATATTCTTCGTTTTTGAGTTTGGGGAGTGTCTGGAACTTTATGTTTCACTTCTAATTTGTCAGAACTATTTGCCTCTCCGTACAAAACGGCCCCTAACACAATGCGTTCATTTGTCACTGCATTCAGCATTTTGGAGACATTTCCTGATACAAGAGAGCAATGTTATGAAGGAATTTTTTTCGCTCTCGAGCCAATATTAGGTCGCGTCATTAGTCCTTATACTGCAAGACCAAGTAGAGGTCACTATAGTGCAAATACTTAAAGTTTTGACAGCAAAATATCAAATGGGCGACCAAGGAACGCGACAAACAGAAGCGGCATAATCAATCACTCATCTGCAAGGTAGTCTAAACGAAAACTTTCAAAATGCCTCCGTTTCTGACAAGCGGCTAAGAAGAAATTCCAGTGAGGCAAATAAAAATGTTCTCAAAGATAACACTCACTTGAGTGATTTCAATCTTAGAAAAAAAGATTGTGAAGACGAATACATCGTACAGTCTGGCAGAAAATATAATGATAGGCTGATCAACTTACAATCTGATCCTAAGCAAAACTCCAACAAAAAGATCTGTCAATAGTTTTCAGCAACACTCAATGTAGTGAATGACAGGGAAAATCTATCAAAATCAAACTACGACAAATTTCGTTTTAAAAGGAAACTTTAAAGTGACCGATTTGAAAATAATAAAATGTTATGTAATTGGAGGTACTTCAGTGATCATAGGTAATCAGAGGTACTACAGTGATAAATAAATGACCAATTCACTAAAGAAAACTTGAGATAGGTTTGGCATCGTTGCGAACCCTTCATCGAACATTTCGGCAGTCGGCCATACTGTAAAATATAACGTGTAGTTTGTCTTTAGAACAACTTGGTAACGTCCGAAAATTAACAATATCAGAGATGAACTATGAAAGGCCAGCCTAAGATCTCTATATAAGTGTAGACCAATGAAAGTTTTCATTTTGAAGACATGTCTTTTTGAATGAAATTTGTAGAACCTGTTGCACAATTATTATTATCAGAAGATCTGATGCAACTTAACAGACAGTATCAGGGGCGCAAATTCGGGAAATGTGCTCCTTCACTCAAGTGAAAGATAAGAGGGGAGGGGGGGGGGGACTGCCAAAGACCTCATCAGGATTCAAAAAGCGGGGACCATTTATTATGTACCAGTCTCCAACCCCATTCCAAAAGATGGATGTCACGTTCCAACCCCGTCTAAGTTATAGTCTGATAGTTTAATCTTCCCACAATTTAATTTAGTAGCAGAATCAGTTGATGGAAGACGTTGTGGAACAATGAATGATTTTAGAGAAGTAATCTTTGTGGTCATGCAGTATTTTAAGGCTCCAGAAGAAAATGCTTTGATCTCTCCGCCAACTTGAAAACTTGACTACCGAGCGGATGTGTTCGATTAATGTTCCCTGAAGTGATTGCATTTTCAACAAATTAGTTTCTCAAATGCAGCTGATTTCCAGTTCCCTGAAGGGTTTGATTGATTGAGCAGTTTCCCGAATCAAAATTTGATCAAAACCCTATCCAATTAGAGCACTAGACCTGTGTCATGTGTAAGTGAAACTTTGTTCATTATTTGCGACCTCATATACCTTTTTACCAAATTTAACTGTCGCAAAGATTTCACTTTATAGACTGTTTTATTTGCCGCAAACTCAGTGACGGGTACAGTGACACCATTTGAATAATAGCCCATACTACAACACTGGTATCAGTTCCACTGTTTTCATTTACTGTTGAACGTCCTTTACTGCACTTTTAAGTTGTTTTCAATAATACATTCATGACAAGCATGAGCAGCCTCTCTATACCGTCTGATGGCAACATATCAGGAAATAAATCTAACGACAAAACTGAGACAATTACATTTTCATCAGTCATCTCGTATGAAAAAGCACAAATAATTACAGCATTATGTAAAAAGTTGGACCTTTTTGTTTCAAAACTCACTGTTACCGTTCGACAATGATTGATAGTTCAGTTCAAATGGATACCTGATATCCATGCTGTGTTTAACGCATTATAAATACCATTGAAAATACCACTAGGCTATATGAAACTGTTGGGCTTCCGTAGCGATTCGATTTACTGACACATGACAAGACATAGCAGGAAATCATACACTCCGAACCCCAATCATTGCGGAAAGGCAAAACTGTGCATCCATTAATAGGAAGGAATTAACTACTTCAATGAAAACAATTCCCTCTAGAAATTTCAATGCACGTACCTCGACCGGCTTTAAATATTTTTAAAATCACAGTTTACCTTGTTATACCTTGAGGAATGTATAATATGTATACCATTTGTGCAATCACCTTATCTGTTTATGCAAAACACTATGACATTTGGCGCTGTAAACTATACACACGATTGGTACTTAGCTTGGAGCCATGTTTCCGGATCACAAAGGTGACTTTTAAATACACCCTGTGAAGTTTCACTGGGTCCATAGCTCTGAATCAACCTTTAGATAGTACTGATAATGTAACTCTTTGTAAGAAATCTATTAGTGTAGATGATGATACTGCTAAATAATAATAATGAAGACGATGATGATCATGACAATATTGACAGTTGTACTGTGATGATGAGTGCTGTGGTCGGATCAACACAATCCAAAGCCGAGACCGAATGGCAATCTTCCAATCCACCGAGTCACCATGTTTCTAACCTCGCAAAGTGTTTTACAATATCATATGATTTGTAGGTCTGCTGTAGTATAGGTATCAATCTTTTTCTTTATGCTGGTCTGCTAGTTAATATTTTTTGCAATATTTTTAAATGTACAAGTATCAATCAAAGGGATAAGTTAATCATGAATTTGTATTATCAATACAAGGCACAGCTGTCCAAAAACGTTCCATTCTTATACCAAAGTGGACTACTGTGGAAGATGCACAAATCAATAAATAGATGTCTTTTGTAAGAAAATGAAAGAAATGTTCAACTAAAAACAGCATATAAACTGATATTCATTCAGTGCATCGTCATATGTAGTTGCTACAATGCTGTGCCAGCTTAAGCAGGCTCAAATGATATGTTTGTTGTATTTGAACAACATGAGAGTCTCCAGCATACAGAAAGCAAGGATGACTTTGTGCGTGATGTGGATTGTTAACACTGATAATGCTACGTACCAAAGGCACATACAGTGAGTGAAGTACTAACAGGCACTGACAAAACATTGCAAACTGGATCATATAGGGCATATTTAATCCCTGCCATACTCTTGCCCTTTACCAGAGATGCATATGCAAAGCGAAGGGGAGATGTCGTCATTTCTTTCA
Source organism: Stichopus chloronotus (assembly GCA_021234535.1). Lineage (NCBI taxonomy): Eukaryota > Metazoa > Echinodermata > Holothuroidea > Aspidochirotida > Stichopodidae > Stichopus > Stichopus chloronotus. Next base: position 5,512,352 of record CM037838.1, on the reverse strand, counting down.
TATGCCATCGTCAAGCAACTGGTATTCTACTTGACTACTTTCTTAAACACCAGCTGCGGGCCATCCCTTAAATATATATCACCATGTTCATTTTATAACATTCACATGAATATTGCCCAAATGTGTCACCGTCTAAACAATGTGTGACAATCGGATATTGCATTGCATTATGGGTGGGTAGTTACCATTCAGCATGATGTTGTATGATACTGCAATCTTTTTCTCTTTTTTTTTTAGTTCATACTACTCATGTGCAAGTTCATACTACCCATGCTTTATACTATAAATCTCACACCGATCAATGTTGCAACTATTTTCAGTTACACCATAGTTACAGGGTTACTTATGTTACAGTTTCCATTCCTTCGTCCCTTTCACTTCTTACGTTGCACATACTTGCACTTGTTTTCAAAGTTAAGACAATGAGCATCTACAAAATTCATGTCACTGGATTTTTTCTCACAACAAATGGAGGGAGAAAATTCATTGCCTGGCTACCGACAACAAAAGCTTACATTACATTTGTGATTCTTGCCCCAATATTGCTCTTCTACAAAACGAAATTATAAACAGTTGTGCAAATATTGTTTTATAATTCTCTACATAAATCAATACTCTTTGTACTGCCTGATGGATACAATAAATAATTAGTTGACGCTCAAATTCTGTTCAAAACCTGATGCTGTCAAAACTGATATAATAACTGTGCACATACTATAAGGAGAAAACAGTTGTCAGTCTAGAAAAATACTATGGACCATCTGGTTTGTAAATATATATCTAAAGAAAACTTTATAAAGTGGTTATCTCTTGTTGGGAAGGTGGTGTGACATGTTCCTTGTTAGGTTTATTGTTGGTGTGCTCTTGTACTTAAACCAACCACAAAGTTTAAGACCAGATATGAGACAGATATTTTAATTTGTTTTAGTGCATCAGTGCATCAGTTGTTTATTTCGTTTGACGGTATTGTTTGGCCACATTTTACACTGTTCCCTTAGCCTAAGTACGTTTTTATTCACCTGACCTGTTAGACCTTGCCTTCTGATCGTAATCAGGATTGGTGGCAGGAGGGTAATCTCCCCCATGCCATCTCTTAAACTAAAATGAGAGTTCCACTAATCTCACCTATCCATTGTTTTAGTGAGGTTCAACTTCTTGCAAACCACCATCGACTTTGGTCATTTTTATCATCTCATGCTCTGACGATGCATATGGTCAATTAAACATCGATTTCGTAAAGTAGTTCAGGGGTGTCAATTCAATGTCTAGACTTTCTTGAGCTGCATGGTTGTGCGTATTTGTCAGTTATCGTTAGTCAAATGCCTGTTCCACTTTCCTCATTCTCCAAATGAATATCAGAAATCGTGTCTGTGGTGGCATCAATTATCCCCCCCCCCCTTTAAAATGGTAGGTAGCTGTAGGCCTATGGCCTATCCTATTTCTAAATTATGTTGATCAAGAAGCCTAACTTAGATTTGAACCTAAACTTCAAATATATCAATTCCCAGTTTGTGTTAGACTAGCTACCTGCTCTGTAATGGGAACCCTCTCTCAAAATAAAACTACAAACCGCATCCTCTGGGAATAAGTAAAGAGAAAATCTCCTGAAGTAAACAAACGTCACGAGCCCCAGAAGGTAACTCATACTTCATTGTTATAAGTTCATAGATCATACTTGTAACAGATCTTAATAGTTCAAGTAACTAGTACTATGTTATGATACAGTGCCTAGGGACAGTGTGTTGGCTAAACGTTACGGGCAGGCTTAAAAATGTATGATAACACCACGACTTAACTTCTACGCTTAAGTTGCATTGCACCTAACGTCCCCTCTCTTTAAATGTCACCAGAGATGGCCACTTTTTAACCATTCAACATAACATTGATGGCACAAATTGATCAGTACTTAACTCTTCGTTAAAAAGTGTTGATATGCAGTTTGTATAACACTAACATTAGTAATAATGTGATATGAGACTGAGCACTAAGAAGTTTTAACAAAGCTTTAAAATGACCATTTGACATGTGGCGTCATATTGCTTATTGCGCCACTACGACCTCAGTACATCGAGCTCAGCGAAGATGCCAACCAGTAAGTAGGTTGGCATCTTCCTAAAACTACAACAGCAGTACACAAGATAACTTGCAGAGCAGTCCGTACGCAGGCCTAACCGTACAAATAGATGTATAAAAATACCACTGGCGCTCAAAATAAAAGCAACTCGACATGTTACAGATTGCTTCAGGCCTCGTGCCGGCCACCACACAAATTACTTAGGCCAAGGGCTAGGCTCGAGATGAAGACCAAGGCTAAGACTGAGTCATTGCCTTCTGAGGTCAACGAAACGACCTCGAGACCCACGTCGAGTCCTTCAACAATGGTGATGGTAATTACTATGGTAAAGGCGAATAGTATTATGACCACAAGGGCTAAGACAAGTATCACTAATCCTTATCATTTTTTCTCTTTAGTAGACTAAAGAGAATGCGGAATCTCTTCTCAAACATTGTTAATAGACCCAGTAACTAGGCACACACCTGTTGAAGAATGTTCTTGGCCGTGGCAAGCTCTGCTCATCATTGGAGATGTATGTCGTTATATAGAGCTTGTATACCGCAAGTGCTCTCCGAGGAGAATAGTTGAGACCTTTTGAGAGTAGTGGACCGTAGTCTTCTAACAAGACACGCACACACATTATTTGCAAGTCTTTCTTCGAGTACATTGGTATTTTTCCTCACTTTTGGATCTTTTTCATTGAGTACATTGACATTTTTTTCAAAGAAGTTCCTTTCCTAATGCTACTACTATTCAACTGTACTATTGCCTGTTCAAAGTTTACGTATGCTATAGAAATCTATCGCTCAGGTAAAAGTTCTCATCTGAAGCCTCTTCAGACCCTTCACAGTAGTGTTATAGGTACTGTTCAATATACAGGTACTGTACTATAGGCACTGTTAGGTAAACCTAGACTGACGGTATACTACTTTTTTTCCTTTTCTGTAAGTTGAGGCCAGTTTACTGATGATCTCTGAGATACACACTTTCTGTATGTATTCTGCTGTCTCTAACTAACTGCATCGTATAAACTTGCCTAACCAATTTCCAATCTCTTTGCGGTTGTAATAGAGGCCGTTATATTACCTACATTACGTATATTAGTTCCCATAACTGTAATCGCTTTAATGAACTCTCTGTAATGTAGATAATTCCGCTCACACCGGACACAATAACGAATTTTCAGTTCCTCAACCCCACATCCCAAATACGTGTCCTAACGTAAGACACTACTCCCAACCTACAAAACAATAATCCTACATACCCAATTCACAATCATACATAGTAAACAATGCACTTCTTTGGTAAACATGTGGACACTGTGGTCCTGGATCACAGCATTTTCCCTGCTTTGAATGACTATCGCCCTCGATAACCATTCGAGCAAAACGATATAACACAAAAGATTAAATAATGTAGGCAACGAGATATAACTTTTGGCAGTTTCATTAGAATACATGATAAAACGACCCCGACTGCAACTATGCAGAGGTATGGCTGTGCAGTGTCTCTTTCTAAAGAGCAATCACCATGTTGCAGGTTGCAGTACCTGTACTTTTTCTTGCTCTGAAAATTTCTTAACTTTTAAACAAATAAAATAAAATAAACATTCTGCAGGTATTTCTTCATACCTTCTTCAGTATGACATCCATCGACGATACATTTCGGCAAATTAATCTTTGACTGAGACATAACAAGTACATTTTGATACAACCTAGACATCTTGGTGGATAACAACACATTATACCTTCGAACTCTATGATTGAAAGCTCTGAGCTCCACTTGTCCTAACCTGGTGATTCTTGTCCTCTGAATAACCGACAAGAGAACGACACACTTTGGCATGATTCCTAAACTCTTAAATAACTCTAGCAAACTGACAGGTTTATACACCAAGAGGATGGTGTTACATTCTTGTTATAGAAATCATTTCTTCCACTATCAATAATACAAACATCAAGGTTCCCATGTGCACAAGGCAAAACACACTTTACTGGCGAATTACCGACGAATAATAGAAGTCCTCACAAAATACACATAATGTACTGATATCATGTCTCGAGAAGACCTTTTCCGCATGATAGAACATGACGTGATATCCAGATAAACCATAATGGTTAGGGTATTTTCCTCTCGAGAAGGCATAAAAATGTATGATATCATGTGAGGATTGGCTGGTTCTTCTTACGAACCTTACTCTTAATTGACCCTAAACGTAAACTTATAATAACGATCGCTGAGTGGGTAAAACCTGCTTTGTGGCAATAATTGGGTGTATTCTCACGAATTTGTTATTGCGCATGCATATTGCCGCAATTTTGCAATATAGATAGAATGCCCACGCTCTTATGTCCCTCCACTTCCAATCGTCCTAAGTAAAAGATACAAGCATAGTAATAAACGTTGCTGTTTTGATCGTCGGATTCAATTGTGTGTGTTTACGCAATGGAAGTGTTGCAGGCCTAAGTTGATGGTACTAGTGTTCACTGTGGACAGTCGACTCCAATTCATATTTGTGAAAGGGTGCAAGTTAAGTTATAATTGCTGGACAGTTTCTGAATACGTATGATTGTAAAATGACTTCAGTGACACGACTCATCAAGGTTGTTGATCAAGCATCCCTCCCTTGAAGCAAACCAAAAACAGACAACCGGTATTTGTATCTTTAACTATTCGGTCACGCACAGCTTAAACAACACCGTGAAGATTTTACAGTTCAAATCAATGACTTAAAGGGTCTGAAAGTTTTTTTCCTGTTTGCTGGTTTCGGTGAAATCCTAAACTTTGTAATCACGCGGCTGCACATGTGAGTGTTACTGTCTATAACATTTGTGACGCCTACATTTTATACGCGATATCTGAAGAAGAGAAACTTGAACAGGTCATAGGTGTACTATATTGAACCTATTGATTTTAGTGCAGGTTAAAGGTAAAGATCATTTAAGGTCAACAGGGGCTAAATTGAGAAAACATTGTACACAAGATACCTCAATAAGGAGGAAAGCTTGGGCAGCTCTCATATTTATCATGTGGGTTTATCTCAGTGAGTATATAAGAGTTCCATCTTCTTTGGTAAACGTCAAAGGCCATTTATTGAGGTCAGCAGGGGCCACGTGAAATTCTTGAAAACACCATATTTCAAGAAGACAGATGTCATATTCAGTTTGTAGATAAGCCTCAGTGAGTACAAGAACTCTTTGGTTTAGTGGAGGTCATAGGTCATTTGAGGTCAACGGGAGTCAAATTGTGAAAACCTCGTATAGACATGATCTCAAGAAATAAAGCTCGTACAGATCTTATATTTCATGAAAAGGATAAGTAGCTTGTGACACATCCTAATGCTATAATGTCAGACTAAAAAAAATCACAATCGGATCATTGAAACTACAGTGTATTTGTGCATTCTGGCTTTTACGCTGTAGTGTGCTATTTAAAAGGCCTCATTCCTCTCCCCCTCTCCAAATCTCTCCATCCGCTCTCCACGCCTCTCCCTACCACTCTCTCTTTGTCCTTATCTTCTTTCCTTTCACGATCCACAATTCTCTGTCAGGCCGCAAAATTTGTAGGCAGAACACACTGATACAAAGGAGATATCTTAAGGCACATAGTCCACCAATAAAAATACAAACCATACCCTACCATACTAGCTCTGGCGCCAATGAGACTACTCCATATCGTAAAGTTTATTGTGCAAACTTATATTCATCATATATACACTATTCACTTTCAACGACAATAGCCAATCCATTGGCATATACCTGAGGGATTGGATAAGAAATCTGATGCCAAATAAAATACTCTTAAGGATTAACCTTATTGACCAGTCAACTACGAACTTCTATTTCTATTAACAACATTGAATGAGTGGCATCCAGATTACATGTATAGCACTGGTTCATTCTTCTGGTAATAACCTCTTCTTGGTAAGCTCCCAGACTTGTGACGGGATCTAAAATCCAGGATCTTGTCCGTCACTTTTCTTATCATTTTGGATTAATACTTCAAACTTTGGTAGACTGATATCCCTCGGCTGTTTTTCTCACTTAAAGGGAAGCGTGTGGACCACAGTGTAGAGCATACGTAGAAATACCTACTGTATGTTCTTATTTTTTTCTTAGTGAAGTTCCAACTGTATCAATTTCCACAGGAATTTACCCTGGCAACTGCAGGATGTATCCCCTTTTCCTAGTATCCGAACAAAGGAACTCACTCGATTGGACACCATGCGGTGGAGTATCGTTTGGCAAGGTCAGTCGAGGTAAAGTGTAACTCTTTCATTGTAATTATTTAAGTTCGCATTTTCTCGAAAGGATCTTTGTGATGAATACCGTACAGACAGATGCAGACATGCGATGAACCAGAAGAATCGAATTGAACTTAGACATCAGGAAGAATCCTTCTTGATGATAAAAGAATGACCCTTAAAGGAAAATACTAGGCTATTACCGCGGAAAGAGTCCCCAGATAGACTCACATGATTTATACGATTAAGGAGGTCTCATCCCTTCAATTCAGTTAATAGCAAGTTCATTTCTGTCGGTGCCCTCCACTTTGTAATTAGAGTTTGATTGCATATTTAGTATGGATTGAATCCAATATTTTTACTTTTACCGACTACAGTTCCGTCGGCGCACACAAAATGAAACATTTCCTTTACATAGCAAACATACTTACTTGACCGAACAAATAACCCCTAGACAAATACCCCCGAGTACATACCCCTTGGGATATTACCGGTAGCCCCTTGTAGGTGTAATTTCACTTGATGGTGAAAGACCTAGATTTTAATCGTCAGGGATAGAGGCGATTCTTCCGGCATTAATCTCTAATTATATTTTTATTATGGTATGGAAGTCAGGGTAAGCACTCACCTATAGTTTAATCAGCTTTGTTCGGTGTTCACATTGTGTTTTGGACTGTAGTACATGTAAACACACGTTTCATGTTGTTACCAAAACTTGCATAGCGGGTTCTGGGATTTCCATGATACCAAGTAGTGGTTGAAGATATGGTAGCCCCTTTAATCGATTGCTGTGGTTATCACCAGTTTGTACTTCCGCTGCTTTTCCCTCGGTTACAATTTTGCGTATAGAAACATAAAAGCCTCTTCTTCGTAAAACATACACCCATACCTGCGCCGAGGAACAGGCTGTGATCAATAACTTTGGAGGGCAACATTCATCACATTAAAGTTTTAGAGAAACCAGTGAGTATAAAGTCATTTGTTTTTACTCCAATAACCGAAGCCATGTAAGAGAGACAGAGAACCAAATAATATTATGTCGCAGTAGTTTTGTTTTTGAATGATTTTGTTTTTTGTTTCCGTCATTTTTACCGCTGGTAAACAACTTTCTCTTGATGTAATTCAAGGAAATATAGAATAGACATTTTTGAAGCTCGCGCTTTACTGATAGATGTTTGAACTCTTTTTCTTGTTCACTTGTTGACATTTTAGTAAAGTCTGCAGTCACAGATAGATAAGTCTCATAAATAAGGTAACGAACCATCGAATTAGCAAGAATGACACTTAAAAGGAAATTTCCAATTATATATCTTTACGTAGCTTGTACCGACTAATTGTAAATATACGACGATAGGGAAAACAAACTGTGGAGATGAGAATATACATGTGTGAGATATGAGCATCTCAAAGTCTGTGTCTCCATTGCTAAGGTCTTTCCACTGAAGGTTATGTGTAGGAAAATTGAAACATCTGTAAGTGCAACATTTTGGCAAAAACAGCTTGCCAATTTAAGAAACAATTGTGTATACCTAAAGAAGCTGCAACAATAAAAAAATGACTTGTTTCTTGAGAATTCACAAATAAATTTCATCAAATCCTTAATTGTCTGTAGATTAGTCTATGATGCAAATTTAAATCCACACCTTTCCATATTTACGTTCAACGTCACCAGATAGGAAAAAACTGATCGATCGATAGAACAATAATGTATCTGGTAGTGATTCGTCTGATTTTTCTTACTTCTCACATAATTCAACTTGTCAATCTACATTCTTTGAAGAGATGCATTCTGTGCCAAGGGACCCAAACAAAGTAACTGCGTAACCTGCAGAATGAATAGTTCAAACGTTTACCATTGAAACTGTAGACGTACACTAGAAAAGCCTACACTTCTTCTTTAATGTAGATAGGATGTAGGATAGGATAGATAGGACGATTGGAGTTAATGCAAGCTATCTAAGAGGGCGCAACCCGAGTGTATTCACCGATAGCAATAACCCCGAGCGTGCCTTATCCTATGGTTAATGCACAGGTCCAAACCTTAGTAACCTTGTTCATAAATACAAAACGAGATTTTGATTAAAAAAAAAGGACGATAACATAGAAAATTTGGGTGTGTAAATTACCGTCTTTCTTTCACAACAACACCGCAAAAAGGTAAACAAGATTCACAACATGTCGACAATGTTTGAGCGCAATGGACAAAGTATCACCTTTGCTGTTTTGTGTAAGAGGGCAGACAACAAAACATTGTTGATCTGTTTTCATTGTATTCATGCTAGGATGATTTTACTCTTGTTTTGTTTGTGCTGAGGATAATGTCACCGGACTGAATGGGCCATTGACTGTTTAGAATTCTTCCCAAGTATGTAAGGACCTTATCTGACCATACGGACTAATACAACAGACACATCTCGAAGATATCTGAGCCCTCATTTTAGCTCTCTTTGAGGAACTTATTGTTATCATGTTTAGTGATATATGATTCATTTTGTGATCTACATTTATGTTATTACTAGTGTTAAAAGTCAAGTGTAACTCTGACATATTTCGCGTTATTATACCTGACGAATTTTGTGTATGTGGCCGAATATGAGTTGTTGTATCATATTGTTGTAAACAGCAGTGGTGACAGATTTCACAGTGACACACCATGAATAGATATGAAATATTTAGCCAAATCTGAAGAATGCCAAAGAAAACATTCAAACACTTAGGAACCACCTCTTCGTCACAGTTTCCATGCAATTGTAGGAAAGTTCAATAATTCGAGTTTGTATGTTAGCACTTATCTGGTTTATTACTGTCGCACTCAGGATCCGATGCACTCTGTCACTGCTTCTGTTGGTACCGTGTTATTATGACGTACCGAGAAGACTATACATGCTGCTGGTCACTGCGTTCATACACATAAACATTAAGCAAGTCAGAGTGAATGGTAACATGTAAGCGACATTGATGCGTTATGAGAAACTGACAAGGTTGATAAACCTGGAAAATATGAATTGAAAGCTATACTGATAATCCTACACATCACTATGGTGATTGAGATAGCAACTTTCAAACATGAAACTGAGATCTGTATCTAGAATTATATTTAGATCCTGTTTAAGTCATTAACATGCATTCTAACGACGAACTTGCAGGGTTCCCTAATTGAGCAGTGTTTGTGCAGGTAAAAGAAATTACCCTTTCGTTATTTCATTGCAGTGCTCTACTCCTTTGGATATTGTTTTGGGGGATTATGGGGAGGGGCGGTGGTTAGCCTATAAGCACTTCAAATTCCTTGCCTTGTCGTTGGGATCCTAGAATGGTAAGTTAAGTGAAGGTTTGTTCAATTTGTTAAAGTCAACTTGCTCTGCTGGTCCCATTATTTCATGGTTTGATATCAACTACGTAAGATTATGTTCTCCATACGTTAAAACTGTTACTAAATTCAAGCTACCACCTCAGGAAATTTGTGTCTACTTTAAACGGGCTCTGCCTATCTAGAAGCCATCGACACAGCATTTTTCAAGACAAACACGTGCACATGTAATCTAATGGAAGCAAAGTTAACTTCCAGCAGTTGTTACAGTCGGATATACCGTAATCTATGTGGTAGATAAATTACGGACTAAATTTGGTTTTCTGGAAATTTTTGCCACTGTAATTTCTACCGTGACCTGGCCTAGACTCTCAACCATTTCCGATAACGGAAACTAGTTACAGGATAACCCAGCAGCTATTGAGACATTAACAGTGTCCGTTTTGGTGGAAAACGAATCCTTTACTAGTGCTCAATTATGTTTGGCATGAAGACGGGAAATCCCCTCCAGCAAACCCTTCTGTGAAAGGGATTTAAAAAACAAAGTAAAATGCCAAATAGGAAATGAAGTCGTTGCGAAGAGTCATATGATGGAGGTTTGGGTTAACTTACCACCCCCCCCCCCTTCCACATACACTCACCTACATGAAGTCCTTGCACTGTGCTTTTAACGGTGGTGGAAGGTATTTTGAAGGAAGCTGGCCCTAATCCATATAAGTAACTGTGTACCTAAATTATCAGTATTTTGAGAGTGTTAACTAAATATGGACAGGATGGAACAAGCTTAGCTCGTACGTCGATTAATATAGAATTACAAACAGTTTATTTAACCTACGATCCCTTCCCTTCTTTGTTTTAGGTGGATATATAAGGGTTAGGACTCCATATGAGTCTCCTTCATTAATTAATATCGAATCATATGGAGAGACTGCAGAACACATATATATGCGATATCTGACACTGATCGGAAAGTTTCCGATGAGAATTTCTATTGGACGCATACAGCCAGCCCCGCTGGATGCAAGTTGTTTTGGTTTCAACGCGTTTAGAAATGGACGATAGACCAATCAAATACACGGAAATGTGATTGTTCCATATACGCATTGGGGGAGTGTGTTTGTCTACGACAACGTTTGTTAGATAATCTTGCTTCCACATTTCCTGTTTTGTATTTTTCAGGCAGTGCAAGGAGCAGCTGTGTATACGTGTATTTAGCTAGTTTGACTGCCCTTCATGAAATGCTAGTATTTAGTAAACAGAGAATGCGTTTATCTACTTTCAACCTTTTTGAAACAAGGTTTTAAAGTGAAAGTTCAAGTGTTTTTCGTTATCTAAGAGAAAGAGAGAGGGAGAGAGAGAGCCTACAAAACAAAAGTAGTAAATACATTTTGTTTTTGGCCTATGTTGGGTTACTAGTATTTGGGTTCCAACTGGGACCTAAACGAGGTCTCACATAGGTATTCTCTTTTTATCGATTGACTTCATGTATGTACCAATATTTTAAGTCTAAAGGACTACAAAAATTAAACTGGATGAGTGCTGCCGGTTGTTATTCGGTAATAGTTAGGTTTTGTCCCAACTGGGGTCCCGCAGGTGTCCCATTTGTTTTTAAAAGTCTTGTGAGTCGATGTTTATCGTGAGAAGATTTTTAACCTTATAAACTGCAGTCCTAAATACACCAAATAGGTACCAAAGTGGGTTTTGATTGCGACTGACTTGAGCCATGCAATTTACTTGCCCAAGAACGGCTCAGGTAGTGCACAATTGGACTATCATCACAAAAGATTTAAAAAATTTAGACATTTCTATGATTGAAATAAATCATAAGCGTACTTTTATATACATTGGTCGAAAGAACTAGAATTGAAATAAATACCATGACTATAGGTGTATTTTTCTTGGACGTGGGTTGAGCTACGCACTTCTTGGTCAGGAATCGGGCCGGGTTGATACCTAGCTGGGATCTCTTCAAATGCGGTGTAAGTTGTCTTAACGCAAATTGATTGTATTCATGTATCCAATATTACATCAACCTGTTCAAGTGATTCCCGGATCATAAACAGACTTCAGATAAATAATAAACCAAAACTAAATACAGAAGATCGGAGTATTGGACAAAAAATGGGCCATGCACTTAAACGTCCCAAAAGGGCCCCTCTGAGTCCCAATTGGGATAGCATCATAAATATTCAAAACAATTATGGGACAGGAACTATTATGTCCCCGATATTCGGGGAAAATGTAAAATCAATGAGATACTTAAAACAAATCTGGGAAGCTTTTTTGTTCCACAATTTCAATTTGGTACTTTTTATCTGATTTTTTTTTATCCTTTTTCATATACTCATTTTTTTATTGCGTGAAATATAAACAAAGATTTCGCGGTCTAAGGGCACCTGGTACCTCATGGAGTTCACGGGAAGAGACCCAGTGGAAATCCAGGGGAAACCCCCCCCCCCCCCCTCGAAACTCTGAGCTTTTAGCATATTTCTGGGTGAAAAATTAAGTGTCAGGATAGTCAGGATAAATTTACGACCTCTTATTGAAGTCTGTTGGGAGTTCTTGGGACGAAGCGCCTGGAAGATCCAGTGGTTTCAGCGTATCTATGGGCGAAAACTCTCATGGACTTCATACAACTTCTAGCACTTCTAGCAATTGCGTCATCCACAATACACTTCCGTTAATCGTCAATTGTCCAAAACTAAAAAAATGATGACAACTAGACGTTCTGGAGGGGAAACCCATCCATCCTTTTGGATTTTCCTGGACAGTATGAAGACCAAGCAATCATCCACCATAGCGAGGTGCTTCGTTCACTGCGGGGTCATTGTCAGTTACAGTGGAGGAACTACCATACAATCAGAGGGGGGTCCCCCTCCCGGCTCCCCCCCCCCCCATGACTCAAATGGATTACCGGCGCCCTTTTCAGCGTTTCACAAAAAATTAAAAAGAAAAAATAAAGAAAAAGATAGAAAGATAGAATGAGAAAAATACGTGAAAGAGAAGGTAAAAATAATGAAACTTCAGTCGTGTACTTCAGCGCTCTATGTATCAAGGAAATGATGATGGTGTTGCACATATTCAATTTTCAAATTCAAGAAAGTACAGTATTCATCATGGTACGTGCAAATTTTATCACGCTTTTATAGAAACTCTTAATAGTGTAAGGAGATCGATTTGACAGAGAGTGAGCAGGGTGCATGGATAGAATAAGATGGAGACAGACATAGGGTACTGCAGGAATACACCGCTATAAAAACTAGGCCCTGTTCGCAACTCACATTAAACGCATGTTTTGTTTTTGTTTTGTTTTTTTCATTCGATTGGTAGGCTAATCCACATCTCTCTGTTTTCGCATTTCTTTATAGCCTCTAACGGCTTCTCTTATCGGAGATAGCACATCACGGACTTCTGCTTTCACCATTCCTCAAGACCTAAGGAACGTTGTTTTCATTTTGTCATAAAAACCATGCGAATACTTTTGCAATAATGTACTACAAGGATTTGTCCAAGCAATGGAGCAACTATGAACCTTCACATTTTCATAACCGATCTCAAAACAATGGTAACCACAATAACTGTGGTTATCTTATGTGTTATTCATTTGTACATTTGTCTACTAAACATTTGCATGTTACATACCTAACTTCTAACACTAAAGTCTAGACATAACCATCCGTGGGTAGAGCTTGCAATTTGCTTGATGCTCGTTGTTAGTTCTCCAAGTAGATGTTGTTAGTGCTTGTTAAGATGTATATGGTGTTGTCAATAATGATGAAAATGATGACATGGCATCTTACAGTGTGCTTTAGGGGAGTATCAACTTAAAAGTGGGACTTTATTATGGCTTTTCTCAGAATTTAATTTTCATTCATGTCCACAGTATTCCGATGTCGCCGAGAATACACCAGGGGTGGATACTGCTTTTGGCTGCAGCCAGCCTTGTGCAGAGCGGTAGGTGTAGAAGAGGATATACTGTCTCGCAGTTTTCATGTCCCTCTAGTAGCAACACAAAGTTTTTACATTACATTTACATATGTAACAAAAGAAAATGAAGTTCAATACAGGGGGTTTTTCCCTGTTGTTACTTTACATCAAGAGGACTCTGGGATGAGATTTATGTTGACGAGAATAAAATTCCAAGATGCTGCTTGGGAGTGTCTGAAAGATAGATCATAGCCATAACTTATATTTCTTTTACTTACTTATGATTATTTTTGCTTTAAATTAAACAGTGCGTATATCATCTTATTTGAATTCCGAAAAGTGCAATTTATGGTAATCGAAGGAGTGTCATGATCTGTATTAGTAAAAAGTAGGATACACGTGGTGTATTATGAAGACAAAACTATCGTAAAATGAAATGTAAACAATAGCAAATACAGAGTGGTGTGGTATCAATGATATGAGCATACTAGTACCGAAAGAATATAAGATCAATACATAAGAGAGAGAGAGGGGAGCGTGAATTTTATCACATGGATCTCAGAATTCCTGTAAACTATTTTTCAGTTTCCTTACACCTACTCTTCCTTATCTGAGTTGCATTACACACTCTCTCTAAACTCTGAATGGAGTAAATGTTATAACATAAAATATTTCGCAGCAATTGATGGAACAGATTTCTCATCATAGAGCATTTTTTTTTTTGCATTGATAAATTGTTGGACAACTATGTTTCCATAAACCGGAAGTAGTTTTTTGTGACTTACGTTCTTCTATTTAAATGAAATTACACTAAGGACAGATGACTAGTAACCTTTAATTAGCTATTTTGCAATGTTTTCAATTACTAAACAGTACCAAATCCTCACTTTGTAATTGCAGAATTTTTAAATCTGATAACACTGTCTGGGTCTTGTCTCTAAGTTAGATAATGCAGAACAGGTTTCTTACTTCTTGAAAACCTTGTTATCAATTAAAGTTATTTTTTAATGTCCAATTAAGTATTTCTTCATGTTTTAACGCAGCTACTGCAACGTGCAGTAGGCCAGCTGATCCCGCAAACGGTGAGATACCACATCGTGGAAACGCTTTTCGAAGTGGATACTCGTTAAGATTTACCTGCAATGAACCACACTTCAGACCAATACCAGCCGATGGCAGAGTGACATGTAATGGTGACGAATGGGGACAACGCATGAAATGTGTCCGTAAGTGTAATGAACTACTGCAGATAAAAACTACTTGACACTACTTTCAGGCAAAGAATCAGAGTTTTCTTCAGTTTTGTACCTAATCAAAATGCACAAACTGTAACAATGTAGGACAATGCGGACTGCCATTAATAACAGATAAACGGGGGATACTGCGATCCATGTCATATATAGTAACATTTATCGGTTGTTTTCTTATTTTGTAAACTTGAAAAACCTCTCAATCCATGATGTAGTTGAGAGGAAGATACTGAGACGTTTCTTGATATATTCTGTATTTTATATTTTTGATGAAGTATATTCCTTTCGTAAAACTCAGCAACATAGCATGATAGGTACCGGAAGATAAGATGACTAAATTGTTATCACTATCTACCCTAGATTTTCCTCATTTTAATTAAAATTCAAGCTAACTGATACGTGGCTTACAAGGTTGTATTAATTTCCTACCTAGCTGCATTGTGCACCCCATTTCCAAAACCTTTGAGAGGTGAAATTACGTACCGGCTTGGCTCAGCCGGAGTCAATGCAAGATTCCAATGTACAGCACCTGGTTACCGATTACACGGCGAGAGGAAATTAACGTGTCGTGTGAATGGCACTTGGTCGGATAACGCTCCTAGATGCCGTGGTATGTATTTCATTTTTAAGTTAGTGTGTCTGTGCGTCTCCTCGTTTTGTGACGCTTCTCTATCCATATGCCATCTCTCTCTGTCGTTCAGTCCGTCTGTGCGTCAGTTAATCTGTCAGTGTATGGTTTGTCTCTAATTTCAAGATGTCTTCTGGTCCTTTCGGATGTATTCAGTCATTCGGACATATCACGTTGGATGAATTTGAGGAACCGTCGTAACTCAACAAATCTCAACACTTTGGAGAGGATGATCTGTCACGTGGCTGATGTTTTCAGTACATTGATGATGAAACCCCGACTAGTCTGGGAGCCTTGTATATCAGCAGCTGTCCTCCTAAAAGTTCAGTTATTGTTTTGAACCTATAAAGTTTACTATCAAACACTTTTCTAGTAGACTTAGGAGGCTTTTTTATCATAAATGGCCACCAAGTATATATACAGTCAGTTGTGACAAATTGTTTGCGATAACATGATTGTGGTGTTATGTTGTATTAAAATCGTTAAAACGTTAAAAAAAAAAACTATTACGAAAAAAAGTTAAAGTAAAATTATTAAAATATCATATCAATCATGATGTAAGAACAACTTTGCTACGCTTTAAAGATTATTTTATTTGTAAAAATTGTCTTGTCAATCTTTTTCAGCCATGGCAATATGTGACCAACTTGAGGCGAGCGATCATCTTATCGCAAGAAGATTGACTGGACGTCGCCGTGAGGGCAAGTGGGTATTTGGAAGTATGCATACTTTGAAGTGTGAAGACGGTCACTATATGCAACCGCCAGCCACATTTAGCGGATCTCAGTATTATCCTACAATTCAATGTAGAAGGAATGGTTGGAATGCTTCACTTCCTACTTGCGTTGGTAAATATTCACGAACTCCATAGTTCAACATATATAATAGTTTCACAATGTCTTTCAATTGTCTGTGACTTTGGCTATCCTAAAACGGACTACGATATCAAACAAATGTAGTCAAATCTAACAAATCTATTTGAGACTTCCCAGAAAGGTAAGAAACCGCAAAACGAACTTCTTATTTAAATTCAAGAGGTTACCCTGAGCACATTGTCCTACAAAACTTAAACAAAGCTGATAATTTATATATATATATATATATATATATATATATATATATATATATATATATATATATATAGAGAGAGAGAGAGAGAGAGAGAGAGAATAAAAACGCAAAAAGACGTGACAGGAAAGAAACTGAACTTCTGTTACTCCAAAATTTTATTAAAAACAAACGTTTCGGTCGTTCGACCTTCTTCAGTGTGGAGTTTGAAGTACAATGACTGTAGAAGCAAAAATGTCAGAAGGTTACTGAACTTGAACTTGAACAAGATAAAGACAGATTACAAGAGGTAAAGAGGAAAAATTAGCTTAAGTTACAAAGGGCAAAGAAGATTAAGAGCTAAAGTTGATGCGTTTTTGAGAGTGTAGTTCATTTCTTTTGTTGAGGCCAAAGGGTTTAAGAGTTTGTAATTGTGCTGTCCAGTAGATTTCACGTCTGAGGAGATTTCTATTGGTATTGCTAGTACTTTGGATTTGTTCGAATGGGGTAAAAACGAAATCGGATAAGCTGTGAGGGGAACTGTTGAAGTGAATAGCCACCTCACATGTCTTTTTGTTAGTAAGCATGGCAGATTTGTGATTTCGGAAACGGACTTTGAATGCAGTAGAAGTTGAGCCGGTATGTTGCATGTTACATTTATGACAAGTAACTAGGTAAATAACATTACATGAAGTACAAGTAATATTTTCTTTGATCATATATGAATTACCGGTAGTGCAACTTGAGAATGAAGAACATGTGCTGGAAAAGTTTTTGCAGAGATCACATTTCTTAGTACAAGTAAAATACCCTTTGGTGATGGTATGCTGTGTAGAGGGAAGGGGTCGCATTTTTGAAGGGGCGAGAATCTCCTTGAGATTCTTCGTTCTACGATAAGAGGAAATGATAGAATTTTGGGGGAAGAGGTCTTTGACCTGGGTACAATTTCTTAACAAGGGAAAGTGTTTGTGTAGAATTTTGGAGATATCAGGAAGATGTGGATTAAAATCCAAGACAAGGGGGTATTTCCGTTGAATGTTCTTTTTGGAAGGGCGGAGTAGGGATGCACGACTGGTCAAGCTTGCTTTATAAAAGCTTTTTTCAATAATATGGGAGGGGTAACCTTGTCGTAATAAGTACGATTTGTATTCTGTACTACGGATGGCAAATGTGGAGTCACTAGAGCAATTTTTACGGAGGCGTAAGGCCACACTATAGGGGATTGACGTTTTGCAATGAGTCGGGTGGGAGCTGGGGAAAGGCAGATAGAGGTGACTGTCAGTAGGCTTAGCATAAACATCGGTAGTAAGGAAACCATCATTCAAATGGATAGTTACATCTAGGACATTAAGTTTGTGTTTGGAATAAACTAATTCAAAACGAATTGTGGGGTACAAAGTATTGATAAAAGCGGTAAATTCCATTAATTTGTCTAGACCATGGGTCCAGATGTCAACTATGTCGTCCCGGTAACGCCACCAGTATTTCGGAATGACGGGACCTTCAGTGGTCGCACGTTCGTCGATAATACCCATAGCCAGGTCGGCATAACTGCATGCGTTTTTTGGTCCCATTGCAGTGCCGTGAATTTGTAGATAATTTTTGCTGTTAAATTGACTGTTGTTACATGAAACGCAGAGTTTGATGGCTTCTACAATGCAATCAGTAGAAGGAAATTTCTTAACCCTAGAATCCAGAAATTTGGAGACAGCATGAATACCAAGATTATTGTCAATATTGGGAAACATAGCAACCACATCCCATGAAACCAGAATGGTGTCAGTAGGGAGTGGGCCATTTTGGTTAACTTCTTCGATTTTATTAAGTAGATGGGTAGTATCTTTGATCAAAGAAAATATTACTTGTACTTCATGTAATGTTATTTACCTAGTTACTTGTCATAAATGTAACATGCAATATACCGGCTCAACTTCTACTGCATTCAAAGTCCGTTTCCGAAATCACAAATCTGCCATGCTTACTAACAAAAAGACATGTGAGGTGGCTATTCACTTCAACAGTTCCCCTCACAGCTTATCCGATTTCGTTTTTACCCCATTCGAACAAATCCAAAGTACTAGCAATACCAATAGAAATCTCCTCAGACGTGAAATCTACTGGACAGCACAATTACAAACTCTTAAACCCTTTGGCCTCAACAAAAGAAATGAACTACACTCTCAAAAACGCATCAACTTTAGCTCTTAATCTTCTTTGCCCTTTGTAACTTAAGCTAATTTTTCCTCTTTACCTCTTGTAATCTGTCTTTATCTTGTTCAAGTTCAAGTTCAGTAACCTTCTGACATTTTTGCTTCTACAGTCATTGTACTTCAAACTCCACACTGAAGAAGGTCGAACGACCGAAACGTTTGTTTTTAATAAAATTTTGGAGTAACAGAAGTTCAGTTTCTTTCCTGTCACGTCTTTTTGCGTTTTTATTCTCTCTAATTATGAAAGTTACTGCTTGGCATCCCTGGTGGATCCTTCTGTTAGGAGCACATTGTTTGGAACTGTTGCTATTTGCTATTCCAACCCTATATATATATATATATATATATATATACATACATACATACATACATACATACATACATACATACATACATACATACATACATACATACATACATACTTACATACATATACATATAGTTTGAGTTACTGTTGATTTATTTTATTTTATTACCTTTTCAGAGTACCCTAAGTGCCCTCCGCTTCTTGACGATGTAGAAAATGGGCAATCATCTTCAGAGAACCGCACATATTCGGTGGCAGAAACCATCCGATTCACTTGCTACCCCGGCTACAGAACGACATCTCAGTCATGGAGAACTTGCGCTGTGAAACACACTGGAAATAGATATGTATCAGAATGGTTGGGTGAAACACCTGAATGTGAAGGTCAGTATACATGCAAAGAGGACCTGTCTTCCCGTATGTGCCTAACGTGCCATAAATCCTGGAACTAAAATATGTCAACTTAAATCTGCATACTGTCAGCTTCTGAAATAGGCCCTAGACTTGTGATACGTCCAATATATTGACATATAACAATCCTATTACACTTTGTTAGCCAGTATGATTGCTCGTTTATTGGGGCTTCTAAAATGGACCTTTACAGACAAAAACTGAAGAATAGACCGAACAAAATTGTGAAGTCAATTCTCTGATTATTACTTGTAACCAAACTCTCTGTATGATAGGTAATCCAGGCAAGAGAATAGCACTAGTTCTGTTTTAGCTTTTTCCATAAGAAAAACAAAAAGGATGAAACAATTTAGAACTACGATTTGAAACAAATGAGCAGAAGCAAACTTGTAAGCCAAAGGAAACACACGAGCAAATCAAAAGCAAAATAAATATCAAAAGTACCATAGGAACAGCCAACATCTCATGTAGGGAATGAAACCTGCAGACTATTAGACAATTAAGTATAGCACATAAGAAAAACAACGTCTTTCTTTGATACGTTATCTTAATACTGTAACGCTGTCAACAACAGAGGGTGCGGAAAAAAGAGACGTTATGAAAAGGGGTGATGAAGTTACTGTAATTGCATCTCTGAAGTTTTAAGACACAAAAAATGGGATGCACAGGGGTTGGGCACAATAACTAGATTGACCTAATACAGCTGTCGAGGGCTGGTTGAAAAATGACAACTGTCAGACATAACCTTAACGCATGCAACTGCCGGCACTGTCCAGGTGTGGATTCCACAGATATAGGACAGCGTCTCATGTGATGTCCCCCCCCCCCCTCCACATAAGAAGTCTCCTATTGGAGTCAGTCTTCAAGAAACAGCAACCACAAATTGTCCCTTAAATCGAATCGCACTCTTGACCCGACGAACTCGCACTGTAACAATCGTCTGGAAGACCATCAACTAATTAATAAATTGACAAAGGTCTCATAATGAAATGCACCAGAAATGACCATTGCGGACGTACATTACTTCATTTTGGTATGGCACGCTATTTGTACCAATTTATGTTGACATAACGTATGCATTTGATGACGTACCGAAGTCATTTGATGATGCTCAATTATCATGTGATGAACGTGAATTTAACAAACGTACGTGATCAAGTCTTTTCATGATGTACGCTCATTATTTGATCAAGGTATGAAGTTTTTACATGTGCATGTGATATAGCCAAGTCATTTGATGCATACTCATTTGATGAAGTTATGACTTAAGTTAGAGCTGCTTGATTGGCGTTCCAAAGTTATTACGTCTCAGATCATTTGATGGTGCAGTGCGTGCCTCTGTGTGAGGGCAAAATCGAATTTGATGAAGATAATCGAAGTATCCCATTTCGTTTCATTGATAGATCCACAGAAATGCGATCGGGGGGGGGGGGGTAAACATAAACGAAACTGATCGGCTTAGCCTAATATTTCACATGCCAAGTTCAAATTGTAGCGGAGCGCCACCCAATTTTGGAGCACTAGACTGGAGTACTAGACATTCTTTTGGCTTCACAAGCCATTCAGATGGCACGAAACAATATTTCTCAAGTGTTCTAAGCTGTACTGTATTTACCCAGGCCTTGAAGTTGGCATCTCATTGATGCAATTAAATTATAAATTCTTATCCATTTATTCTCTGAGTTTGTGGTAAATCCTGTGAGGGACAAAAATATCTTAATATTCACTCCTCTGACTTTTTCATTGGAGGGACTAAGCACACAAGCGCACCCCCCCCCCTCCCCAGTTCCAATGTCCAACTGCGTTGTGCAGTAAGGCCCTGTGCCTCCTAGCCAAATGTTACTAGGCTCAGGTTAGGTAGTAAGGTAGGTTGGGTTGTGTAAGGTCTACTGCGAAACGGGTGGTAAACTAAACCCTAATAATTTGCTACTTTGTAGACATGCTTCTATTCAAATGTTAAAAAATGTTATCTTTCTTGCTTAGCTATTTCATTGCATTGCATTGCATTTTTTGTTAACATCATCAAGAACTCGAAGGTGAGATTGCATCAAAATTTTGCTAATATGTTCAATTGATGAGGTGTTTCTATTGTGATCTCCACAATTGCCTTCACCCTGATAACTTGCTGATTTTTTTAAACTCTGCAAAGATGCAAAATTTTGCTAAATGTTCAACGTTTGAGGAATCGGGTAACTGGGAGGAGTTTGAATGACAGCTGCTTGTAAAATGTCGTGACGTCCAAAATAACAAAGAACATTCTTATATTTCATGGATTTGTTTGTTTTTACAAATGATTTACCAAACAAAAGTTACATATGGTAGATTAGTTTCAACCATTAGGATTTGTTGTACTACTTAAAACAATTTCGATGAAGAGTCCATAAGCAGAACCGTCTCCTCACAATGCCCGTAACTTTGCATTTAGCAGTTCCCTCTCCCACCCCACAAGAAAACCGAACAGTCCTTTCGTTTAACGTGTGGAAAATTGTGCACAGTCCAAATTCATCATTCCAAAAATATCGTCCTTAACAATTTTAAATGATGTATCTTGACAACAAGTTAAGACACGATGATTGAAACAACAATCAAACTGAGGGACTGGATTCCTACAAATATGTCCGAAAAATAGAAAAGGTTTTAACAACATTACATAACAACATTAAGATCCCACCACTTTTCCTACATAGTTTCGGCAATGTTTCTTTTGAAACGTTTCATCAACATTTCAAAAACATTTTGCAAAGCTTTGCATATATGCAGAGTTCAAGAAAGTTAACTTTTGCAAGTACTTTCTGAGATCACAGTAAATTGTAATTCATCAATTGAACATTTAGTAAATAATTGTTGGGAACTCAACTTGCATGAAGTTGTTAATAGGACATTTAGCAAAAGTTTCATGCAATTTCAAATTTGGGCCAGAATTTTATTTGTTTATTTTCTCCCTCAAATTTCAAATTGTGCTGAGTAAAACTGTTAGATCAATGTGATCGCAAAATAAGTCATACATACAAAACATTTCTAATAAATACATCCGATAAAGAGTTATCGTGTCCTATACAATTGGAGCCCATGACCGTATAATTCAACTCTACAAAGAAGCACATTTTATGATAAGCTCCTCCACGTAAAGTTGATGACGTCACGAGGGGGTCATTCAGGGACACTGTGAAGCTACCTCATAGATTTAAGGCATGTTTAGATAGATTTAAGAGCAGTATATAAGAAGTGCAGTGAGGATTTCCAAAATTCTCTGTGATTGCATCCGCTGCCATTACGTACCTATATTAAGGCACGGAATCTTTGCCAAGACTGACTCAAAGAAGTTCCAAGAGGCTGACTTGCTTACACTTTCAACCAATCACAACCAGCGATGTCGCAACCGTCCAATCATTCTCACCATATTACGTTCTTTTCTTGCCTGAAATTTGTGTTCAGATGCATCAAGTCAATTTGAATAAGTATTCATTAATCATAAAGGTCAGGGGTCGTCACTATGCATGCACTGTGAGCGTGACACGACATGTTCCTCCCTTCATTAAGACTATGTCAGTCTTAAACCTTCCTGCCAACAAGTGGGTGAATGGAACGGTAACATGAATTGATCTAAAGAAGAACAAAATTATTTGCGCATGTTATATCTTTTGAAGAAAACAGAGAAAGTGCCATAATGCAACACTAAAGCAGAAGAAAACCAACTTTTCACATCTTATTAAGTCCATCAGCATTGGAATTCAGCAAACCCTTCTTATATGCAATACTGAAGGCAGTATCAAATACCAGCGCATACCAGCGTCTGGCATTTGAGGACTTGGACTATTCCAGTAATTTAAAGGCTTGATGATATGTCATGACAGTGAATTTTGTTCCCGGCAAATAGTATTTCAGTTTGGAAACAGCCCACATAATAGCTAAGCATTCCTTATCTGTGACTAAATACTTTTGTTCCCTTGGTAGGAGAGTTTACGACTGATATATGCTACTGGATGTTCACTGTGGTCACCACCATTCTGACTCAAGACTGCACCAATTCTTCAAAATCTTGCAAAATGACAGGCTTTGAAAAATCTGGTCCCATCAGAATTTGTTGGAGCGTTTGAAATGAACGTCGATATTCAACCGTCCAAAGGTTAACAACAGTTTACGACTGACCCCTCCCCCAACCTATGTTCAGGAAGTTTGCGCAGGCCTCACCCTCCTAAGGAATAATGTCACCATTAAAGATAACTTGTACAATTTCGCTCTACCAGTGAATACGAAACCGGCTCGGTTTTACGTTTTGCCGAAGATCCATAAAGCGGGGATTCCGGGCAGAACAGTGATCTGAGGTTGCGGCTCCCCCAGCTGAGGGAATTTCTGAGCTTGTTGATTGGTTTATTCAACCTCTGGTATCCTCTATTCCATCGTATGTGAAGGACACTAATGACTTCCTTCAGAAGATTCGTTCAATAGGTTCTTTGGGTCTTAATTCTTTACTAGTTACAGTTGATGTCTCAGCTTTATATCCTAGTATTCCACATAAAGATAGGATCAGGAATTTGACACACCTTCCTCTGGAATCAGTTAATCCAATCTGTAACCTTGCAGACTCTGTATTATCAAAAAATGTTTTTGAATGTAATAATTATCTGGACTTACAAACGCTTGGTCCTGCAATTGGGACGAAAATGTCGCCCTCTTATGCAAACATATTTTTGGCCGTCTTAGAACAAGAGTTTTTAAGCAATTCTATTTAGAAGCCTCAATTATGGCTTAGATTCATTGATGATATATTCATGACCTAGAATCCTGAGGAGGATAGACTTCACACTTTTTAGAGTATATTAAGAAGTGTCTTTCCACCAACAAGTTGACTCATGAATTTTCGTGTAAGACAAAATAATTTTTTGGATGTTTCAGTCATAATTAATGACAAAAGATGTCTCCTGACTGATCTTTATTGTAAGCCTACTGACTACCATCAGTATCTTTTAAGTACGAGTGGCCACCCGTGTCACATAAAAAGAAGCCTTTAGTCAAGCCATCGGTATGTTCTGATCATGAAAAAGGTGTAAGGAGATGAAGGATCATTTGCAAGCTAAGGGCGATAACCGCAGAAATAAGGTTAGTGGGGAGATCAGTCGTGCTCTAGCGCAAAAGGAGACCACACGTCAGTGGCCACCTGAGAAAGAAAGGGTACACTTGGCAACTTCCTATCATCCCGGCCTTCTTGATATCAATGCTATTGTGAGAAAATATCAGCTTTTCCTCCACTTATCCGAATTCATGCGTAATACCGTCCCTAACCTACCAGTTTTAAAGGCTGTAATGCATCACCCCAGACAGTTTCAATTCTCCCAACCACCTACCTCTAGTCCCTCCCTCAGCCTGTCTTACATTCCTCCACATGTGTAATCAAAACAATGGATCCCTATGTAGGCTGTGTAATACGAGCTGCTCTGCATCTTTCGAGTTTGCTGGCAATCTAAGAGTGCTGTAACTTAGAACAAGTTGAGAATTTTCGTTTCAGGGAGGTAAAAATATAGCTTAGGGTGATGCAATACAGCCTTTAAGCTTTCGTAACCCACCTAACCTTAGCAACACTCTCGTTCGCGCTAATTAAAGTTAAGACCCATGCTAATGACCTTTTGAACCCCAATTTGAGCTGCCATCACTGTTGTAATAAACATTACGAACGGTGCAAGATTCTGTTGTGTTCTAGTGCACTGCACAAATAATCAGTAACGTTTTCCACTTAAAATCTAATGGAAGCTCCCGTGATGCTTCTTTTTTGCATTTGCTGCATCATCTGCCCTTCTTGTAATATTCAGTACATGGGATCCTCTGTCAAACTTCGCTCTCGGTTAAATCAACGCAAATCCTCGTTACGTTCGTTTTGCAAACAAAGCTCTAAGAATCGCAATGATTGTTGGCGTCTCTATGATCACCTTTCCCCATTCCCCGAACAATTTCCAATTCACCATTTTAGAGGTTCACTTGACACAATCTTTCCAAAGGGACTTAACATTAATTATGGGTTTCATGCCCAAGTTCTAAAATCCAGGTTAAAAAAAGCCATTGTGTTTGCCACGCTTCAGTTGCATTAGGATCCAACAACTTCATAAAGTCTCCTTTTCTTCTACTTTTCTGTGTTTTCGTGTTTTTTAGTTCATTTTTGTTCAGTTGCTTTTTCGTCGAAACTGACAAAGGTCCCATGTGAGGTCCGAAAATTTAAGGTATATGTTTCACCATTTTCTATTTTATCTTTGTTATTTTGTACAACTTTATTATCCTTGCTTTCATATCGTAGAAACAACGTGTCCCTCGGTAAGAGGAATGTTGGAAAACGGTGCAGCCTTCGAGACTTCAGTCTCTATTGGCGCTAACGCTACCTTTAGATGTAATTCTGGTTATGAATTAGTAGGTGAATCTCATTTGACCTGCTTGAGTAGTGGACGATGGAGTGGAAATATACCAGTATGTGACACGGGAGGTGAGTGACAGATCTTCTAATCCTTTATATGATGTGTATGAATTTTATACATACAATAATATCCTGCTGTTTCCTTCCATTGTTTTTTTCCTTAGTGATCATAAAATTAACTTTACCAGGTATCTAGGTTAACTAAAACTAGCAATATTCATTCACCGGGACATATGGTATTTTTGGTTCATTTCAATGAACGGTTATATTATAGATTATAAGACTTAATTATAAGCCAGTGTTCGGGGTAATGCGAGGGGTTACGTTTTCCCACTCTTCTCAAGCTCCCACATAAACAAATCTAATGTGGGAACTCCCCCCCCCCCCCCGCCCCACCTTACGTCTCTGCTCTGTGCGCATGTAAATATCTAATGTTTTCTAGGTTCTGATGTTCATTCTAGAGTCAAATCCTAATCATAATCAAGAACAGCATAAAATCTACCCAATAATAAAACTATACACAGTACACTTACACAGAAAAAATGTAATCAAATACGGTGGTAGCAATTGTACAAGGAAGTCTATATTTTGTCTTTGTTTGATTAGGGGGGTCAAAACGAAGTCTGATGATTTTACTTACCAATGCTGCCTGCTGAATAATGTTGCTGCTCTCTTCAATACCAAAGCAAAACCAAATTCGTAAGAACAGTGAGTTCTTGTTTATGTAGGCTGCAATATGCTTGTATACAAACCTATATCGTTAGGCTGTATCGTCTACTTTTGCAATGCTACGATATTCTTTCTCCAAAAAATACGAAATAGCTGTTGTAACTAGCTTCAGTAAGCATCCTAACTCTAATTTCAAGTCTTTATTTTGGCAAGTTCAAGTTTGGCAAGTTTAATGGGTTGATGGCTAGCACGATAGTACTTGGAACATTCAAACGTACCATTTCTTTTTTCCGAATGTGTAATGGGACAGCCATGCCCTACAGTGAATTATGTAATTCGCGTACTATTTAGCAATACAACTAAGCGATCATAGAATTATGCATGCTATCTAAATCAAGAGCATGGTTCGTTATTTTTTACCGATCTATCAAAGGACGCATTTACAGAATGTGTAGTACAATACTAGCATGCTTTGTATATGAAAGAAGTTTAGGTTTTCAACCATCAATTGTAGCTATTCAGTGAAGAATATATTTGTGACTATCTGGTAGCATATGCATCCTATATAACTCTCAGAAAAGGTATCAACAACTTATACTCACATCAACAACTTACACTCATTATATACCGTATGCTAACATTTTTTTTTGCCAAAGTTAACCTCTTTGAATGATGTATCACATGTTTCACCTCACAGAATCTGTGTGGAATTGAAGTAGTTCAATGAAGCAAAGAAGTATGCAAGTAGGCAAATAAAATTGCCAGCTGTCATCGTCCTGTATTCCCTCTTGCAAATTATCTCACCATGCTCCATGTGGGAGGGCCAACGAAATGTTATTAGGACTTAACATTTCATAGAATTCCTGTCTGCTTATTTTTTTATGATGAATGATTGAAAAAACAGTTACACATAATAGCAGCAATTTCATCTTTTCTATTCTATTTCTTGCAGACAGCGATTGTCCTGTTTTGGGAATACCGTTTCATGGCTACAAGAATGGTGATCGGTATAATACGCACGATTACGTAGAATTTAGTTGCGAAACGGATTATACACTGATTGGTTCAGATTTCAGACGCTGCCGTCCAGAAGGGTTTTGGACTGGTACTCCGGCTAGGTGTGTCGGTAAGTAAACTGTCAGCGATAGATTTGCTTACAACTTAATGTGTAATAAAAGAACAACAACAGATTTAATAATTAAATAAGACATTGGAACGCCAAGAAAGAAAGAAAAATATCTTTAAGAAACTGTTAAATTGGCAAGAGTGGGGTGAGCTATGCAAACAGTACATACTGAAGGTACAAATACGACACAAGTACAAGTACCTGACTTTTTTTTCAATTCTCTGAGTGTAAGCAACATCTCATAAATGACTGAAAATCCATGACAACGATGGAAACTGAGTATGAGGACAATGCTCAATGTTAGATAAAATAGACTGAGTAATTGGGCAAAATATAAAATGCATTTCATGTACCATACGGCACATGGAACAACTAGCGAGAGTCAGAGGAATGTACCTTTTTTTTTCTTACCAGCACTATAGCACGAGAGAAGTGTATTCCAATCATAATCCAATCCAATCCAAATAAAAGATTATAAGATTCATATTCACATAAAATGCTCGGAACAGTTTAAAAACACCATCCAGCGAGAATGACTACAAGAAAATTAGCCCAGTGGCTATTTACAATATTCCTCGATTGTATGAGTACTAAGAATGAGTACTATCTTCAGAATTAAATTTGTGTTTATTGAGATAACTATTTTATGTCATCAAAGTAAACCACTTGTATATGACACGTCCAGGTGAAACAGTGAAGCGCCCTCGTCGAGGGTAAACTACTTATTTTAATATATACGTTGCATCTCTGTCATTCGATCTGTAGTCATATCTATACGGTTTGTTTTTTGTCCTCACTGTCCACTCGGTGCAAAAAGATGCGTACCAATGCTGCATTCAGAGCTAACACAGTTTGGTCCAAAAGGTTCATTGTGACACTTAATCAATCGAAACAAATCCATGTCAATGAAAAAAAGTTACTAGTATAAATGATCCAAAAGTGACCCAAATGCGTGTTACGTCTTTTATAACTTTTCACGTGAAAGCTCAAGTGCAATTCTTTCTGTTCCAAGAATGGTAGGTTCACAACCTGTCCCGGAATGACTGCGCGCACGTTCTTACGTATCTTACTCAAACTTGGTGTGAGAATAGTGTGATTGTGTTTGAGTACCTGGACAAAGAACAATATCTGATCTGTCAATAGGGAAATAAAAGAGGATTATGTTGTTGGGCTGCATAAGCATGCAACGTTTGTTTACTGTGAAATAACTTGATGCACCGACTTAACATCAAAAATTAAAATAAAGTAATGAAAATTTTCTTTTATATCTCCTAGTTGTATTTGGTTGCAGCTGGTGTGCAATGTGACTTCTTTTTTTAATTTATAAACGACGCAGTCTGCAAGCTGACCCTTTATTTCACATCAATGAAACGAGGACCTTTAGACTGTTTGTTTAATTCAATGATTTATTAACGATTTATTCTATTGTTTATAGAATTGTGATTGACAAAACATAACAAAATGTATGGTGTATTAGTTTACAATTACCTAATGTAATGAATAAAGGCTATAACAAAACTGTAAGTTAAAACTTGAAAACTACAGAAAAGGATTGTTACAATCATAGATACAAAGTAATGCTATATGTAGAGACTCCTAATTTATACATACAGTGAATAATTTTCATGTTGTGATATGTTGTGAGCCATTTCGCCATGAATGCCTGTAGCTGAAAGTTTTATTTGTTTTAATTTTAAATTAAGGAATAAATTCTCCACAATTCAAATGGTTCTCTATCTCCAACCATAGGTAGGAAAGATTTTGATAGTGTGGAGGACCTTTCATTGAAACTGAGAGGCAATTTAGACAGTATTGAAGCCAATGCGTTATTCGATATTCCCGAGACTAATGAAACTACAAACAGTGTGGTCGATGACAGAGGGAGACTGATACCAATATCACACCACATTGGTATGGAACTCTATTTCATACTTGATGCCTCGTCCAGTGTCGGGGCGACAAACTTTGAAAGTGCTAAGAGATTTGCGAGAGAACTGGTTAAGGAGGTGAGTAACAATATTTCTACTTCTGAGGAATTTGCTCCTTGCAGTATAGTGACGAGAGAGGAAGAGAAACGAGAGAGGGGAGTCGGGGAGAGAAAAACAAACAAATAAAAACTTATCAACAAATTCGACTTAAATATCTCTAACAGCGTAAGTTTCAAGATAATACGTTACAAATAATATTTTTATTTTTGTCTATTTCATTTATACAATTAAGGTGTTAAAACGCTCATCAATAGGGGGGCGTTAAGGGGGGGTGTCGAAGCATCTCGTCTTGTTGGAAGTTAAAGTCAAGTTCTAGATAACCAAGAGATCATCGTTACTGGAGACAAATTTGACCAACCGAATAGAAAAGGGCGGGACCTAACTGGCTATACAATTAGGGTGTATATTGCATGCTCAGTTGTGTATCCAGGGATTTGTCTTTTGGGTTTCTAATGATTCGGAAGACCGACTGAGACCGAAGGAAACATCCAGAATCGCAAATCGATCACAAAACCTGGTCAAGGGGCCCTCGTTGGGTTCTCTTGTGGGGTCCAGGGGCAGAATCCCTGCTTGGATCCATTAGAGATTTTAGACATTCAACATGGATTTTGTAAGATCATATTTCGACACCTTAAATGAAATGAAAAAGCCGAGACCAACTCTAAATGTGCTACCATTATTTAAAGCGTTTCAGCTTGAGATTTAAGGGCTGCGCCCTCACATAACGAGTGAGTCCCGGGATTTCCTGTGGGTTGTAGTTGTGCACGGCACAGTAAGGCACCATGTCGGTCCATGTCACGTTTCAGGGTCTGCTTGTAATGAGCAATAGAGAGACACCCTCCCGTCTGGAAACTTTTTAATTGGTATTTTCGTGTATTTTTTTTATAAAAAAGTCTGCGTGTGATTTTTATGTCACTTGGGGGCTATTTTAGGGGTATTTTGTCACTCCCCCTCTCCCCTCCTTGGGGAAATTTAATGTGCCCCCAACTTGCAGGAGTATGTTCCATTCTATAATAATTATCATAGGGAGGGGTAGACGTTCTTTTTTACTCGAATCAGACAACCCGTTTTACCTTTTCTCTTACCCTCTCTATCAAATTTCAAAATCAAAAACACAATTACTCCTTTACATTGTGGACAAAAGCATATAGTAGCTTACATTCCTGTGCCCTATTTTGGTGAAAATAATAGAAAACGGTATCGTAAATGTAATGATCTTTTTTAATTACCTTGCCAAATAATGGGTGGTCCCTTTTGTTGTCTTACAACTTAAAGTTCATTTTCAATTGAAATCACTTACTAAAGACAAACCACGATAAGGAAGAGCAGTTTCTTCGTCATTAATGTGCACCATAATCATTTTACTTTACAACCAAACTAACAAAATATTTCCTTGCCAACACTTTCTTACAGATTGGTGTGACAAATAAAGCAAACTCACTGAGGGTTGGAGCGATTAAATTCAACAGTGATGCACACGTTATGTTTCACACAGTGGAGTTTGACACAACGGATGAAGTAGTCACTGCAATCAATGCCATTGAGTACGGTAATGGTAAGGAACACCAACATCTTTATAGATATGGTTTTTAAGGAATTTGAAAGATTTTTCTCCTATATGCACAACAGAAAACCCATTGCAACTTTGTCTGTTTCAATCCTTGAAGGAACCCCCACCCTTTCTTCTGATCTCTGGAGTTAGCCAACTTTATGCTTAAGGAGAACGAGATTCAGTCCTTAAATGAGTGCGTTACATCAGTCTTCATTATCACTATTTAACTGCTATCAAAATTGTTTCAGCTATTTTGTATTTACTATTAGTGTCAACTCAGTGGTTCCACACTGAATATTGCTAGGTTTGTATTACTGATTGGTGTTGTGATAATTATCACTCAATTCTGCATACTTTTAGTCGTAGGTATATAGTTTTTGTTATGTTTATTATGTCTAACTCGGTATTGGTAATTGTAAAACATATAAGTAAATGAAGTAGTATAGGACTATAGAAATGTGTGTGCGAAATCGTGAAAAGATAGTACAGTGGAAAAAGCCATGATATGGCTGTTCATCTCGAGCAGTGTGCATAGAGATCTCATCACATCAAACTCTGTGTGGGGTATGGTCAAGGGTCAAATCTAGTTGTCATCTGATCTGTGATCAGTCTTATAGCATTTATTATGTCAACAAATAATCCATTAAACAGAAACATCGCCATACGTCCTGACTTCGTTACATGTAAAGGCTGCTGAGGAATCAGATATTTAAGCAGTGTGCTCATTTCTCCCTGAGATTGTAATATTTAATTAATGAGAGAATAATCATGGCAGACTTTGACAACGAAACTTTCAATGCGACGTGCATATTTTTTCTTCTTTCTTTCTTCTTGTATACGCACACCAGCAAACACTGCATGAATTAAAAACGACTTTGAGCAACCCAAACATGAATCAATCGAACTTTTAAATTTTGGAGGGACAGCTTCTGTTTATCTTTTTTTTTCCCTTTTTTTTTCATCAATTCACCTGGTCGACAGCTGAATCATTCATTTTTAATTGATAGCTGTTGTAATGGGCTTTTGTTTCAACTCTGAGAAGTGGTGACACTAGGATTTTAGATATGGGGAGCAAATGGAAGACAAAAGAAACGTTGGGGCAAAAATTTTGCTCATAGCGCAACAACGGACGCTAAGGGCGAGCTTAGCGGATGAGGTCCAGGGGCTCATGTTAGTGCCCTGGCGGTTCCACGGCCAATGCCCAGGCGGTGATCCAGGTACGACGCCCCTGAGGCTCTAAGGGTTTTGTTTATCTCTGGGTGAAAATAAAATCTCAGGATAGGTATATTTCTGTTTAAAGTGCATCACTGAAGGCAAAGATTCAAAAACGAATTTGATTTTTTTCAGCTGTTCCTCTTTTCTAAGTTGACAAGATACGAACTTTTGACTCCTCGTGGGGTTCTAATGGTAAAGCCACGGTTGGGGTCCAGGGGGCAAGCTCCTAGATTTTCTGAGGTTTAAGCATATCTCTGGGTGAAAACTTAAGTTTCGGGATAGTGTATTTAAAACTTACGACTACTTATTTGTGGGGTCCAGAGGTTAAGTACTTTTAGGGTCCAGGGGCGAAGTCTCCCGAAGCTGTGAGGTTTTTATCATATCTCTGGGTGAAAAATCATGTCTCATGGCCTCTAAGACTAGAATGACATGGATGACATGGATTAACACAAATATATGGATAATGTAGAGCATGCTGCACATGAAAAACTCTCACATGCTGGCTTTATTTAAGCTAGAATTCAGGAATCAGTTGCCATTCAGTGCGTTCAATTATAAGTTGTTTGAACTGACTAGGAATCGTTGCAGATACACACCGTGGAAATGGCATTTCTTTCATGTTCTTTTTTGTGTAGGCGGCGGAACGAACATAGCAAAAGCCTTCGATAGGTTATTGAACGTGATGCTTCCACAGAGTGTAATGTTGAACAGACCAGACAGTTTCAAGACTGTTTTCCTATTAACTGACGGTAAGTGCCCAGTAAAGCATTATGCCTTCAGCTGAGACAATACAACCGACTCAAATAACACTAAAGTCAAGTTCAATTGCAGAATTATTGAGCTCAGAATTTGCTGATACGGCAGTACTGAGAACAGTGCACGGGTTAAAATACAAAATTCATTGCAACTGTGAAAAAGAGTGGTGAACATATCTCTCAGGCAAATTGAAAACGATTGCATACCATTCTAGCTACCATGGCAACTGGTATTTGACAGTTCCTACAAACTGCCGTATGAACTATAGATATATTTAGCTATTTTGCAATATTTTTTTACCCACCATTCATGAAATGATTATTTCATAATACGTTTGCTATTTCGACTATGTTTTTTCCTTTTTCCGCCGAACAGGTGAACCCACCGAAGGAGGTGACTCTGTTGAGAAAGCTAGATTGATTAAGAATGAAGGTGTTACGATACATTGTATTGGTATAAGCGAAGATGCAAACAAAAAAATCCTCCGTGATTTTGCCAGTGACAAGTTAGAGGAGCATTTATTTTTCCTAAAGGACTACACATCACTTGAGACACTGATCAAGAAAGTCACCAATCAGACCATCGGTAAGTAACTGCGACTCATCTAAGAGTATACGTACGAGGCTGAATGATGTCTGCCGCCCCGAAGAGCCTACCGGTGATGGTCAAACTTTCCTTCCACAGAGCCCAAAACTTGATGAACTTTCAATTTTCATGGCATTGTTCCATTGGTCGTCGCAATCATCGCACCACTCAGTATTGGACGCCGATCGTACAGATATTAAGGACAGTGCGTGCATAACCTGTTTTACGAACGAAACGGTTGACAAGCGACAACAGTAGACACATGTGGAAACAACAGGCACAAACCGAATAATTCTGTGTACGCTACGTGTTTGTTCAAACTTCAAAGTCGATGTGCACAGAAACGTGCGATAGTAGCAGTGTTTTCTCTTTTAATTAAAAGGCATGCTTCAGCCAATCGCTTTAGAGCCTTAAAAAATGAAGGTTGAAATTGAAAGCAATTTGTCTCTATAGCCAGCAAAGACGCAGTGTTGTAACAAGTCAAGTCACTGATTCGGACTCGAGTAGACTCGAGTCGCGTTTTGTGATGACGTGACTTGAGTCGCTCGGGATTCCAAAATAACTTGACTCGAGTCACGGACCCAAAATCACTTACTTTGACTCGAGTCTCCACCAAAAAATGACTTGACTCTGACTCGAGCCTATAATGACTTGACAAAAAAAAACAGGCTTAAGTCACAGAATCAAAAAAACTCCAGTCAAAACAATAGACTGGGGTCGTCTTTAACGTATGACTTGCGAACGAGGGGCAAGCAAAAAAGAATAAAGAAATCCATCCTTCGGGACACACGCCAGTCACTGTACATAAATGCAACGTGTCGCCAAATAAAAATCAGTACGGTGCCCTTGAGTTTCCCTTGTCTAAGTTACAGTATGGTGCAGATTGCACCAGAGCCGCTTCACTAGCTCCAACAAGAAGTAAGTCATATGTTTGTTAAGCACTACCGTCGTAGTTAGGACAAGCTGGACAGCAATTACACAAGCGAAGGCTCATCCGGCCGTCCGAGCCCATGCATGTAAGTGGTACAGTTGCACGACACACAATAAAATACAGATATAACTAGCAGCTCATATTCTTCCTATATCAAACACAACAGTATTTTGCGTATTTTGTGGTCAATAACACTGTCACTGGCTGCAGTACAATGGTACAACTCTGGTACGTCGGCGGAAATTAAGTTTCTTTGAGGTCGTGCCTGCAGTGTCAACAAAATTGTACATGTAAGGTACAATATGTCTCTTTAGATCAAGTTTATACTTGCTTGTTCCTCATAATAACATGTCTATAATCCCACTTGTTTTGCTTTAAACCTCAAATGCTATGCAAATTTGTAACTTTTTCCATCTCCTGTGATTTGACAGGCAAGGAATCACTAGTCTTCTTGTCTATGTAAATCATTGAGAGAATTAAGACCATGTATACATTATATAAAGCTAAAGGCATCAAATACAAGGTTGGGACAAAATGTAAACGTTTCTTTCCATTTTATATTGCAAAACTTTGATCTTAAACTGCCAATAAACAGCAGATCCCTATTAATACTTCCACGGGATTTGGGGAGTTTTATTTGAGACAGTGTTCCTTGCACTTTCTTCCTAAGACTAACCATTAGTCTTTACTAGAAGTTTTTAAGTTCCTGACTGAATGAATTGGTCGGAATCCCAATCGAGACCATGCGTGTTGTAGGTGGTTGTACTGTCTCTTGTCACATCTCTAGTAACAACTTGTATCCCGTTGTTATCTTTCATTTCCACTGTTACCGCCAACGTTTGTTATCAAACTGTTATCATATCTGTTCCTTGTTCTTCCAAATATATAAGAAATCGTCGTTTACAAATATAATTGCTTTTCAAATTGCTTTGTAGATTATAGTGAGTGCGGAATCTCTTCTCAAACATTGTCGAAAGATGCAATAACTAGAAAGACACCTGCTAGAGAAGGTTCTTGGCCATGGCAAGTTCTGTTTCTGGTTCAAAAAGTAAGTTTTTATTGATATATATATACCATTTACCATCAAGATATTTACAAAGAATAGGTTTTTTTTTCAGATACACCATCTTAGCACACACATTCATGCACACGAAAAAAAATTTTTTTTTCACTTTTACGCCATTTAGTATGACCAGCAAATAGTTGCAAATGCTTCAACCACTCGAAAACAGAGGAAGCATCATCTGAAATTTTGAAATTTATAATATAATACAATATGATGTGATATAATACAATATGATATGATATGACATGATATGATATGACATAACATGACATGACAAGACATGATATGATATGACGTGACGTGACGTGACGTGAGGTGAGGTGATGTGATGTAATGTGATGTGATATGATATACTATAATGTGATGAGACGCGATACGCCATATGCGTATGTCATATGCCATATGTTTTCTGGTGTGGTTAGGTGAATTTATCCTTTTGTACAGTCTGTCACATGATTATTTTATTGCGTAGGAAGAACACCTGGTGCCTATTAATAAGCTATGTATACATATTATTATATATTCCTTTTTTCCTTGGCTCATATATAGGAAGGGAAAGAGTCTGTGTGTGGTGGAACGCTTATTAAGGGGAACTGGATATTAACTGCAGCTCACTGTTTCCAGGAACACGATTCAGTGGATGTATATATAGGTGAGGTCACTCATCGTTGTTTCTACTTTTTTATTTATCTTCAGCTGGTGAAAATAAATCAAGGACTTAATAGAAGAACATGATCATGTCATGATTCTTATGTCATGATTCTTATGTCATGATTCTTATGCAATGATTATTAATTATAATAATAAAAAGTTGTTGTAGATGGTTTTCGTCAAATCCGACACATCAGAAGAAAGTGTAGCAAGTGAAGTATGAGTCTTCAAAGACGACTTGGTTAAGAACAAGAAAGCAAAAATGAGAGATAATAGAGAACAAAAGCGAGTGCTTAATGTGTTCCTATAGGTCATTCTAAGGACATGTGGCAGCCGAGGCAAAGTAACTACTAACTCAATATGTTTGCCGTTTTGTGAGAGGTGTATGACGAGATGGACAGTATGGTAGCAGTAGATGCGAATATATATATATATATAAATCCACGTATGCTCCATTTGATATAAATATAAATATGTTAACAAATATGACAATTTTGAAGCACAAAAAATTTTACAAGAAAAGGTGTATATTTCGGACACCCCTGTGTCCTTCTTCAGCACAAATTAATGTTGGAAAAAACAATTTTCAAAAACAACAGACTGCACACGCCCATGTGCATCGCGCGCTCTAACAACGCAACAATATACAATCAGTGTGTTACGCGCCCCAATTCAGTGTGTGTTACTTATTATCACCCCGCCCCACCCCAAACAGAGGGAAAATCACTCAACAACCCAAGGTCTTTATTAAGACCATTGGAATGAGTGGATAATTTAATTATCCACTTACTCTCCGCTCTTAACCTTTTTTTTCACCGAAGAGTAGCCGTTACCCAGCAAAATACATTTCAAGTTGGAGAGTGAATGATTATGTTCGCCGCTGTAATGCTTGGGTACAGGGTAGCCCAAAGACCCATCCTGTATTGTTTTTTTGTGATAATTAAATTTTAGTCTAAATTTATTGCCTGTCTGGCCAACATAGTTACCTTTATTACATATGTTGCAGCATAATAAGTAGACTACATTAGGAGTATCACAATCAAGGGGAGGGGGCCGACTGTAGGCTCCTCTACTATTTTAAAAGCGGAATCAGACAAGATTTGTTATATTGCCTCTTTAAAACTTCGCAACCTCGCCCTCAAATCTGCCTTCGTTAGACAAACTGCTTTAAGCAAGGATCTAACTGAACGTAAGAAGGAACTTTTTGACTTAATACCATCAGCAGAAATCAAAGAAGAGGTTGAAGTCGCCCTTACCAACATATTTAATAATCAACAACATGAACGTTTAAGTCTTAAATTAGCCAAAATTAAGTCACTTGCCAGGAAGGACCCTGTTTTATGTTCTCTCGTGTCAAAACACCATCCGTCCATTACCAGCTGTTTCCCTAAACGATACCAATTCAACACTACAGTTAATCGCCAGAAGAAGGAGAAATTTGTCAATTTATCCAACCATGAACTTACGCCCCAGGAACACGTTATCCTTAATAAAGGCCTCTCTTTTTGCCCAAGCCGGGACCCGGATCCCATTGATCTCGTCTATGATCTACACAGCTTTACACGGAAAGTCAGACTTAGGGAATATTTTAAAGACAAAGATGCGGATTCGCAACCCCGCCAGTTATCCTCCTCATCTCGGAAGTCGGAGTGGTCTCCTTGCGCCGGAAGGAACCCACACATTGATGCGTTCGTTAATTCGGCGAAGGCTCATCTTAACTGCTTCATCGAATCTAGTAGGAACATGAACGCAACGCAAAATCTTCGACGGGATGAAAAAGATGCCATCAGATCTCTCAAATCTAACCACGACATCATTATAAGGAAAGCAGACAAGGGAGGTGCTGTCACTGTGTTAAACACTGTCGATTACATCACTGAGGCTGAATCTCAACTGCGCAACTCAAATTTTTACCAGAAGCTTTCGTCTAATCCATGTTCTCTCTTCGAAAAAGAACTACAAAGTCTGATTGACAATTTTTCCTCTGACTTAGCTGATAAGGTAACTTTATTTATCCCACCGTCACCCACTCCATGTACGTTTTACACTATACCTAAGTTACATAAAATGTCGAAACTTATTCAAAATAAGTTATCGTTTACAAATGCTTCTAATGATATCGCTAATCTAAGCCCAAGTAAATTTTACAACTTAGCTAAATCATTAAATGTTTTCCCTCCTGGTAGGCCTATCGTTTCATGTATTGGTACACTCACTGAACACTTAAGTGGGTTTGTTGACAGTATCCTTAACCCCTTATTACCAACACTGAAGAGCTACATCCAAGATACTACACATTTTCTCAGAATACTGAATGACATTACGTCCCTTCCATCTGATTGCTATCTTGTCACAATGGATGTTAGTGCCCTTTATACTAATATTCCACATAGAGATGGCATATTATCTTGCAAGTCAATCCTCTCCTC
Source organism: Stichopus chloronotus (assembly GCA_021234535.1). Taxonomy (NCBI): domain Eukaryota; kingdom Metazoa; phylum Echinodermata; class Holothuroidea; order Aspidochirotida; family Stichopodidae; genus Stichopus; species Stichopus chloronotus. The sequence goes on along the minus strand of CM037838.1, from coordinate 5,473,598 downwards.
GAATGGTTATTCTCAAGCTGACATAAATGACTTCTGTTCCATTATTGAGTTTATCCTTACTCATAATCATTTTGAATTTAACGGGCAACATTATCTTCAAATATGTGGAACTGCAATGGGCACCAGAATGGCTCCCAGTTATGCAGTTATTTTCATGGCCGATCTTGAAGATAGGATGCTGGCTGGGTACCCTATACAACCGTTACATAACTATAGATATATTGATGATATCTTTTTCATTTGGCCTCACGGCAAACCTGCTTTTCATTCCTTTATATCGTATTGTAATTCTTTTCACCATTCCATCAAATTCACTTTTGACTGTTCTGACAAGGAAATTCCTTTTCTTGACGTACTGGTTAAGTTACACAATGGAACCCTATCAACTACTCTTTATTGCAAACCTACTGACACACATGGTTTCCTTGATTTTAGCAGTTCCCACCATATTAGTTTAAAAAGATCAATCGTATACTCCCAATGTATTAGGATTAAACGCATCTGCTCTACGGAGAATGAATATGATAAGCATGTCAGCAATCCGACAGAATTTTTACTTGATTGTGACTACCCTCTACACGTTATCAGGGAGGGGATAAACAAAGCTTCATTCACCGTAGGAACAAACTACTGTCCTACAAGCCCAAAGTAAAAAACTGTCGAATTCCGCTTGTCTTTGATTATTCATCTAAAACCGAGGGTCTACATCAATGTATTCGTTCGGATTTCAGTATCCTTCAGTCAGATAACTCAATCTCAGATCTTTTTAATGATCCTCCATTAACTGCTAGACGACAGCCACCTAACCTCAAGTCCCTTCTTACATCCTCCATTCTTCCCACCACTAGAAACACAGGTAACAAAAAGTGTGGCAAACCCAGAGTTTGTCGTTTCATTGTCACTGATGAAACTTTCACCCCTCCTGGCACTACATATAACAGGTCCGAAACATAACCTTTTCTTGTAAAATTTTTTGTGCTTCAAAATTGTCATATTTGGTAACATATTTCGTTTGCAATCATTTTTGACGGATTATGTATTTGATGTGTCGAGTGTCTGGTGTGTCTAATTAATTTCTCATTTTTTTTTTTTTAATATCATGAAGGACTCGTGGAGAGAAGTGAAAGATACAGATATGAAAAACAAGATGTGAAAAGGATAATTAATCATCCGGAGTATGATCATCCTACAAAAAGATATGACATAGCACTGATTGAACTAGAAAGAAATGTTACCTTAGGTCCAAACGTTAGAACGGCTTGTCTTCCTGACCCTACAAGAGGTAAGTTGAAACACTTCGTTTCTAGGTCCTTACCTTTAAGCGATGCTATATGGAAAGCCGTTTTAGTTTTTATCATTCTGGAATTTATGACATGATCTGTAAATATTTAGAAATATCTTTAATTCTATAAGTATACCTTTAATTATCTAATGATTTCTCTAAAGAAAAAATAGAAACATATTTAGTTCAATTAAAGATATCTTTAATTGAATTAGTTATGTCTTCATTCAGCTGTATTAAAGGTACCTTTACATAAGTTTACGATATCTTTAAATGAATTAAATATGTCTTTAATTACTTAAAATATATCATAATTTCCTATATTTTTGTCACTCCTTTTGACCATATCGTATGGATATAAACGTTTCAATTTTTCCAAAATCAGCTATATCACTGATTGTTTAAAGATATCTTTAGTCATTTGAAAATATCTTCATTTGAATTATAGATATCTGTAAATAGCGAAGATATTTAAAGGATTAATATATTTCTAAATAATTAGAGATGGGAATTTATAGATTAGAATTAGATATTAACTACGGAATATAAACTTTAACGGCTCACCATACGGTGCAAGGAGATTAAAAAGAGAGTGGACACGTGGTCCTCACACGTAAAAATTTAGGTCTATCTGTGCAAAATTGCTCTCCTGGAGAAACTGTTTCGCTTTATCTGCCAAGTGTGTAAAAACATCCTCGAAGACGATCAATTGTAAAAAAGAAAAAAAGCAGGGAATGTTTGTTTTTCTTCTTTGTCAGATACTGAAATCTGCATGCACAGACCATGGTTCAAACCTTTGGCAAACTCCCTGCCTTCCCATTGCAGACTCTTCCCCCCCCCCTTTTTTTTTTTTTTGTATCCCCAGTGATGCTTTTATCGTATATACGATTTCGAAAATGTCACAAGAATGGCCATGAAGACTACCAAGTAATAGTTTGACAGTGACAATGCCCTGCGCTGCAAAATTTCATGACATTGCAAATGTTTGGATACCATTTTCACGATATGTTATACCTCTCTCATTGCCGCATTAACAAAGTTTGGGATTAACGTCCTGATTATACTCTCTTAATCCAATTCCTGCTTGTAGTTTGTTGTGAATTTGTCTTTAACATGTATCCAAAAGTGATGAAATCTCTAGGAAAGGTACCCTAAATGGATATTGATTTCTATAGATTCCCGCACACATATGGAAATTGCTTGCTACGTTTGGCCAGGGAGCTATTTCCAGATCCCTGGTGTAGCCTATATCTATATATGAATCTCTTTTATATCTTTGAAAGGATTTGCACAAATATTAACTCTTTTTACCAGAGGACAAATTGCTCCATCGTGGCTCCGCCATAGTGACAGGTTGGGGGCATATTGGCGTAGTTCAGAGGAACGATGAACAGGAGAGTCTAATCCCCGAAGATGCACTTCATGAACTAACTTTGGAGCTGCACGATCCGGAAGACTGCGAACAAAGTCTCGAGGGTGACGACGAGGAGGACTGGTTTAATAAGACCGTCATGACATGTGCTGGTTACAAGAACAAGCAAGTCGGACCATGCAGAGGTGACTCGGGAGGACCTCTGATAAAGTATGCTAAAAATGATAATGGGAAACGATGGACCGTCATTGGCGTTACCAGTTGGGGTATCGGTTGTGCCTTGCAAGATGAACTCGATTTTTTTACAAACGTGCCCCGGTTGATGCCTTGGATAAACGAAAATATAAATCCACCAGATAATGAAGTTGAGGAAGATGCGGAACCTGCTGAGGAGAAATAATCGACAGGACCTCTTGGGACAAAAATATGAACCAAGTCTCTGGAGAAAAATATGAACCAAGTCTCTGGAGACAAAAATATGAACCAAGTCTCTGGAGAGAGATCATCAATTATTCTATGGACCGTTTGTAAATGGAAAGATACTGCAATGGTTAGGCTCCACTCACTTTGTTGCTTGGCATCAGTTCAACTATTCTGAGTGGTCACGCATGACAAAATTTGCGGAAAAATGTTTATCGATTTTTGCAATTGCTGAAAGTTATATTTCATAAAATCATAAGAGTGACATTACTGCTTACTTTGCTTGTTTCATTCACATTTTTTACGCCGATAGGTTAACATGAAACAGCAGCTTTCAAAATCAAAAAGATCTGCTTACGTTTGTCACCAAAACCTCTTTGCATTTGTCATTCTTATTCATTGGATTTCATCTTCATATATTTACAGTAACCGTTTGAGAGTGTAAAAGGCGATTCAAGAAGTTACTTCAGTTATTAAATATACATAATTTTGTTCATCAACACCTGAAGCAGCTGTTTGGTTAATCTAAATCGCTTGTAAGTTTGTTTATCTTTTTTTTAACCTTCAAATACGTTCAACATGAGAAGGTTCGATGAGGTTAAGGACTTAAAATCCAAACGGATGATGTTGAGGAGGATTCCTCACAAAAAGGGTTATTACTTTTTTTTATAGGGTAGTAGTTAGGGAAGAGGTTCACCTGAGAAGAATTTTGTCCGTCCCTTTTGGCAAACTATGAAGTGAACAGATCTCTTGGTACATTTTGTTTCCAGACGTGTTTTCTTAAACGGTGATAAATACGAAAGTGATAACTTGAGAATTTAAAAAACCACAACCACTTAACACGGTAGTCACTTTCAGGGAAAGTAAGAAAGCAACCGTCATAAACCCTCTTCGTATACCAACTAAAAATCTGTTGGCCTTCTAAAAGGGGCCTTGAAAGACGAACATCGCATCAGTCTGCATACAAAAAAAAAATTGTCAGTCCGCTAAATTGACAATCTCTCTTCCGGAAGCTGGAGAGACATGGCATCACATTTTATAGCAACAAACGTCGCTGAAACGTTAAAAGACCAAAAGTCTGTTTTGAACCTTTAGCGATATCTTATCACATCTTCAAACCAACAAACTGCCCTGCACAGTACTCTCAAGAACCTTACGACATCACATCTTCCAACAAACTTTAAAAACGCAAACAGTTGCAGTAAATGAGGAACCCTTGAGGAATCATGCACCCCTAAATCACCTTATGAACACCAATAAAATAGAAGAAGAACAATAAACAACAAAAGAGCAGAAATAATGAAGTCATTACGCTTAGGACCCATATTTTGTTGTCAAATCTTACTAAATCTATTTGTCACATTTTTGGCATTTGCCTTGCCATAAGTATGTCTGCATGCATACTACCGCTTCATTTTTACAGTTCTATTGTCTTAATCGCTTTTTGAAAATTTCTGAGGTGCGACATTTTTTTTCTTTAGCTTGAGATAGTACAAAGAGTAAGATAACAGAGGCCGGACTGGCAACCTGCGAGGTTAGTCATAAGGTTAAAAGTGGCATTGTGTCCATTGATTCAAAACGTTTGGAATCCATGTTAATGAAGGAGAAAGTGAAAGATAATAGAAGGCGAACTTGCAACCTGTGAGACTTGCAACGGTGGCATTGTGTCCCTTGACTCAAAACGTTAGCCACGTATGTTAATAAAGGAGAGTTGAGAGTCAACGCATTCGAGTCTACTAATACTCTAATTTAGCTTTTGTAAGTGTTATATAGGCCTACCGTAACTGTGCCATTGTACGTTACAGTGTGAATTCAGTGTCTGTGGGCACGACGATAATAATCCAAGTGTTGAGTTGCCACGTTGTATTAGTCAGGTGCATCATTTATTGTTCTAGCACAGTCAAGTGTAGGCCTATAGTCTACTGATATTTTTCTGCAAGTATAAGTTGAACATATATACAGCTGAAAGAAATAGATTATGAGATTATGAATCAGAAATCTAATGCGGATTTTTTTATTAAAGTATCAATGCTGGCGTTTTTTTTTTCCCTTTTTTAAACTTTTTGAGGAAAAAATGATATCAGTTTACATTTTTTCGTTTTTTTTTTTTTGCTATCGTCAACAACATCACGCTCAAACCTCTAATGTTTCTGAAGCTTACAAAATAAATAACCAACGAGAAATTGGCCCATAATTTTGCTAAAACTAGTTCTGACTTACGTCTTCATTTAAATTTCATTTTTCTAATTCACCAACAAAATAATAATTATAACAAGTTACTTGTCTTTGCATGGATACGATGACTGAAATTAATAGCAATTGTTGTTACTACGTCGTATAAGTATGCATATTTCCTTAAGGACACTACATGCAAGTGCAATATAACAGTTTTACGTAAGTGTTATGTGATACGAAAATGAAACTTAGGAATTGGCTGTATTAACCCTTAAAAATGTTGTAAACTGCAACAAATTCCATAAAAAAAATCAATCAAATATTGACAACTTTACAGGCAAATTACCTGTATCATGAAAAAAATGGGCTAAGTATACAAATGTATGACGTCAGGAGGGGACTGGTATGTTATATCTTATGTTATCATTCCATTATTTACCTTTCTTTCAAGGACAATTGAGAATTGTATGTGCCTGAGGATTTTGTTTTAGCGACTTGTTACTTACCAATGTGACAGAGAGTGATTAATTAGGCTACTTAAGACATACAAAGATACAGGCCTAACAAACAAACAAAAAACTGACACTGTGGAACTCTCCAGTTGTCATACTTGCATTTAGCCTACATCAAACTTTGAAAAGTCATTTCTCAATAGGGGAATAGATTGAAATAGAGTTCCCATGGATTTTTATTGTGGGTTTCATTCTGCAACTTTGAATGAAGCTAGCTCTTCTGTTGGTGCATGTCACATGATCTCACCTAATTAACACGGTTATTTTAAAGAATAGCTCCATGTTGGCCTAAGACAGATAAACGCGAACCAGATCGAATTAAATCTGGACATGATATTGTGATATTGTTGTAGTTGGATGCTGAAACACGTTTTGAATAAGCGTGGCATTTTATTAATACTTCATGACGATACTTGGAGATTTCAGAAAACCACGGTGCGTCGAGAAAAAAAAAACACCCTTCAGATGAGAATGACACAACCAAAACAGAATAGCATTAGCATTGATCAAACCAAATGATCAATCGGGTATCCAGTCATTTCAATGTACTTCATCACTCAGTCAAAAATCTCCAGTTCATTGCCATTGACTATTGACCAACCATTACCCGGAGAGACAATTCAAGAGAAGCAGAAAAAAATACTTTGGGGAATTAACGTTACGAAATGTGATATCTTCGGATCAAAAATTAAAAGCGGAATCTGCTCGAAGATTAAACTCATTTGTTCTTTAATTTTCAGTATGGAATAAAATCTGATACTGCTCAAACGATTTGAACAAAATATCTAACTACATTCAAGTCTCAAGGCTATCTGTGTTTCTTTCAAAATCAAGCTGCTATTGACCTGGTACTGCTGTTTTTTCTTTGTTTGTTTGTTTGTTTTTGTCCTCGTCATTGTTGTTGTCTTTACATCAAATATGATGCAATCCCAGATGAAAACCAATCATGATCCAAAGAAGGATCTCAGAAGAGATACAGAGAATGTTGGAAAATAATCACCAATAGACAATTCGAATTGCATTAACAGAAATTGACAGAATATGGAAATACAATATGCTGTAAAGCATTGAACGTAGAAGTGGAAGTATTGCAGAAGGCATGCTGGTATAAGGTGCTGGTAAATATCGATGACTTGATTTGATAAGTATATCAACTGCCTCTGTAACTGATTCTGATCATGATATATGATACACACCCATTCATCTTGTTAGCATTCTTTCCTAGGTTCAGCTAAAATTCGTTATATCAAAATTGTGTCGTCGATGTTGCATTCTCCCTCTGGACCTGTTCGACCAGCATTTTTGTGTAAGGTCTTATATCTCTGTTTAAATTTTCACATAGTACACTCCTGTTCAGAAGAATATGATTGCCTTGTTCATTAAATGATGAGATGTTGACACATGACTTGGTTATTGCATTATTCATTTCCCGGAAGTACCTCAGATCTCTCTCAAAATTTGGGCCATATTCATGTACTTTTTTCCACAACGTTCTATTGAATTTCTCGTACAACATTACATCTCCTTTGTTCCATTTTCGAATCTCGTCGGCCATTTTTTTATTCGGTGGATTTTCTCGATTTACGCCAAAACGTTGCTTCTTCTTAATATAGACAATGTCATCGAATGTCCAGCACATCATTTTCCTCAACAACAGCAAAGATTCGTCAAAATACTCCGCGATTAAAACTAAATCAAAATCTTCCTCTACTCCTTTTATTTTTCTCTCAATTGCAGTTTTACTTTTCATATCACTCTTAAAGGTCATTCCTAAATCAAAAAGCTGTCCGTTGTAGCCAAGCCTGCATGCAAACATATCACACTCGGCGATAGCAGAGGGTAACTCTTTAGGAAAGTTAGTCCTTGATTCTTTGGATTCTTGCTGTTCCTTGGTTAATCGCAGTGTCCAGAGGGAATAATATGCTACAGCCGAATACCATCTCGAAACAGGATTCCTCAGTATAGTGACATACTTTGCGTTCACGTTCATTACTTTCTCCATTTTCTTTTTGTGAAAGGGCACGTGGTTGACAAGGATGTTAAATCCATTAATGGAGGGCTGCTTCAGTAACATTTCCTTAGAGAACAGACTGTACCCCAGAATATACCCTTTGGCTGGTAAGGCAAACGATAAGTTCCTTTCGTAACCAAACCGGGCGATTATTGTGCTAAGAGTTGATCCTCCTGTTTTGTGGGTTTTTGCCAGGACGATGTTTGTGTTTGGTGAACATCTGTCATCTTCTGCATGGGACGGGATCTTTTGAGGATTGTGCCTTTTACTGAACCTGACATATACCATAAAGAAAAATGAATACAACTTCTGGTACCATTATTATGGATTTTACTCATATACAGAAATGCTTGATCTGAAAATGCAAACAGGTCCAGTTAGCAATTGACTGAACTGAAATCATTGCTATTCGAAACAATCTCATCTATAGTACTGACTCTCTAAATGTAAAAGAGTGAAATTCTACCCAAAAAAAAGTGACTACAGAGATCACTCATGCTTTCGACTGACATTCCACTCTCCGTTGAGTGACATTTTCACTCAATTAGAGTTAATAACCACTTCAGGAAGAGTGAAATCTCAATAGCGTTGCACTCAATGTAGTCACTCGTTTTTTTTTTTTTTTTGAGAGTATATGTATATATTATACATTTATTTATATAGTAAGTATGTAAAGTAACTGCAAGGTGTAAGGTGGAGATTAGAACAGCTCCAAGTTGTTCCTGTTACGGTCAGCTTTTAAATCTTTTAAAAGAAAGCTTTCTCTAATCTTACGTCCGTACCACTGAGATTCATTACCAATATCTTTGCAGTGGTGCTTGAAATCAGGGGGGCAATGATAAAAATAACTCTTGTTTGATTGCCAAAGGAGCTCATCAAATGTTCCTGGAATCTATCAATGAGCCTTCGTCTGTTGGTTTCACCCACATACAACTAATGCAGCGCTAGTTCATGCGGATAAAATAAACAAATGTACAGATTGAAGTCATTGGCACTTGTTGCTGCTTATAACGTACTCTGGATCAAATGAAGCTTGTTCACCATGTGTAGGCCTATTACTCACATTTTAGGTATACACTCACCGAAATAGTTGATTTGCAGGTATGGCATTCTCCAAGAGAGCTACAAATATCACAATATAAAGAACCAGGCCTATCAAAGAAAAACACACAAAAGGCCTTCTGATATGCATATTAACGAAACTGTGTAACTCTGTCAGATGAAGATTACTTTAAGTTGATCCGGAATCAAGCCAATATTTCAGTATATTATTTCAGCATCTTTCAAAGCCATGGTGTTATATCGCCATTAACTCCAGCTTTTAGAAGTTTGTGCCAATATGCATCAAAGCCTACTAAATATGCGCATAGCCAAGTGTGTCCTGTTGTGCAAATCTCTCTCAATGTACGTGTCATTCGAATTGTCGAAGATTTAAGTAACAACGACTTTCAAGCAATGGTATCATATTGCGAAAGACACACCGCGTGTGTAGACATGTACGTTGGTGCCATCTGGTCAACAGTACAAAACAATATAGTAATTTGGTTCACAGCCACAAGCAAAGGGAGAAAATAAAAAACATCAACACACAGCTGTAGTCAAATTGATTTTTGCTTACGTTATGCAGTTGTAAATATTACGCTTGAATCGATACATTTGCTTTATATGGTTGTTCATGTTATGTGATATAAACAATATAGGCCTAAATTGATCTGCTTGCAATTGCAGATGAAAATGATGTCCTACGTTTTCTACTTTCTCATTAATTTTCATTGGAAATCTCTCTAATAAAAGCGTCTGTACGGCTGGATGTATCTCACTCAGCTGAAATCAAAGGAGAGATAACTTTACAATCATTGCTGCTTATCAACAAGTTTTTAATGACTGTAGGACACATGTTGCCATACGTCTAAGATACGACTGTCTTTACGGACTGCCACCACAGTTGGTGCGAAGCGTGCGGGGAAATTTTTGGCTGAAAACATCTAACAGATTACCGAAAATGACATTGGCAAATGCCCCATATTTTCTGTACATTTCCTCCTACTCCTACACCCATAAATACGTTTTCAATGATTTTTTAAATATGATTTTAGTGAGAAGCCACTGCTGCTGATAGCCTTTCTCCGCCCCCGGGGTCTCTCTGGGAGAAAGAAAGAATAGAGAGGTGGGGGTGGGTGTAGGGAGTGAGAAAGGTGAAGCATGCCGAGCCTTAGTACTAAAGAGATGCATACCTTTCAACGAGCTCCTCAGATGTAAGGAAAGACTGCATTATAATCGACTACAGGCAATAGTGGTGTAACCATAATTTTTTATCTATTCGTTGACCTTTGTATCTCTTGCTAGTGTGAGGGTTCTCTGAACACCTTTGTTTACAGATCACAATAGTATATGTAGTCTCTGAGAACACAATCTCTTAAAGTATTTACAAATAATAACAATAACATTTACATGAAGACCATGCACACATGTCCGGTATGTATTTGTACAACAGTTTACTGATTTCGTCCCACCCAAAAGTCTCTTATTTAACATTAAATCAAGCAATGATAACATTTAACTCAAGATCTTGAACAGCTCTGGCAGTAGCTTTCTCTACGGAGGCTTGTAAAAGCCATTTACGTTACAGTTGGTACCGTAGGTAACTCTATCGACTTATTTTAACACATATTACAGTCTAACTTTCAACTCGAAAGAGCCGATCGCTAACAATTGATCGTGTAGATCGGAAGGGACTGATCGTGAAAAGGAGACGGATATAAGTGTAGTGTCTAAGGAATTGATCGTTTAGATCGGACGATACAGATCGTGCAGATCAAAGATAGAGACTAGTGATGAAAGCTCAGATGGGAAAATATCACAATGCAACTCTTTTCATCAAAACAGCAAAGAATTGCTGATCTAATTATCCTTACTAGGAAGAAAATATGCAACTGCGCAGAATCCATAATCTCGACGATGTCGTATCTCAACAACCAGGAATTTATTGTCTGTTTACGTATTTTTTTTCTTTTTATTCATTTTTTTTTGTCTAATTAAGTTAAGTAAACGTTTAGTGCTGTTAATCAGGCCTTATGAGTGCGACGGCAACTCTTGCATCATCTGTCCATGAAGACATCAGCTAGAGACTCTGGCCTGACTAAAAGACAGATGTATAATGAGGCCCTTAGGGTTACCTTAGTTTGACTGGGATTGGATTCCAGGAACATGGAGGCTCTTTAAGCTCTAAAATCTTCTTCCATTTTGGATTATACTTTTACCCTTGTGATTACCAAGAATATGGACATAGCTAAATATGAGTTGCATAAGCATTGCAACTGCTTAGCAGGGTACAGCATTAAAATAAGTGTGAGACATGGACGGATCCATGCAAGGTTTGCCCACCTCCCCTCCTTCCAATATACCAAGTGATCTTTTTACATAGCCTAAGTTGCCTTGCAAAAAAGAGACGGTTTGTTTTGAAGACCTTTTGTAGGAAACATCACCCTTTATCTGACAGTTGTTTTACTCCTTCGGACGGGAGCCAACGAGCAGACTCGGTAATCAGTTTTGTTTCTCTCATTCGCATAAAAACTTACAAATCTGACTACAGAGGTTAAAATCCTGTTCCTTGATGAGCAGAGGTGAACGGGACATGCTAGTTACCGGGGTAAGTTGTTACAGTACACATTCTTGGAGAAGAGGAATAACATCAATTGCCGTAACCTGCATCATATGGTCGCCTATTGTAGTCTTGCCCCAAGTATACACACTACTAAGCCACCTACCCGCTGTAGCGTGCTACAATTGAGGAAGCGTGCGCTTTGATCCACAAAGGAACAAAACAGTTCTAATAGCTTTGCAGTATACAAGTGTCACTACATGAGTCCATATAAGTGTAAGCATTTATCTACGGAAGCTTAAAAGTGCCGCCAAGATTAGAGTGTCTTTGCCCCATAAGTTGGTTATTTGCAGCAAAATGACTAAAGTTAATTGTTCAAGTAACATAACTAAAACAACTGATCATTTTTCCGTTTGGTTGATGGTATATTTTCTTGTTATCTAGACATTTTGCGGACAATTTTGAAGTTATGGGGCAAAGATATTCTTATCTGGAAGGCACTTTTAAGCTTCCGTATTTATCTACACCATACATGAGTAACAAATAAATCAATTTTGCCCATTAAATTTATGTACAAGTGAATTACCGTGCAAAGGGCAAGTTGACACGATACTTAAAATACCTACGAAACAACATGCCCCCGTCTTCTAAATCATACCAGAAATTTGTCACGAAACGACTTACCCCAGATACACGTAACAACTTATTCGATGTACATGAACAACGTTGAAACGTCACATGTCATGTTTTGGGGATAATTTCCATCTTTGCTGTACATTTTTCAAAGTATCTTAAATATTTATCATCTTATGCGCCAAAGAAAATGTTCTCCTTGGTGTATCAAATTTACCCCCAAGTTAGGGCAAGTAATTGTTGTCATATTTTTGTTTACTAAAAGAATTCTTTATAACGGTTGTTGTTTAAACTTAAACTGTTGGTTATCAATAGCGGTATTTCATAATTAGAAGATGTTAACGTTTAACTTAAATTTTCCGAAAGATCTAATAGAAATGAAATTTTTTTAACAATTAGCCTGGTCTCCAGATAGTCTCGTCCCATAAGCTGCCTTCCCTTTTCAAGGAAAGACCTATATAATAAGTTCATTCGTTTGCATCAACAAAGAATGTTCGAAAACAGTGTTGGTTACTTTGTAAAAGGCTGGTAAAAATATTGGTCTAACCATAAAAACTAGTGTAACTACTGTGCTTATTTGTACTATAGTATCCTCTTCATATCGCTTATTGATCGACTCATGAATCTAAATCAATGTGTAGGAAAAAGTTAAAACGAAAAACAAACTTTTGTATCCCAGTAAAATGTTTGTAACATTTTTTTAAAATTTGTTTTCCGTTTTTAGACTTTTTGTAAAAACTTTTCAAACAAATTTGTTTATTGCATTTTTTTTCAACATTTTAAAAAAAGCTTTCGCTTTTGTTTTTAATATTTCTTGTTAAAATTTACGTAATAAAATTTTGTTTTTGTTGTATCTTTTGTAATCTTGGCAACATTTTCATGGTGTTTATTTTTTCCTTTCTGATCGTCTGTAATAGTGTGACCATCCGAATGATAAGAACAGCAAACTTGGCACTGAGGGACACCGCGAGGTGGCGACCAGTCTGAAGCTAGCACAGGATTCCAGCACAGGATTGCAGCACAGGATTCCAGCACAGGATTGCAGCACAGGATTCCAGCACAGGATTCCAGCACAGAATTCCAGCACAGGATTCCAGCACAGGATTCCAGCACAGGATTCCAGCACAGGATTCCAGCACAGGATTCCAGCACAGGATTCCAGCACAGGATTCCAGCACAGGATTCGCCCAGCACAGGAATCGCCCAGCACAGGATTCACCATCACATCCTGTGCTGGGCGATTCCTGTGCTGGGCGAATCCTGTGCTGGAATCCTGTGCTGGGCGAATCCTGTTCTGGAATCCTGTGCTGGAATCCTGTGCTGGCGAATCATAGATTCCTGTGTTGGAATCCTGTGCTAGCTTCAGACTGGTGAGGTGGCGCTAGGCTAGATTATGTCAGCGAGCACAGAGGGCAGATATTGTGTAGCTATACTTTGCTGCTCTAGGTACTCTGCAGTCCGATCCTGCAGTGCAGTCTATCTAGCCGAATACACTGTAAGTCTGTAAACCTGAAAAGGGTCGAAGCACAACAACTTATCTGTGAACGAACCGTTTAGTAGAGGAGAGCTGCGTAGAACAGGATGAGTTTTTTTGGTAAATTTCTTAGCCTTAAAAGTTTTTTTCGGTAGATGTCAAGTTATGCTGATGTTTATTTCAGAACTGTGGTGTAGTTGATAACGATATGGTGGTACAGCATCAACTTAGTTACTACAGATCGCAGTGTTACTCCTGTATGTGTATTTTTTACGCTAGGCCTAGAGTACAGGTACAATAGGACCCTTACTCCTTAGGCCGAGGCCTAATGTTACTTGTTATTGTAAGTGTACAGCATATTATCCTACTGTTCAGGCAATAATTTGGTTTTCAAAACTCGCGTCGCAGTTTTCAGGTTCCTCATTTTTCTCATTTTGTCGCAAAGTTTGTGACACTGAAAACCCTATGTTGCATGTACAAACTTTGGGAGTAATTATAGAATGCAGGTCCACATCAGAGTATTTTAGTATTGTTAAGTGGATTCGCAGATTCATGGATGCAATCTTTAATTTTGCGTGTTGACATGAAAAGACCAAAAATGTCTAACGTTAAGTCCCATGAAGGCAAAAGGAGTGTATTCGTGGATGCGATCTTGAATTCAGGCCCAGAGCTATTTGAGAGCAACGCACTAACATGTGTGATGGAAAAGAGTCTCAGGAAGGCACAAGCTCCAGGAATGACTGTGGGCACCGGGGAGTGGATTCGGGGATTCGTAGATGCAATCTTGAATTCATAAACGTCAAAGTTTACGCAATAAACTGCTGCTGTACTACTAGTGCTACTAAGCCTAGTGAGTGTGAATCCACAAATCCGGATACTTGGACAGAATAAGCAGTGGACCTGCATTTTATAACTGTACCAAAAACTGCTACACAGTGTTCCATTTGTGTAGAAATTTGAGTTTCTGACCATTGCGTGTAGCGTGTGCAAATTCCCCAGCAAGGCCTAGTCTAATGTGTTTTTCAAAAATAGGGCTCTAATTTAGAATCAGTGCACAGAAGTGATTCGTACTGTGACTGGCTATCGTACATATCCAGTGGAGTGGAACTAGCTTACCTACGCCGCTACAGTATGTTGAATGGGTTTCATGCTGTTAAAAAAAACTGAATGATGAATGGATTGCCAAGCATTAGTAAACAGGGTTAGGGGATCAAGTTAGGTGTCATGATTCAGGGTTAGGGGATTTATACTACATGAATATATTGTTACATGACTAGGTTGGAATATGCCTGTGTGTATTGTTTGCACTTTTGAACTCCAAACCACCAGATTTGCTCTTGTAGCATATTGGGTAAGCAGGTTGCGAATTTAGCAGTCGTCTCATCGTCCAAGGCAACTGACATTTCTGTCTGACCACTCAAATGCACCAAAACACGTTTGCTTAGTCGTCCTGCTGGCGACCATATTATTAGGGTCTAACAAAGTAAACCCAACGTTACTAGCTTAGGCGGCAGGGATGCAAAAACTTGCGAAACTGGTTCGCGGGAAATCAGCGACGCTCGCTTTTTTTTTATAAAAAACGGGAAAAAACTGGGAAATCTTCAGAGACACAAAATAAATAAGGGAGAACAGGGAAAATACTGTTAAACAAATATTAAAAAGAAGCTCTGTTGATCGCTATTGCTTACAATACTCACATAGGCAAATAGCGAACGTTACCTCTATGCCAGTAAACCACGCTGTCCGGTATATCCGACACGACTACGCAAGTAACCAGAAATTATCGCCAGTTTGCTTTTAGGCACACTTCAGCCGCCCTACACACCCTATGAACAACAGTGCCCAAGGATGATTCGCGCGGAACTCATACACAGTTTCATCTAGCTCCGTTGGTTTTAGTGTTTTTTTTTTATGTTTTCCGAACTCAGCACAAGATTCTCTGTGCAATGTATGAGAAGGGAGTGCTTCCATACTGTACAGTAGGTACGCATTTACAC
Source organism: Stichopus chloronotus (assembly GCA_021234535.1). Taxonomy (NCBI): domain Eukaryota; kingdom Metazoa; phylum Echinodermata; class Holothuroidea; order Aspidochirotida; family Stichopodidae; genus Stichopus; species Stichopus chloronotus. Next base: position 5,458,121 of record CM037838.1, on the reverse strand, counting down.
AGCATACATACAGTACATAGCGGCGCAACAGACCCACGCGGCATGGCTTGACCTTTGTACCTTCTTTACCTTTACAGTCCTACACACAGATGCAATGGTAGCGCCAAACACCTTTCTGGAAAACGTAACGTTACACGCAGTAAAAAAATTGCCTTGATCAAACCATTTTGAAATATGGGGAACGATTTTTATTTTTAACTTTTTTTTTGCTGCAAATTTCTGCTGCCTGTTAATGGTCACAGTTATCAGGGATGAAAAAGTTCGGTACAAATGTTGTAGCTGCAACAGGTGGCTGAATTTGAGTATTATGAATGGGATAAATGTCCATTTTGGGACAGGTGTCCACATTTTTGCACTAAAAAACTTTTCTTGGAATCACGCCAGGATTTTTTACGGCAAACTCGCAGAGCTGTTTGTATGTAGCACAGCTTGTAGTAGTTGACAGTGTATAGTGGTCTATGATCAAGATATTCTAGGCCTATTGCATATCTGTTTAGCGTAACATCGGACTCAAGTTTCAATCTTTTCTGACATTTTGTAAGTGACACTTCTTCACATTTAAAAAGGTACTGTATATTGCAACAACGCAAATAGCCTAACGTTAAGCTTTCAACAGTTTTCACTTTTATTTTTTTGTGCCCAGCTACAGTTCATGTAAGATTTATACAAACATTTGTTTTTTATATCGAGTTTTGAAGGACGACCAACAATGATGAAGGACTACCAAATTGTATGAAATGTTCACAAGCAGGTTGTCCTGTGGACTACCAGTAAAAAGTCCTTAAATTCGCACCCTGGGTAAGGTGTAGGGCGTATAATGCAACCATTACCTGCATATCCTAGGTTCCAACCCTCTTACGACCACATTCTCTTTCACTCATAAACTTCTAACACTTCTTCCACAGGTCTAACAGTAGTCCATTTTGCAAAAAATTCACAACATAATTCATTCACCAACAAATCCACGAATGCTAAGGAGAGAAAAAAAACTCGGAAAAAAAGATAGAAAAAAGGTAGAAAATAAGATGATATAGATGATATACCAACTCTTTTAGTTGTCTGATACCTTGTTGATGTCACTCCCTGTCACTGATTCTAAATTCGTATCAAAAATAGTATCATTCAGACCATTACACACCGAATCCACGGTGTCACACAAATAGGAGCTCCAGACTTTCTATCCATAGTGCACCGGGGTGAGACCTATACCTGTGTAGCAAAACAGAGTGCTGCCCTGTAAAATTGGTAGCTAAGTGATGATATGCATACATTTGAAAAATGTTCAGTATCCTAATTTGAAGAGTCACTTCAACAAAAGCACCCAAAATTCACCTTGAAAGAACTTTATGTCTCTGGAACAATTATCCACCTGCTAGATATACCTCTTGGCCTATGCTACAGTACTATGTCATTTGACTTTGCTTATGAATTCTTCAAAGTTACAATTTGTGTCAATGTACATGCATAAAATATGCTTATAACAGCACACATCTTGGTTCAAGTTAAGCTTTAAATTTTACATTGTGAAAGGACAGCGCAGAAAATCATTTCACATCAGTACATTTGTGAGATACTGCATATACATGACTCAAACCCCCATCTCAATGAGTGTTTTGGAATTGAAACTATGTAATAAATCATCAGTCAAATCCTTGCGTGTGTTATTCTAGGTACTACCATGCTTCATCATGTTTACATCTATAGACTTACTTGCCCAAATTAATGTATTTTAATGGCAGTGATTTTTTTTTGAAGAAGAAGAATATGTCACCTAACCTTGCCACCCCGCAGGATTCTTTAAGCAAAATCTCATATTCATGCAGACAGTGTGCCACTCTTAAATAGGTAATACCTGATCATGACTTCAGATATATGCAGAGTCATTCCGAGGTAGACAAGATGGGTTTCAGTCAGAAAAGTCATTAATAGAGAAAACATCTTGAGGTCCTCTTTGCATTCTAGTCTAGACCTTTATAAAAATGGAAAAACTTGCTTGGCGTTACACTCAGATCTGGTGGAAGTGGAACACATGACGTAGGAGTTCAGCATAAGTGTAGTAATGAGTTCACCAGTAAAGAGTATTAACTTCTCATCAATCCTCTGCAGTAAAGCACTGTAACTCTAGTTGCTTTATTCATGCTTCAGTGTTTGCATTACATGACTGTTAAATGTAGTTTGCTACTGTAGTGTTACTGTAGGCCTTTGTACCAAGATGTAGACTGTAACTCTTCGGCACTCACTACCTTTGAAAACAAAGGTCTGTTTTTTTCTCAAATATTACCAGTGATGGCACATTGACCACATCCTTTTCTAGGTCATATCCCCAATTTTTATCTCAACACATTACATTTGTAGAAATAATGTCAGGCCAGCTGGACTGTCTGGTACTACTCTTTTAGAATGGTGCCAGAATCTCCACCCATTGTCAATATGTAAGTTCTTCATGCTTCTTTGCATGTAAGCAAAAGATTTTACTTGTGTGAAGAAAGTGCATATAATAAGTGCCTGAAACATGGGAAAGGTAGATCTTCTCCCGTAGTTTTGCACACAGTACTTGCATAAATTATAGATGTTCCAATCCTTTGTTTGGATTGCTGGACCCTGGGCAGTAGTTTTTTGATTCCTCGCCGAAGGTGGGCAAGGAATCTTTGCGACGGTGATTCGGTGTATGTGCGTGCGTGGGTGTGTGTGTGCTCGTGTCTGTATGTGTGTGCGCAAAATCTTGTGAACGCTCTAGTTTTTGAAGGGAAAGTGCGAGGTGGGTCAAAGTTGGTGTGTTGATAGAACATATGAAGATCTCGGCTGGGATTGTTTTCGGTGAAGGTCAAAGGTCATCTGAGGTCACCATCAGGCAGAATGTGTACAAACTATGTTTGCAATATCTCAGAAACGACAAGTTGCATCATTTTCAAACTTGGGTGGTATGTACTGCCCTGTCAGTAAGTGAGATTGTGAGGGTATTCTTGTAGGTCAAAGGTCATATGGGGTCATCAGAAGTCATAATGTGAAAAGCATGTGAACACTTTATCTGTTGAAGGGAATGTGCAGGAGAGTCCAAAGTCAGTGTGTGGGGTGGACATTTAAAGATCTTGACTGGGATTGATTTTGGTGGATGCCAAAGGTCACCAGAGGTCATCTGCAGACAGACTATAGACAAAACATGTTTGCAGTACCTCATGAACTGCACATTGCACAAACTTTGACCTTCGAGGGTATGTAGGACTTTCTAAGTAAATAAGGTGAGGGTGTGTCTTGTGATCAGAGGTCATGTTGGGTCATCAGAGGTCGTAACATGAAAAAAACTTGTAAACACACTATTTACAAAGGAGGAGATAATTTCAATATTTACAAAGGGGAGACAATTTCACACTTTAAAATTGTTCTTTTTAGATGGAGTATATAAATATAATTACTGGTTTAAGTTTTGATGTGAGTCAAAGGTCATCTGAGGTCCTTGAGTACAAAGTGTTAAGACCTTTGCTGATGTTTCTCTCCTTCAGTATTTTCCTATGGGTGGAAGGTATTTGAGCTCCCTTCCAAGCAAAGACTAGCAACGCTTGCACATTTAGGAAGTTCCAATTTGAAAACTTTTACCTGTCAGTTAGGTAATGAAGTGTAGTTGCTGTACTAATTTCACAAGTCTTTGACATATAATGATGAAACTACATCTATGGATCTTCAGCTGGCATCATGCTGGTTTCTGATAAAGTACTGTATGTCTGAAAGCATCTGTAAAGTATCTAAAAGCCCAATTTGGTTAAGTTCAGCAGGTATAATACACCAGTGAGTTTCTATTTAGTCCCCAATTCAGCTGTACAGTATTTGGTATCATGCTTCTTTTATTTATTACTCTTGTTTTGACAGTTAAAAGTGCTCACTTAGTTTTCAAAGCCATAATTGGCTTTTAATTCCATCTGAGACATTTGTTTGGTCTGAAAATGGTGATTGACCAATGACCTCTGTGGAAAATGGGAGAAAGGTTGACCCTTATCTTTCCCAGAGGAATCATTATCTGAGATACAGCGCTCCTTCTGTCATCAAACAATGTAGAATAGATTTGTTGTCTGAAGTGGAGACAGTTGCACCTGGAAGATTTCTGTGAGGGAAAAGTCTTATTGTGCAAAAGAGATAAATAAGTTATTACTTGGTCATATGATGGGGTAGATGGAGGAATTTATGTAGTTTATATAATTGGCAGTCATTTCAACTGTCATATTAGTATATCTCTTGTTCCTGGGAAATTTGTACCGTACCTAGGCTACCACTGTGCAGGCTGGAGAATTCTTGGCCACCAGTGTTATCTTACATTACATGCATACAGCAGGTACAGGTATTGGAAAATGGTGTGCAGTATTAATGGCATCATCTGGTATATCCTGTGGTTACTACAGTAAATTGCAACTTGAAAAAAATTAATGGAAGTGCATGTATTAGTGGCAAGTAATCACTAAGCCTCTTGGCTTTCTTGTTGAGCTCCTCCTTTGATTTGCTGTGATTGAAAAGTGGAATAGTAAAAGACAGAATACTGTAATACTGAGATTTCAACTCATTTGCGTGTATTCTCAACTTCAACATAAAGTACAAAAGAAGAATTTCAGACGCCAGGTGTGCATTTAATCTACTGTACTTTATGTACTGTTAATACTTTAAGACCCATCATGTCAAAGAAAGATACAGTAAGCTGCTCAATTAGCTCAAAGGTATTTCATTCCTTTATGAGGCGATTCCAGTTGAATATCATTCACCTAACAACATAATTTAAGTCAACTAATCCTTTCACAATTAGCTTGCTCAGAACAATGCTTTGGTCTTAAGTTTTTAGCCACGCGCCATCCAGAGAGAGTGGCGCAAAACTCGAAACAAGCATTTAATTGATATAAATAAATACATTTACCTTGCAAATGAGCTGAAGAGACAGAAGTCTAATATTTTGTCAACCAGATTCATCAATCAGATATATCAACCAGATTCAAACTTCTCTATTTTTCGTTGCCAATCACTTCAACCAGAATTGAACTGTTTCTATCATATTCAAAACATCTTTAAAAAAGAACATTAAACAACCAGAAGCATTGAGATTACATGGCATTGCTGCTCTAGTTATATTTTGTTCTCGATGCTATTTTTTTTTGTGGGGGGCTTACCAATCAGTGTTTGCACTAAGGAATTGAGCCTCTCTAAAAAGAAAAATAAAATTGGGGACGGATTTTCAAAATCATTAAGGGAATTGTTACTTGGCAAAGATTTTATTGCAATTTATTGTGTGTAGGTCACTGTAGCTATGACCTCAGCTATCAAAAAGTGTGTGGGAATTTCTCGTGTATGATTTATCTTTGTGTGGGATTCAGGAGACACATGCAGGAATACTGTTACCAACATCCTTATATGCTTCTTGAAACATTGACCGGTGCCTTACAGTATTTTAGAACATCAAGCAATCATTGAAACTGATTCCTACTAAATAAATTCTTGTCTTTTATTCTCTTCACTGCGGGGTTAAAATATCGCAACTTTCATTCCACTGTGGAATTTACTTTCGCAAAATGTTATTCTTCGCTAAGTTCAACTTATTCCTGGAAAAATGATACACTGTAAATATTTGGCATAAACATATGCCATCACCTTCCTTTCTGTTTTTCTTTTTTTTATGCAAATACAAGCAAAATATCTCACTTGTACATCAGAGGTTGAAAGATTTTCATAAATTACTTGCCCCATTCAAAAATTCTTTGTGTGTCTCATTTTCTGAGTCACCATATGACTGGAAATTAAAATCAGATAAACTCTGGGAAGCAGCTTTTGTCACTTAGCCTGTGTTGTCTAAATAGATGGGGCCATTGAAATTTGAAAGAAAATACACATGCATGGTCTGTGCATTGATAAATTTTCAGTAGCGCAGCCTGTTCTAGAACACCTCCAGGTTTCATATATATTTAATCAGTGTCTCACGACAGAGACATGTATGACTGTATCACCTGGGGGGAGGGGGAATCAGTGAACTGACAATAAGGATAGGTCATTAGCTGCAAACAGTGAATGATCTTACAAGGGGGGTGTATTGTTAATTGGCCGGTCGTGATGTGTCGCAATTCAGTGCATGTAATACAAGATGACAGTGACAGATATATATATGTCATATACAGTGACTTGTGGCCTGCTTTTGTAGGAGTTATGTTTTGCTGTTAGTAAAGTACAGTATCTCAGAATGTAGCGTATTTCTTAATCAGTTCTGTACTGTTTTCATCACTGCTCAAAAACCACCTAAGATTAGGATGTTTGAAACTTCTTGTGAAGTTAACCCAGTAATTTAAGTGCTTATAATCTTTTTTTTTTCCAGATGCAAGATTTCACCAGAAAGACTTTCCATAATGGCAGGTGCCCCTCAAGCATTTGAAACCGCTCACCCTTCTCAATTTGTTTATGTCTCTCAGCGTCACAGTCAGGACACACTATCGAGTATCAATTTACTCAGAAAGCAAGGAGAGCTATGGGATGTTGTCATAAATGTAAATAATAACAAAATCTATGCTCATCGCATAATGCTGTCAGCTTACAGTCCATATTTCCGAGCGATGTTCACCGGAGAGTTAGCGGAGAGCAGGCAAACAGAAGTCACAATAAAGGATATTGATGAGAAAGCTTTGGAGCAATTAATAGATTTTGCATACACTGCAACAGTCACCGTAGAGGAGAGTAACGTCCAGACGTTGCTCCCTGCTGCCTGTTTGCTCCAACTCACAGAAATACAAAATGCTTGTTGCGATTTCTTAGAGAAACAGCTAGACCCATCAAATTGTCTGGGCATAAGGGCATTTGCAGATACTCATTCGTGCAGGGATCTGTTGAGAGCAGCTAATGAGTACACCCATGACAAAATTCTGCAGGTAAATGTACTTCTGTGAAAATTATGAAAGGTGATAATAGTAACAGCAGCATATATGTAGTTCTAGGCATATATTATCACAGATGTCATCAAACAAGCAGGACTACACACATTTTAAGAAAGTAACGTATGAAATGAAATACAAGGTTTTTATTTGAAGGAAACTGCAAAACGTATGTTTAGTTTGGAGAATAATGAAAGCGGAAGAGTGACACTGCCATAAAGTTAAACTCTGCAAAACCATAGCTCAACCACAATCACCTTAGATGCATTTCAGTGTGGTAGTTCAGTAACAGGTACAGTATTCTCTTCTGGTATTGCACTTCTGCAATGGTACAGTATGCATAGTGTTTGAATATAAATACCCCATGTGAGGTGTAAGTAAAGGTGATGGACATTAATCTGCAAAGATGGAATCTGAGGTCCAGAAGCAACCGGTTATTTGATGTGTTCATTGATTTGTGTGTAGTTGTTCAAGTTGCAGATGTCACACAACTTATGGGTAGTTTCACAACCTGAGAATTTTAGATCAAATGACACAAAACTGTCATACAGTAAAGCTATACTGTTCACAAGATTCTTTCAGAAAAACAAAATAAGATGCATCTATTTTACTTTGCTCTCTCTTCCTCTGTAGGTTATTGAAAGTGAAGAATTTATGCTCTTGCCTGTCAGTCAGCTGATTGAAATCACATCAAGCGATGAGCTGAATGTCTTGAATGAAGAACAAGTTTTCAATGCTGTCATGTCGTGGGTGCGATACAACATACCTGAAAGGAGAAAACACCTTCCTTCGGTTAGTATTATTTTGGAAAATCCTTTACAAACTTGCAGTCTCGTAAGCAATGGACTTAAAGGAATTCTCCATTATCAAGAAAAATTACCATAATGTGTGAGAGTTTTGATGGTTCTATCATTTAAACATGATTTTACCAGTGGAAGCTTCATTAGATATGAAGTAATGCTTTGAAAGTTGGGCTCCAGTATGGGCATGAAAATGAGTGACGTTGAACTGACAACTAAGTACTCTTTTTCCATTTTTTGCACTCTTTGTGTGTTCCCAGCAAGGTATTCCAATGAAGAAAGTCTTTAGTTCAGGGATTATGAAATTAAGGTTTGGTGGTACCAGTAAGAACTGGTACTGGTACTTTTCCCTGCCCCAGTACGGGTATCAACTCCAGTACCGGTATTGTCCTTCACGTACACATGCAATTCTAAAATGTTAAGTTGGAAATAATTCATTGATACATTCGCTCAAATGTGCATGTAAAATCATCCATCCACATTCAATCTTCAGCATAAGTTGAAGAGAAATTATTCATGTTGTTTTACTTGGTCTTATTTCTTACACATGCTTAATATTTTTCTAAGTTATAAGAAAAGAAATGTTAACATGTTTCCACAAGATTGTATGTTTTGCCTGTCCTACATTCAATATCGATTGGAAAAATATAACCCCAGGTGTGTGAATGAAAATTGTCTGCAAAAGTGACTTTGGATGGCGTAAGTAGCTTGCATTTCTAGAATTTACTGTAAATGTTTACTCATAAGCAGAGAAGTCCTGAGAAACAAATTTTAGCACAAAATTGATGTACATCATGTATCAAGTTGTTTTAGTGAAAAGCTGATGAAATTACATAGGTTTATCTCCATTTGCTAAGTTACTAGTTAGGCACCTTGGCTCTAATGTCAGTTACTGTACTGGGTAAATTAGCTATGTACAGGACAGTATCATAAATTATACCGCAAAACTTTACACGATTGATACATGGTACTCATAACACTTAGTAAAAATAGCCTTAAATTTATTACTTTACAAAAAATATACTGCCTATTTGTTATTATAAACTAATTTGGTAAAATTTTGGCACTATTCATGGGCCTTTTGCAAAGGTAGGTCCTATTTAATTTTACTCATCTTTCACTGAAACTACAGTAGGCCAGAGCCATGGAAATTAAAAACAGAATGTTGTTGGGGCCAGGAGCAACAAGGAGAGGACAAATTGGGTACATATGCATTGGGAAGCAGAACTGGGAACTTATACATGGGGAAGCAGAACTGGCTACATATGCATGGGAAAGCAGAACTGGGAACTTACGCATGGGGAAGCAGAACTGTTTAGCCTTCAGTACAGAGTAAGGATTCTGCCAATTGTGTTCGGCTTCATTAGTATGTGAATAGTCAGCTTCTATTTTATGTGATGTTGCAGTATGGTAGTTTGCTAGGATACTGTCATTTCTTCGAATGTCGTGCACCTAACCAAATTAATGCTAGACTGTTTGGGGCCAAAACATTTGTTGGACACATACCAGGGTTCTTTCTGGCTCATGTAATATTACAAGGAACAGTTGTTTGGAATTTTAGTAAACCTGAGGTACAAGTTACAGTATATCCTGCAGACTGATGTTGTTTACATCTCGTCTTGAAGTTTCATCTACAAAATAGCCCAGTGCTAAGATTTTTCCAGCTGACATTTTTAAGCTGATGTTGTGTTAGTAGTATTTTTAGGAGGGAAAGGTACTTGAACTTCAAAGATGTTTTGTTGGTAGTCCACTGTAGATAGATGAATTCTGTCACTTTTCATGGAGGTTAAAGGTCATTTATGGTCATTAGAGGTTAAAGTATGAAAACGATCTCTCAGCAACTGAATGTAACTAGCCCTTCAAACTGTCAAAATTGGTAGCAGTTGATAAGTAGTGATCTCTCTTATTTGAACTGCCCTATGGGAGACAGAAAAATCATGTTTGCATGTTTAGTCAAATGTTAAAATTGCAGAGTTAATGATCTTAGAGATTTCTATAAATAGCAAACGCCAACATTTGTGGACCTACTTGTGGATATCAATTGTGTGGGAAGTCAAGTGTCACATCTTGTCATCACTGAAATCCAATAGAATGGATCGTTCTCATCTCCCCCCCCCCCCCTCCCTACCTTGCTTTTTGCCAAAAAGTAGATGTTTAAAGGCAGGTAAATGTTGCTAAATAGAATTTGGTCTCATTCCCTTCAACAAGCTATTAGAAGCTGATTTTTTTTGTAACCCTCTCCAAACAATCATATAACATCACTTCACATACAGTAGCTTTTGAGATTTATCAGCAAATTATGCACCAGGAACTCCCTGTCAAGACTAACAAAGTGCTTTTTTAGTCACCTTTTCCCAAGGGTAGTACCCTTAAACAGTAAAATATTTTTTAGGTTGCCTTTGCCGACTTTTAACCACTCTTTGGTGTCAGGGACTTTCTGATATGTCATAAGTTTCATGCGTGGTTTACATTTTTATGGTCCCTTTCTTCTCCCGTGGTCGCTTCTTTCTAAAGTGATCGTGTGTGTTTGGGAAAAAACATAGATATTGGCAAGGAACCACAAAGTTTTTTGACTTTCTCAGTTTACCACTTGTTGGCGTCATCGTACTGTTAGACAATTTTGAGATTTGAGATGTAAGAATTACCAGCACATTTCAAGGATAAGAATTAGTTTTTGGAAATGATTCCGGTTCCTAACAAATCAAATTGGTACCAGACAGATTTGTAAAGGTAATTACAGTTAATTTCAATTGGTATCGAGAAGAACCAGTTCCAAAATACCAGTACCGACTTGAGTGCTGGTGTATACCGCCCAGCCAGATATGAAAACCTCATGAATGTCTACATTCAGTAAGATACTCTTCATGCATGAAACCAGGGGAGCTGTTATTGTGATGGACAGAAAATCTAATTACTGCTAATCTCTAAGATCCCACCAAATCAAGTGAAGATAAGCTGTGTAATTGGCCAGAGGGTACAGTATTTCTATCCTTTTTTCCTTGCTTCTAGAACAATATCATTCACAGAGCAACATTATTCAACTTTTGCTTTGAAAGGTAGCTTTATGCCCTTCCCTGGTGAAACTAGGGTTTGATCACTAAATAAGAAATCAGAGAAGTACTGCAACCCATGGTCGGAGATAAATATCAACAGTAATATTCAAACCAGATTTGTCAGTACTGTGTCACAATCGATTGATTTCTACCAAAAAGCTTGCACTTAAATATTTACTAAATTAATTTTCCTGATTTTGTGAGATATGGCTTGCACACAAAATGGTTATTTCTTTTAAAGAGACACAAAAATGATGGTGGAGAATTCCTTTAATTTATGCTTGTACATTAGGCACATGACTGTATCCAGGTGAGGTTCAGGGGATTCGGAGGAACCCCCACAAGATCTGGAGTTCCGCTCAGCCTGTGATAGGCCGCCTACGCAAGCAACAATGGGTTTTAATTTGTTGGTCATAATTGTCGGGTAAAATGTTTCACTTGTGGTAAAATCAACCCCCCTACAGGAAAACTGCATACGGGCCTGAGACATGGAATACAAATACAGTAATAGGTCAAGGGTATAAAAATCAGCATGCACAGCATGGAAATAAGTGTGTTGGTGATAGCATACAACAAGGCTTCTTAAATGCCTTTTGTGCTCATGCATTTGAGCCCTAAGCGTAATTTTTGTGCTTGAAATCATTTTTGTATATAATTTGTACAACAACCTTCCACAATGTTGGCTAAAGATTTCTCAGTGCCCTTATCTACATAACTACATAGATTTGGTGTACTTTACAAGGCAGGGTGTGTTAATATGATCACAGCTTTGGAGCAAAGTGTAGCATTTCTCAATCATGTTCCATTCATGTTGGAAGAGGAATAACATGTAAAATGATGACATCATGTGACATAAATGCATCATACTATATTGTACAGTAAATTATAGAGTTATCAGTGAATTGATCTTTTTTTAAAAAAAAAAGGCTGAACAGTCAATACCGTGTGCTGACTAGTTTTCATGATCAAGCTGTGTTACACCAATTTGCATAATAGAATATTTATTTATTATTATCTTACATAGAAAAAAAGTATGTCAACTGTGGAAGGTCCAAATTCAAACTGAAAACTCATAGGCAATTTCACGGATTGCTCTTGTGAGGCTTCAAAGCGTTCTATTCAGAGTTTGTCCATCTGTTGTACTGTAAAATCTGTTCAGAAAAAACTCAGACAAAGTGGCTGTAAGAAACTTAAAATGGCTATTCTACAATACCTCATCTTGATGAAGGGTAATGGCAAAGGCATCTAGGTGTGTGGAGAATAGACTATAATGGTTCACTTGTGCAATGCTATGTTATTTGTGTCCTTTTACAGATTTTACAGCATGTAAGGATACCTTTACTCTCACCAAAATTTCTGGTTGGTACTGTCAGCCG